>JAUIRK010000461.1:0-600000 GCA_030549495.1 Nectonema munidae
GTGTCCAGTACCACTTTTTGCCACCAATGTTTGGTCGATATGTATGACACATACAATCTAACAAATCTACTCCGCCCATTCCTTTATTATAAAGTACAAAACAGGAAGGTTGAGGTATGCTTATATACTTCTTGGCGGATTTGCTATATCTTTTAGCCTGCCTAAGAGGATAAACACTTGCTCTCGTTGAGTTTGAAGCAATATGGACAACTTTATTGTCTTGCCATCTGACTATTAGAACCTTTCCATCTGTTTGGAAATCAAAAAGACCTCTGTCTATTTTTGAAGGAGTTTTTGAAAATAAACACTCATTCTGTTTTCCCTTTTAGTGCCTGTGGCATTGAAGCCTTTATCGCGAAGAAGATCTTAGGATATGAAAAAGTTGTCGAAAAAAATGTGAGGTTTTCGAGGATTGCCGACAACTTGGAGTAAGTTTAGTACAACGCGAGTACCCAAACGGCCAGTATCCATACTATCTGAATCTTTTCCACAATATGTTTTGAATTTGAATTGATAACCTTTAGAAGATGCCAAAAACTAATTTTATATCCAAATCTTATTGGCTTATTTCGAATAAATTGTTTCGATGAATGATGCCCAAAATATGAAACCATTTGCTCATCAAAAGACAAATCACGACTAAATATGCCAAATTGTAAAGATTCATTGACGAGAACTTGAAGAGGTAGAATTTTTGGAAATTTTTGCCCTCTTGAAAAATATCGTTATCACAGAAGTTTATAATGGATTTAATTTCTTTGAAACGCTTTCTAGACATTTGTCTACTAACCAAGGGACAAGCGACATCATCTTTACTCGAATATAGATCATGGCGTGGGCGACCGTTATAGCCGGATAAAATGAGAATCCCAACAAACTTATCTAACTCGTTTTCATTCATAGCAAGACAAAAGTTTTTTTGACCTGCATACTGATTTGATTCTTCGACAATGAATTCTTTAATTTTATCACTAAAGAAAATTTTATATGGTTCGATATTCATTATATCTGCCCTTGTTTCTTCAAGAGATGAAAAATCAATGATATCAAGAGGAACTAACTTGCTAGATTTTTTCCAAATAGGAGCATCTTCTAGAGACTTTTTTCGCTTTCTTTGAGTTTGATTTGAAACACCTTCTTTTCGTTGAACCTCAAGTTTTTCTACAACATCGTTTGGAAGATTATCTGAAGCTAAACCAAGATTTTCAGATTCGTTATCAGTTTCTCGTGAGTCTCCACTATTAGGAGGGGGGATAACTACATCAACTTGGGCATTACTTTCATTACCCAAAACATCTTCAAGTGTGATATATTCACTTGCTTCCATACAAAGGATAACGATTAGAATAAAGTTAAAAGCAAACACTAAACGGAAAAATGATTGATGAAAAATCGTTTCCTAAAGCGTGTCAGTTGGAAGCATGCAATAAATCCTCTTTTCAGAGAGATCAGGCGTCACTTGTTATGCGAAAAACAAGTTAATGATGTGTTGCACATAAGGTGATGTTGCAGCCAATGTTCCTCTACAGGAACATTAAATTACACAAGACCGATTTATCTTCATGTCAGTAAAAAGATATTTATAAATTATTTTACACATTTTTATGATACTAAAAGATTTTGTATGAAGAATCAATTCCAAAATCAAAATGGTGTACTAAAATTTAATTCCTCCAAAGAATTTTCAATACATTTTTATGTTTAAGGCTCCTTTTCTTTTTCCCTTATTTTTTGGTAAGTTTTATTTTTTCTTTTTGAAAAATACTCGTTTCCTAGAATTAATAATTAAAATAATTTATATTAGATTTCTATCTTTCATCTTATATAATTTCTTAATAGATTTTTATAATTCTTCAAATGATGCCATATTTTATATTTTCATATGCAACACAAAAAAAATTCACATAATTCTACTTAATGCTCAATCTCAATTTTAAATATATTTCTGATACACTTTTCTAGAGTCACGATAACTTAAATTTGCTTGAAACATTTATTTTAGTATTATATGCAATATTTATATTTCTTGTTTTATTTAGGATTAAACTCAAGAAGATAAAACATGTTGAACGCCAAATTTGAAAATCATTTTCTGTATAAATTAACTTGCTATTAACAAAAGTTTTGAAATAAATATGTGCAATTTACTTATATTTTACTAAAATTTTAAGATTTCTTGATATTTTTTTCATTAAATTATGATTTTATCATCATCTTTTTTAAAATTGTCGACGAATGTTTCAGGTTTGTTAAATTAATTTAAAGTTAATTTAGTTATATGATTAGATACCGTTGGTTTAAAAACGTTTTTCACAGTAAAACTCTCTTTTTTTTTGAACAAGTCAGTTTGCCCCCATCTCATATAAAATCGTTTTTTATATTTTTTTGACATTATTATTAGATTTGATGATCTGAAATATTTTAAAAGTAGCATAAATTGCAAAGAGACCAATTAATTTCCAAAAATTACTAGGCAAAATACCATTTCTAAAATATTGTTTTTATCTACCCCCGCTTTTTAAATATTGGATCCCCGGCTGTTAATATTACTTTTTTACTTTTGAGTGGATCAATCGAATCGGCAGAATAATGAGATGAAGTATAATATTATTGGTATTATACTTCATAAAATATTTTTGTACTTTCCCGTCAAAGATATTTAAAGCTAATATTTTTGTTCGCTACTCTATCGTTATGTAAAATCAATTTAAAATATTTTTATTTAAACTCCTTGTCTTACTCGGCTTGATAGCTTTACATCCAGGTTTTTTGGCACAAGTATTCATTTTTGGTCTAATCAACATTCCATCTGAAGAAATGGCTATATTTTGAGAATTTCTTTTATGAGACTCATTTTTTCTTGCAAATTTTAAAGATGAATCCATAAAATATTTGTTTTGTCCAACCACAGGCGATCTGAGTAAAATTTCATCTCTTTTAACTTCTTCACGTAGCAAGCTGATTAGATCGCTTATTCTCTGGCATTTCCAGTCAGTTAAAAGTTTCATCACGTGATTCTTTGACTCACAAGGATTATTCATATAATTGAAAGGTATATTTGGAAAGTTCAGTCTAGCTTTCAGATTATTTTTTTCAATCTAACTAATAAAGTGCTTTAAATATTCACTAAACCTGCTTTGATATTTTTTCAAAAGTTTGCTTTTAAGTTAAAGTTTGTGATATTGTTGCACGCCAGTGATCCATCATTACAAAAAAAAGATTTTCTAGGTCATCAAATTCATTATTAAACAAAATTTTAAATGTATTGTTCCTTCTTATAAGTGTTTGTTTAAAATGTCTTGAACATAAAATGATATTTGCCTTTTGAAAAGTTGACTTAATCGCTTTTATGATGGCCTTTTCTTCATCGCAACAAAAGACTATGTTTACATTGCCTATTTTCATTGCCAAATGACTGAAAAACAAGAAGTAGGTTTCATATGTAGCGTTCCAGTGTAAAAATATGGGACATGTGATTATTGGATTATGAAGGGTATGTTTTCTTTTGATTTTTTTTTCTTGGAAGACAATTATTGTTAAATAACAAGAAGACAAGTTAAATGTACGGTCTGTATTTATAATATATTTATTATTCACGGCCGAAATCAGATGTTGCATTTGAAAGTCTGTGTAGAGAATGAAGCAAGGGGGATTATTAGATGTATTAACAGAGATTCTAATATATTTATCACCAAGTGATATTTCATTTAAAACATTCTGAATATCGTCAGCCATATTTTTTCTTGGGTGTGGTGTAGAATCCTTTTTTAGATTATATTTCATATTTGTTATGCATCTAGCGTCTATAATTACAAAATCCGTCAACAATAACTGTATGAATTTTCCTAACTGTTTTTTCTTTAGTTAATTCATTTAAAATTTTATTTTTTGTTTCCAACGCTGTTTTGATATATATTTCATTTATTTTCGCGTTTCCATGAAGAGAACCACCAGGATATGTACCAATATATTCATAGGTCATTTTGTTATGATCGAACTTTTCTGGTACTTTTACAAAATTAGAGATACGCCTTACGTAACTAGGATTACCCTTTAGCTTTGAATAATATCGTTTTAAAATTAACACGGGATCAATGCCTTTGACACTGTACAAATTTTCGCTTTCATCTAGCAAATAATTGGTGTATTTTGAACGGTCAGATTGCCAACTTCCACAATCGTCGTGATAGTATATTCTCGATTTAAAGTATTTAGGTGTAACTAAGAAGGCCATGTGTTCTTTGGGACCTTCTTGTGTGTCTTGTAAGGGAGACACAGAGCGTGTTAAAAAAGAGTAGCATTCTTTTGTGGATAGAAACTTATTTTTTAAAGCTAAATAAGAAAGATTGCAAGATGAAGAGTCTGCAAAGCAATATGTGTGATCTAGAGAAATATGATTGGACCTACAGTTCAGCGCATTAATTTTCTCAAATTTAGATTCTTCAATATCATTTTTTTCAAAACAATTATCTACAATATCGATAAAATCATTATACATAGCAGAATGATAATTTATCAGGGGTACAAAGTGATTTGGATAAAATCTAATGTTCCGATTTTCTGAAAAATAGGAACAGATAAATAGTTTGTGTATGTACTCCTCAGCAACCACCTGTCCATGAGGTAGAAATATCTTATTAAAAATGTGAAAACTTGAAAGTAGAGTCATAAAACGGATAAAGAATTTTTATCGGAGTTTTGATGGCATTTACAAGCGCACTAATTGTGAAGATGTTTGACCATCCTCTATTCACCAAAACGTTTTCTACTGCTTCATCTAGGTTTCCAATTTTATTCCAAGCATTATTTTTTAGTAAATATATATATATGTATAATTCTTGACAATTTCTATTTCTGTTAGAACTCTAATTTTCGCTGAAAGGGATTCGTTGTCAACAAAAAACAAAGACAGGGCATTAAAAAGACAGTTCCTATCGCCACTTGTTGTAAGAGGGATATTTTCATTCATAAGTCCGTAGATTAATAATGACGCAACATTGTCAATATTAGTTCTATAATATTTTACGTTCTTTTGAAAAACTAAACTTTCATTTCTCAGAAATATTGACTCTAAATCAACAGCTCTTTTCAATTCCATTAAAAAAAAGAAGTATCAAGAAATTCTCTATTAATATTGGTCACCTTTTTCGTTAAACGTTCAAGAGCCTTTTCATAAGAATAAAGTCTATTTTGATCAAGATTATAATTTATACACAAAAAATTGTAATGAAATCTTTTAATGAAATTAAAATTCTGGGTTGTTATATTTTGGCATTTTAAATGATACTTTCCTTTACAAAGATAACAGAAAATAAATGAATTGTTGATTGTTTCACAACATAAAAAACATTCGTTTATATTGGATATTTCTGAAAAAGAAAGGTTTAGACAAAGTAGGATTGGTATATTTAAAATTTATAATCAGTAAAAACAAGAAAATAATATTGAAATAAAAGTGTTTTGTTTTTAAAGCTAGACTATTAGTCATTATACTTATTGTAACAAACATAGGTTCATGTAAACTCAAATGATCAATATGAGTATAGAATTTTGCAAAACAAAAAAATTACAATGAAAATTTTTATATTGTTTTCACAAAAAAAATACAATGGAAAATTCATCTGATGTGATCACAAAATTTGATATTAGCAAAAAGGAAAGTTGACAAAAGAACTTTCATCTCGGCCACCTTGAACCCGAGAGCCATAGAAAAGTATAAATGCTAAAAGCTACATAATACCAGAAAGTTTTTCTGCTCCTATATTTAATTATTTAAGAAATGCCTCATACATCATACGGGAAATGTTGTAACAACTAGAAATCCCTTGAACGAACATATAGTATAGTAGTTATATATGTTATTGAGATGCATCAATAAATAATATTCTCGAGGCACTTATGATAAAAAAAAAAAGGGGAATTGTCCATGTGTGTGTTAAAATATACACACGTTAAATATATACACACTTTATGAATATTCTTCTGGAAATTGAGCCATTTTTTGTTATCGGATAATCCATTGGCTTTTCGTCTTATTCTTTTGCGTTAGAGATAGACCATTGCGTTAACCATTGGCTTTTTTTCCCATTTGGGATTGGATCATCGTTCTTTGAGCGTTTTTCATGTTATTTAGTCCTATATTTTACTTCCTTGCCACTTCTCTTGTAGCAATTTTGGTTTAGAGGTGGGGAATCTTCTAATAGTTATTGCTCTTTGAGTAAGATTTGAAAGAGCACTCAGCTTGTCTTTCTCTGGGGGATCATTGTCTCCCACAGGTTCTCTTTCTTTTAAAAATTTTAACCTTTAAAATTTATTATAAAAGAATTTTTGTCTAATGAATACGTCAAGATTATTACCAGGAATTATACGTGCACTGTAAGCTCACAATCTTACAATGTTTATATTCGACTTAATCGATTTACGACCAATGTTCCCAGGAACGCAGACGAATTCCTATTTTAAATGGAATTAAATAGGGATTACTAAAGTCGTCTGCTTTGCTTGGTCTTAAATGAAATAAAGTCGTCTTCTTTTTCTTGGATCAAATGTGGTAAAATATATATATCGTCTGAGAACTACCAGAATGGGTTAAATTAAAAAAATAAAAACACAAAGTAAAAAAATAAACAAAAAGAAAAAAAGACAAACTTAAGACATTAGATCCCAGAAAAAACACAAGACATTAAGAAATTTGATATATAACTACCTTAACCATTTGATCCAAACATGATCTTTAGATGATGCAGACAATTTCTTTAGTTTATAACCCATTTAGGACCGAACAAAGCAGACGACTTTAGTAATTCCTATTTAATCCCATTTAAGGTAAGAATTCGTCTGCGTTTCCTTTGGGAACATTGCTCTTATTAAACAAGATTAATTAGAATATAAAATATATGAAGGAAAAGTAATCGATAATTACACTTATATGGCAAATGCTGCAAACACACACCGTATCAAAACGAAGCAACACCGTTTAATTCAACTAAACTATATTAAAACATAGAAATAAACAACGTTTTTATAGTGTAAATTAAAATGAGTATTTAAATACGAAATATAGAATAAACAAACATGTATGAATTTATGAAAAACTCGCTATAAGAATAGGAAAAATACGATACATCATTGAACGCACACATATGGAGATGATGGTTATTGTTTGAATTAAAAAAAACATGTAACCTCCTAAGGTTAGATTTTTGGAGGCATTACATTGTAAAAATATTATTTAGAATTAAGTTTATATTTAAACGTTAAAAGATATAATTTATCTATATAAAGAGTCTAATCTAAATTTTCGCATTGATTAAGAAATTATAAAAAAACAAAGGAAGCTTTAATAATTTTTTTCTTTAATAAGAATAGAAATTAAAAAGGAAAATCATATCAAAAGCTATTTAGCACAAAATTTAGCTTTCTGCTTACAAACAATAGGTTTTAAAAATATACTATTGGAGAATAGTTATTAAGCAAAAAGTAAACTGACTTGTTGAAAAATGACACAATTACCTTTTAAGTTGTTTAAAAAGGAAAAATTTTAATCAAAAATCAATCAAAACTGTATTAGCAACCATTTTTATTTTAGATTTAAAAATGGTGGAGGGGATTTAAAAATAAAAATTTTAAAACGGTGTACATTTTGGTCGGCCATTTTGGTGTACATTTTATACTGACCCAAAGTGTCCAGTACCACTTTTTGCCAACAATGTTTGGTCGATATATATAACACATACAATCTAACAAATCTACTCCGCCCATTCCTTCATTATAAAGTACAAAACAGTAAGGTTGAGGTATGTTTATATACTTCTTGGCGGATTTGCTATATCTTTTAGCCTGCCTAAGAGGATAAACACTTGCTCTCGTTGAGTTTGAAGCAATATGGATAACTTTATTGTCTTGCCATCTAACTATTAGAACCTTTCCATCTGTTTTGAAATTAAAAAGACCTCTGTCTATTTTTGAAGGAGTTTTTGAAAATGAACACTCATTCTGTTTTCCCTTATAGTGCCTATGGCATTGAAGCCTTTATCGCGAAGAAGATCTTAGGATATGAAAAAGTTGTCGAAAAAAATGTGAGGTTTTCGAGGATTGCCGACAACTTGGAGTAAGTTTAGTACAACGCGAGTACCCAAACGGCCAGTATCCATACTATCTGAATCTTTTCCACAATATGTTTTGAATTTGAATTGATAACCTTTAGAAGATGCCAAAAACTAATTTTATATCCAAATCTTATTGGCTTATTTCGAATAAATTGTTTCGATGAATGATGCCCAAAATATGAAACCATTTGCTCATCAACAGACAAATTACGACTAAATATGCTAAATTGTAAAGATTCATTGACGAGATCTTGAGGAGGTAGAATTTTTGGAAATTTTTGCCCTCTTGCAAAATGTCGTTATCGCAGAAGTGTATAATGGATTTCATTTCTTTGAAACGCTTTCTAGACATTTGTCTACTAACCAAGGGACAAGCGACATCATCTTTACTCCAATATAGATCTTGGCGTGGGCGACCGTTATAGCCGGATAAAATGAGAATCCCAACAAACTTTTCTAACTCGTTTTCATTCATAGCAAGACAAAAGTTTTTTTGACCTGCATACCGATTTGATTCTTCGACAATGAATTCTTTAATTTTATCACTAAAGAAAATTTCATATGGTTCGATATTCATTATATCTGCCCTTGTTTCTTCAAGAGATGAAAAATCAATGATGTTAAGAGGAACTAACTTGCTAGATTTTTTCCAAATAGGAGCATCTTCTAGAAACTTTTTTCGCTTTCTTTGAGTTTGATTTGAAACACCTTCTTTTCGTTGAACCTCAAGTTTTTCTACAACATCGTTTGGAAGATTATCTGAAGCTAAACCAAGATTTTCAGATTCGTTATCAGTTTCTCGTGAGTCTCCACTATTAGGAGGGGGGATAACTACATCAACTTGGGCATTACTTTCATTACCCAAAACATCTTCAAGTGTGATATATTCACTTGCTTCCATACAAAGGATAACGATTAGAATAAAGTTAAAAGCAAACACTAAAGGGAAAAATGATTGATGAAAAATCGTTTCCTAAAGCGTGTCAGTTGGAAGCATGCAATAAATCAACTTTTCAGAGAGATCAGGCGTCACTTGTTATGCGAAAAACAAGTTAATGATGTGTTGCACATAAGGTGATGTTGCAGCCAATGTTCCTCTACAGGAACATTAAATTACACAATACCGATTTATCTTCATGTCAGTAAAAAGATATTTATAAATTATTTTACACATTTTTATGATACTAAAAGATTTTGTATGAAGAATCAATGAATTTATGAAGTTCTGGCCTTTAATGGGTTAAAGTTTATCTTTTCTATCATGAATAGTATTAAAGTTCAAATTTACGTTGGCAACAGGGGCGTAGATTTCAAACTATTCTACACTACACTCAGAAATCGCAACAAGTTGTAATTCTTCACAACCCAAAATATGCCTGACTACAATTGCTTGAATGTCAGCTCATTTTTCATCATCACCATATGCTCCTATGATATGCGCTTATTATCCTGTGATATGACTGTGAGGAAAAAATAGAGTTCGAAAAATGTAAGAAACTGATTTTCAAACAATGACATTCCTTATTTTGATCAAAATATACAGTAATTCTATAAAGATCCTTCATATCACTTTGTCAAAACAAAAAGTTGCATTAATGAAGATGTTGATCAGTTAGTTGTTTTAACTAGGTTATTTAAATTTGAAAATTAGGAAAATTTTTGAAAATTTATAGTTAAATTAGATATAAAAATAAAGTAAATTATCAATTGTAAAATTTAGTTAATTTAATTTGATGAATATTCTAAATGTTTTTTTAGGTACTTTTTTTCACTTGAGAAAATTTTTTATTAACCTTTTGTCAAAAAAAAACTATTTTTACTGCATGTTATTTCAACACAAAGTTTAACATATTTACCGTTTTGAAATTATTTTTTTATAAAAAATTCTGTTAAAAGCATATTTATCAACATAAATTTTTTTGATAACATCTGAAGAAGTCGATATATCGGGTGATGCGAATAATGTTAATGTAAGTTATGCCCAAAAGTGAAGTTTTTGTGAATTGTTTTTGTGAAATTTTTGTGAATTGAACATATGGATAAATGAAATATATTAAGAAAGTTTTTGAAACTTTCAAACAAGTCATCTTCCAGCACTGATAATTTTATTATCTAATGAATAATTTTTATCGGAAAAACTCCACTTATTTGTCACCAAGAATACAAAATGAAATAGTTGCATCTTTAAAAAGTTTTATTTTTTTTACTTTAAAAAATAATACTTGAAATCAATAACTCAACATATCTGTCATTGAAAGCTGATGAAACAAAAGATATAAGTGGAAAAGAATGCCTGTTAATTGTAAGTAGTTTAATGGGGTGCTCATTTTCATTGATTCTTTTTCTTTGAGGAAAGGAAGATCAAATTTGAGGAAAGGATTTCTAAATGCTAAAAATATCGGAAGGAAAAATGAAAGGGTTTATGAGAGATAGATCAACTTAAAATATATCAAATGACTCAAACGTTGAAGTTGAGCTATCTCTTTCGGACCCTTCCTTTTTCCTTCAAATATTTTTACCATTACGATAGAAATTTTTCCCTCCGCTTTAAATTTGCGGTTTACTCCTGAATTTTTTTTATTATTTACATTGTAAATAAAATATATGTTTTTATATCAAATAAACCATAGTGATTTCATTTCTGGACTCCGCTTTTGCAATTAGGGTTAGGAAATGTTTAAAAGTGTCAATGAAATTTGTGCTTTACATCTAAAAAAAATTTTTTTAGTTGTCTGTATCGCATCAAAGGAAAAAGTAAACTTCTATAGCTGAACAGATGGTAACGATAGTCACAATCAGGAATTTAACCAAGAACTTCTGGATTGAGACCCCACGCTCTTACCACTAGGGCATCTAAAAATTTCCTCATTAATTTAAAATCAAATACATTTTTATAACATATCGATCATGCTGGTTTCATTTCTGGTTTCAGTTTTAGCAATTGGTGTGTTAAAATATCTGAAGGGGTCAATTAAATTTTTAGATAAATATAAATGAACCACACATGCTACTAATAATAATATTTCTCCAGCAAACAGTTTACTGTTTCACATGTCTTCATTGTAGTGTATGGATGCAAAGCTAAACTTGTTGCACTTTTAGAATAAAAGTTATGCTGAGATCACGATGTCAATGAAGTCTTAGATCTTTGTGTTGGTACAATATGAACTAAAATTTTGCTTGCTCCTATACATCAAACTGAATAACTTTATTGAAAGAAATCTACAAAAATTTAATCTAACGAATAAATTTTCTTGAACATAATTTTTTTTATTGACATTCTAATCTTATCTAATTTTAAAAATGTCAACCAATTTTATTTTGTAAAAGTTAAAAGTATCGTCTTTAGTAAAAGTTTTTAATAAATTTGAAATATTCTTTCCTTTTTTAGATGTTAAAACTTGAGTTTAATACATGTTTAAAATTTTATTCTCATATAATATATTTTTTACTTTAAAAAAATGAGTATGATGCCTTTTTTCCCTTGCTTACCTTAGCGTGACAAATGTTATATATTCCTTTTTTTTCCAAAATTTAAAATATGACATAGCATATATACAAAATTGTATTTCCGAATGTTGCTTGTATATTTCTAAGTTATAGCTTGTTTTTTTATGAGATTCATGACGATTCTCAATCTATAAAAAATGAAACTAACATTTATTTTATTTTTAAGGTTAGGCATTAACTCCTATCCAAGTAACTTGTATCGACTATCTTTTTGAAATTAGTTTATTATACAGTCAACTCTTTTTCGTACTTTATTAATCCGAAACCTTAAAATATTTTTTTTCTTAAAGTCTTTCCTTTTCACCTTTCAATAAGAAAAAGATAAATTATTTCTAGGTGCTCAATCTTATCACAATTAGGAGATTCATACAATATTTGTTAGTTAATTAGGAAATTATTTAGATTATTTTTTAGTTAGTATTATAAACTAATATTTTAATAATTTTTAAATAAAATCAATTATTTATGTGCAGAAGTTATATATTTCAAACTTTTAATTTTATAAATTCGAATTCTCTCAATCTTATATTTGCATTCGATAAGCGGTTTTTCTGGATGGCGAAGAGAAACAATTAGGCAAGTAAGTTGACAATTAATTGTTAAATAATTAATATTATTGAAGTAACAGATACTCAGAATAACACCCTTTAAATGGAAATTAGATAACTATTCAAACCCTCTGATAAAGAAAATGTATATTTTGAACAAGATATTGTATATTAGTGCTTTATTTTCAAAAACGCCATGAAGATTCTCTAATAGAAAAGCTCTGCAATTGCGTCAAGTCTGTTCTATATAAACCTTAAAAAAGGCTTTTTTAACACATGTTTCAAAAAATTAATTTTTGATGAAAGTTGAGCTGCCAAAATAGCAAAATTTGTATAATATATTAAGTATAGAAGAAATGATGTAGAGACTACTAGCCGATAACTAATTTGTAGCCAAAACGATGTAGTTCTTATCGAGATACCTTATTTACTGACATGTGAATTAAACATTAAAAGTTGGTTTATTAAATAAATTAAGAAAATACATTGACAGATTTGATCAATTTTTTGACACATTTAGTTGATTTTCATAAAAAATGAACATCGATAAATTGAGCATTTTAATTTTGACATGAACTGTCATATTTAAATCATTTGTTTTGACAGGTTTGATTGATTTTTATAAAAATGAACATGATTACTAGTTCAGCATATTTGAAATATATGTCAAACTAAAGTATATGTAAACAATCTTTAAAATCTAAGAAAAGCAGGTGCGTAAAACGTATATCACAACCGAAAATTTTTTACCATCACTAATATGGTTAAAATGAAAATAGAAAGGAAATCAAAATAATGAAAAATTGTTGAAAGTTAAAAAATAATTTATTGGTAAAAATCGATCTAGAATCTAGATCAAAAATATTTAAATGTAAAATGTATACTTTTAGTCAGTACAGGCAAATCTGTTTAAGACAACCACTCTTGGGACAGCCATAAGTGGCCGTTTTATTAATGTTCACCTTCAGTATCTGAAAAAATATGTGATAAAAAATTCAACACAATTTTGAAAGAGTATTCATAAATAAAAACATTTATTTAATTAAATATAGCAGGAAAAACACATAAAAAACATTGAATTCATTATGTAGAAAAAAATCATGAGAGTTCTTTGTTTTCTATATTTTTTCATTCTTATGTTGGCAATATCTTGCATGTCCTAACAATCTTTTAATGTGTCACTGTTACCTGTTTGCAAAGAAAGTTGCTTATTGATGGCAGGTTTGTGGAGTTGGAAGAATATTTGGCGACTCCAACTACCTATTTGTAATTTTTGAGACGGAAACTCCATTTATATATTTTTTTTGACATAAATGACTCCACCTATATATAATTTTGAGACTTGCTTTAAAATTTTATAATTATTCAAGATTAACTTTTCTATTTCAAATATTATAAATTATAAATCTCGAAAAATATGATGACATGTACCATATTTTAAGTTCGTTTGTGAATGTCAATTTCAGATACTCATTGAAAGATTTCCTAAATTATAGAAATTTCTGCTTTGTGTTGCAAGCAAAATGTTTGATCTATTTTCTTCTACATCATTTATTAAAATATTCTATTGGTTTGTATTTGTAGTTTAGTGTCTTTCTTGCATTGTCTTCAAAAAGATTTTCAATTTATTGTTATAACATTTTTTATCTAAGATAAAACAATACGATTCATAAATTGAATGTATCCTAAATTTTTTTTCCAAAGGTATGTGGTCTTAAATTTTTTTCCTAAAAACTTTCTGCTCTTAAACTGAGTTTTGCTTCTTTACAAACTAATTTTAACGTAAAATAAAAAAGTTCCTTCTTTAATTTTATTGAACTTTTCAGCCTTTATCTATGAGCTGCAAAAATATAAGGCTTGGAATAAAAAGGTAAACATTTTTATGTTGCATTTTGCAACGTTGCACACTAAAAAAGTATCTATGAATTTATTACATATATGAATATATAACTATAACAAAATTATATAGTATGGAGGGGGGGGGGCTTCTTGTGCAACTTTATATTGAGATTTGAACTGTCAAGTAGTGACGTCTGATACCGTTATAGAGTTTGAATATTTACATTTGTCCCGGATTATCCGTGCTTTCATTTTTAAGTTAATCAAACAAAAATGTACTAATGTCTTCACCTATGTGTAAAATATTTGTAAATCACGTGTCTTTGAGAAATGGAAATTTTTTAACTGGGTGAATGAATACTAGTTTCCTATAAAAAAAAGATCAGATGTGTCAAAAATTATAATAGTTTGACAAGACGTGTGTTAGGCATGTTGTCTCTCGTGTGGTATTGCGAGAGCACTGATATATTATCTAATGTAATTACAGGATAAACAATTGTTCTTTCTATAAAAATCATATTTGTCAGGAAAATGAGAAGAAAGACTTCTTTTAACACCACTAACGGAATCAAAGTTGTTAAAATTGTAAAACAAACACTCTTTTCAAATTTTGCAGCTCCAATTAAAAAATATCTCCTTGATTTACGATGCTTGCATTTAATAAGAATCAAATTATCTCAGTTGGGCAAGTTTTATTTTTCGTTTGTAAAATTATATTTGAACCAATCAGAAAATATCAAAGGCAAATATTCTTGTTGAATTTCATCAATAACAAAAAGAGATAAAGATCATGAAACTAAGATATTATTATGAAAAAATAAATCAGAATATTTTATTAGCTGTGGCATTCACTGTAAAGTAGATGAGTGAGAAATAAAGATTTATATAATGAAAGCTTAATATCAACAGTTAAAGTATTTATCACTTGTTTTAATTTACTAAGATCGCCTAGATTTTTTATCCATTATTAAACCAAAAAATTGAGCTCTTCTACAAAATCAACATTTATATTAAGATAATTTTTCTATTAAAGTCAGTCCGGTCGTCAGATTCTAAGTACAGGGGGGGGCAAAACTGCTTTAATGGGAAAAAGCTAAGGAAAGTGTATACATTTATATATTTCAAGGGAGTAGTTACAGGGGGATGGAAAAATAAATCCAAGGGGAGGGGGGGGGGCTAAATATTTTATATCTTTCTAAAATAAAAAATATATATTTTTCTAGTCACATACATTTTTCTATAATGACCTATTCTACGTGTTGTTCCTTGAGTCAAGATGTTGGCAAAATGCAAATGCTATTGAACAGTTTGTTAAAGTTTTTATCAATATTTGATTGGCTTTGTGATGCATATATATCAGATTTTTTCACTCATTCTCATTGGTCTAAGCTTCCATATTCATGGCAAAGTTCTCTAAATGATTTTGATAAATCTAAAATTATAGATGTCTGTGAATTACCTCACAAATTTGGAGTATTTCCTCTTTCATTTCTTGCTTTCTCTTCATTTTGCAAAGAATTTTCTATGACACAAGACATTTCGATATTTATACAACTTTTAAAAAATCAAGAATACTTAAAAAAGACTGAAAAATTAAAGGTTATGGAAAAGTGTTTTCTTAATTTTGCAGATAACTTGAAATTTATGAATTTGGATATGAAAGAAAAGTTATTTTATAAAGTTAAGCATAAAAAACGACATGAAATAATGACCTTGAGTTGCCTTTTAACATCTATTTCTTCATATAAAGATATTAAAGGGCTGATAGATTTAGGAGCAGGATGTGGCCACTTGTCAAGGTATATCTCGCAGAAGTTAGGTACTACTGCCTTGTGTATTGAGGTTAACGAAAAGCTTACTATGAAGGGTGAACGCCTGGATCGAAAGTATATGACTCTGATGCTGAAAAAGAAAATGCTATTGACACAAAAAATTCCATTACACATTATTGCTGAAATTAAGGAATCTAGTATTTTTTTCGAAGTAGAAGATTACAACACACTCTTAGGACTTCATTCCTGTGGAAATCTTTCAGAGTATATTGTTAAAGTTTTTTGTAATGGAAAATGTCATGATAATATTGATGTATTAATTTGTGTACCATGTTGTTACTATAAATGTCAAGATTTTAAGTTGATAAGCTCTCCATATAAGGATGTTGTCAGGCACTATCTTTCTTACAATAGCAGAGAATTAGCGTGTCATTCTGTATATAATTACAAAGAAAGCTTAAGAAAATGTTGTTCCAAACTTAATCTACATTGCTTTCGAGCAATATTAGAATCGATCCTTGCTAATATGTTTGATACCGAAAACCGTTTCATTATCAGAAGTATAGCTAATCAACATAGTCTCGATCTTAAAGCATATGTTACTAAGGCATTTGATAAGTTGAACTTTGAAAAAGAACACATTGACGCATACATGCCCAAAGCCAATCATTTATTTGAGACTTTTTCTAACAACGTTCTAACTTTTTTTTACCTCAGACAAATGGTAGCGCCTCTAATTGAGACAACAATTTTACTCGATAGACAAATATTCTTATTAGAAAATGGTCATTCTTCTTTTATTGTACCTATTTTTGATTCTAAAATATCCCCAAGAAATTTATCTATCATTTCTTTTAAGTAATTTAGACTTTCATCAAGTAATCATTTTTTCAAAGCCATGGCATATTTGTTTCCGTCACTAAGATTTCGCTTGCTATCTTTCTCTAAAAAATCTCTTTCATGTATTTATATTTCACAAAAAAATAAAAAGAATTTTTCTTCATATTATTCTCCTCCTCAAATTTTACCGGAATTTGAGGGTTTCTCGAATGATTCCTTAACTGATGAGATGAAACTGCAAGCCTTGGAACAAACAAGCTCTCTTTCAACATATTTAACTGATACATATGGAGAAATTTATTTTAGTTTTCTTCACTCTTTTGGATTTTCTTGGATGGTTTCTTTGCCTCTAACTGTGTTCTTCTTTAGAAGTTTAATCACTCCCTTAGTTTATAAGCAGCATAAAGTTTCAAAAATAGTTAAACAACACAATCCTGAAATTCAATATTTTACTGCCAAAATGAATATGTTACGAGATGCTAACCGAGTTTCAGAAATGAAATATGTACATGAAGAGTTTGTAAAGTTTAAAAAAAAAATCGATCTAAATTTCAAGCCTATTTGTTTGTTAATGGTTTATCAATTGTTTTATTTTTATTTGGCATATTCTTCCTTAACTAAATTGGCTGCTGCAAAACTTCCATCTCTTGAAAATGGAGGTTGGCTTTGGTTCGAAAATTTGTCACAACATGATCCTTTTTACGTGTTACCGCTTATAAATGCTTCGCTCTGTTATTTACATATTAAAAACGCAGAGTTTCCATCACTTATGCAGAATAACACTGGCCTCGAAAAGTTCATTTACCTTTTCAAGCTTTGTGTCCCTATCTCCGTTTTTGTCTTTACTTGCCACTTTCCTTCTTCCCTCCTTTTTTATTGGATATATTCCAATCTATACTTATTGATTCAAAACAAAGTTATATTGAAGTACATAAATAAATAATTCCTTTTTATTATCATTATTTTAATTATTTTGTCTTCCTAACTAAAATAATATTTGGTGGTAAACGTCGGCACACTACCATGTATACTGTAGGGTAGGACTTCGATTCTTAATTCTAGTCAGCATTTTAATATGTTTTTCCAAAAATGTTATATGACCTACGTTTATTTAATGACTAAAGCAATGGATTACAGTGTTACATTAATAATTTTATTTATAATACAGTAACATATTGATATTCTTGGATGAAGGTGATAATGATGCTATAACTGGATACTTCAATGAATGAAGATGTAGACTGCACATCAGGGGAGAGGCGTTAACCCATATCATCCCGTCGTCAATTTAGTCTGACACAGACGATATCTTGATTTTAATTAAGGTATTTTTATATCAAATTACTTAATCTCGTCTGCTTTTTCTGGGGTGATATGGGTTAAATCTTCTTTAAGGTCATATCCTCCTTTTCTTCAGCATCTTCCGGAGGTGGTTCGGAAATGATTCACAGGCTGCCAAAACATGGTGATAGGAAGTTGCGATTGCTGTTTCTTCACGTTCTTGAAGAGATTCTTTTAGGTCTCGGTGCAGGAATCACTGGCATTAAAGATCCTAAAAGACCGCCAGGGGCCAGGGTCTCATACCATGCAAATCTTGATTTCCTTCAGTTTATATGGATCATCTGTAACAGACGATTTAGGGGGAGACCTTTATCTTCAGGCTTATTTTCGTCTGTCAAGGCTTCACCTGCGGAGTCGATAATGCTGCTTATATCCTCCTTGTTGCGGTCTAAGCCTTCTCCAACGAGATGCCTTAACAGCTCTATAAATGGCTGATTGCTGAATTTCTTCTAGAAAGAAGCCTTCGTGGTCATTCACAACGCCTGGTCACAGATTTTTCCAAGCTGCAGTTTGGGAACACAAATTTGGAATGGAGTAACGCACATGCAGAGCCCTAAGGCACGGATGACATCTTGGCGCATCAGCTGGAAGAGAGAGTTGGTGTTCGGAAGCAGGAACTCAGGCGCCACTCCTTCGTAGTTCAGATCCTTAGGGTGGCCACCAGCATTATCAATAAAAAGGGGCACCTAAACTCCATACAAATGTCATTAAGGTACTTCATGACTTACGGAACGAAGCTCTACGCGAACCAGTTCTGTGTAAGGGTCTTGTCGATCCATGCCTTCTTGTTGTGCATCCAGAAGACGGGCAAGGCATTCGTGTTACGCCGTTCTTGTTGGCCTTGAAACCAGAGTCATTCCTTTAGTTTATTGCAGCATAAAGTATAATACTGGCTTCGTTCTTGGTGATATAAGTACGAGACCGCATCTTCTTCCAATAAAGCCCACTCTCATCCATATTGAAAACTTGCTCGGGACGATACATGCTGATTGAGACGGCCTTTCTGATCTCATTCTTCTCAATCTAATGTACAATACTCTCGTTGATGCCATAATTGCTGGACACTGTCTCACGGGACATATCTTCCTGTATTATAGCAAGAAGCATTCCAGGATTTTTTCCTTAGTATCGCCGAGTACTTTGTAGGCTCTTGGGTGTCTGCTAATGCTTTCTCCTCCTCTCCATATAGGTTCACACTCTTTAGCTGGAACCGATGGAACCAGCCCTTGTTTGCATTTAAGCCCTGTGGAATAGACAATGATTCAGCTTCTTCTTTTTCCTTCTCCTAAATGTCACTCAAGTTGTCTTTTTCAGGTCAGAATACTCCTTTAGGTGCATACTGCTCGTACAGACACGTAGTCTTCTTGTGGATGCCCTTGTTATACAGTGCGATATTCTTCTCACAACAATTCGTGATTCAGGTGGATAAGTTCGACTCTATCCTCGCAATAGCTTTATCACAGACGGTCAACGTCTTCGCTAATGGAGACGGTCTTCTTGATCTCAGCCTCGTTCTTCTTAACCCATTTTAGTTCGCTCAAAGAAGACAATTTTGATTATTGGATTCCATTGGAAATTCGAGTTCGTCTGCGTTACTCTACAGGAACAATAACCCAAAATGGGTTAATGTACCATACAGTACTCTCGTTGATGGCACAGGACTTACTTTCTGCATTATATCCTGAAGTTCTATCTTCTGCAGTCATCACCTTTCTCTCATACCGAGGCTCCTTACCAGAAGAAGTTTGAGGAAAAATTGAGTTTTGGCATCTTGAGGGATGAAGAAACATAAAAACACTAACTAAACAGGGAATCAGAAATAACGGTACTGCGGGCAGAGCAAAAGTGATTCACGTTGTCACTTTTACTGTGCTGAGCAGCGTAATGTATTTTCATTTTTACTCTAGAATAGTATTTGCTTGGATAAAATGTAAATAAAATGCATCGCAAATAGGCGCGGGTTGACTGCAATAAGATGTGATAAACTTTGCTTGTTTTATATTAATTGTCAGTACTTATTATTCTTTGACGATGAAATAATCCTTACTTCAAATATTTTTATTAGCTTAGTAGATTTGTGAAAATTAATTTTATTTATTGTTCCAATGATGCTTTTTTAAAGTCGCTTATGTTCTGTTTAGAATGAGGTTTAAACTGTATTTTGTAGTATGTTGTTTTCTTTTCATCATTTAATATTTCTTTATCTTTTCACATCTAAATGAGTAGCTTAAGGTTTTACGATAACTGGTGAATTATTCAGCCCTATTCACCTGTTAATATTCACCGAATACTATCAATTGTATGTATACCTGTATAACACTTAATAGAGGCAAGATTTGCCCATCTACCAATGAAAAAATGTATATAAGATACCGTGCGGTTAGGTCATCGAAAAGGCACAATTGCGCCGCTTGTATCGAACTACGAAGAAGGCAGGCTTGATGCGGTTCGATCCCAAGACCTTGTGTTATCCTCATTTTTAATACATTTTTATGTTAAGAGGATTAATAAGTAGATAAAATGACAAATTTTTGTAGCTTGTAACTATTATATTTCATACTGTAGCAGAACCTTTCCTAATATACCATTTTTTAATGATATTTAGTATTTAAGGTTTTAATAATATTTACAATATAAATAGTTGTTTGCAACTTCTAATTTAGAAAATTAATTTTTTAGAATAAATAATAATGGAATTTGAGACTAATGATCTTCATCAGTGGCTAGAACTTTCTAAAAAATGTAAATTTCTTTCAGAATCACAAATCAAAAAACTTTGTCACATTTTAACAGATATTTTGATCACAGAACCAACTGTCAAATCAGTAAGTACGCCCATATGTGTGTGTGGAGACATTCATGGCCAGTTCTACGATTTAGAGAAGTTATTTGAAGAAGGCGGTCAAATCCCGGACACAAATTACTTATTTTTAGGAGACTTTGTTGATCGAGGATATTATAGTTTAGAAACGATAACGAGATTACTAATACTAAAAGCAATTTGGCCAGATAAAATAACACTAATCAGAGGAAACCACGAAACAAGACAAACAACTAAAATATATGGCTTTTATGATGAATGCCTGACCAAATACGGAAATGGAGAAGTATGGCGACGAATTACGCAAATTTTTGACCTGCTACCTCTGGCCGTCGTGATTGACGGCGAAATTTTTGGAGTTCATGGTGGCCTATCTCCACAAGCGAATACGATTGATTTAATTCGCACGATATATCGCAATTGCGAAGTTCCAACCAATGGCATGTACTGTGATTTGCTGTGGTCTGATCCAGATGAAATCGAGGATTGGGGAATGTCACCTAGAGGAGCAGGATTTCTTTTTGGCCTGAAGCCAACACAACGCTTCTTGCATAAAAATGCTCTATCCTTGATTTGCCGGGCCCATCAGCTCGTGAATGAAGGCTACAAGTACATGTTTAATGATAAACTGGTCACGATATGGTCAGCACCTAACTATTGTTACAGATGTGGCAACGTTGCTTCCATTCTCAACATTAAATCTCCTCAAGAGTGCATTCCAATTGTGTTTAGTGCTGTTCCTGAAAGCGACCGTGTTGTGCCCAAGTCAACTTCTTTATACTTTTTATAGAATAGTCTTTTCTAAATCCAAATGTAACATCTTTAACACATGTATTTTATTTTTAATAAACTTTAGCGAAATATATGCAAATATTTTATTAAATTGATCATTTTATTTTAATTATTGACTTTTACAAATTTAGCTAATAATAATTTTAATTGCATATAGCTATTATTTATTACTTTTTTACTCTCTTATAGCAAAACTTTTGCTAAATTAAACAATTTAATTGTCAAATGCGATTATATTCGTAGAGCTAACCCTTTAATGCCAAATGCGACACAAGTGTCACATAGAATAAAAATCGTTTGCTTCAAGTTGTATAAAACTCATTTAAAAAGATAAGAAGACGATTATTACTTTCCAAATAATTTGCGACACTGGATAAAAGAGACATGCTACTTTCTATTTCTTAAAGTATTTTTTAAATTTATTTCCGAGCTATATATATAGTATGTAGCGTAATTGCTACATTACTTAGTTTAATTAGATTTCTAGAATATTCAAGTTAAATATTAATTTTAAAAATACCTTACTCAATTCATAATTAAATTATATTTAATTATAAAATCTATAATGATTTAAATCAAAAACATGAAGAATTAGATTTTTTCGGAAATGTGAAATTGATACATAATTTCACATATTCTTACACACTAATTGCGAAAACTAATGAACTGAGATTGGTAACAAAAAAAATAAATTTTTTTTATATGAGTTTTTTTGAGATAATTAAATAGATCACTAATTTTGTTAGCATTTTCACACATTTATTTACAGTCTTTTTTTAAAATTGGAAGTGACCATTTTTAAGTGGAAAATTTACAAGAAACTCTGGCCAAATATGACATTTTTGCTGTTAAATTCAGAATCAGGAGACTTAAGTTTATATATTTTTAGTCGGAAATTCGTTGTACAGTGTTATTTAATAAATTTATGATTTTAATACACTAATACCAGCGTTTTCATGCAATTTACATATATTCCATTAGAATCTCTGTATTCTAACATTCTACTTATAATTAAATTTTAAAGCCTTGCTCTCTTTTACAAAAGGAAACTTCATAGAAAAAAAGGTGTAAAGTGAGCAAGGATTCCCATTTTACAATTAATATATTCAATAATTGATCAATAAATTTATTTTACTATAATTACTTTTTTTTATTCGATTTTACTTATTCAAATTTCCAATACACTAAATTTTAGATAGGATATCATAGTTTTAACACCGACTTGTTAAAATGTTAGATAATGTCAAAAGGATACCAAATAAAAGTTATATGAGTAAATTTTTTATTTGTTCTTTATTTTGCATAGCTTCCCTTTTAAAAATAAAAATTTTAATCAGCGTTTCTCAACGTGCTCCATGTGGAGCCCCAATCCGCCCCTTATATTTTTAGAGGGGTTCATAAAAGAATATTTTAAATTTGGAGTCCATCAAATTTTGCAAAAAGCCCATATTAAAAATAAAATTTTAATGTTTATAAATAAGAACGCTTTGAAATGATATATTATGGCAAAAAGCACAGTTGAGACATGTGACTGCGTTCCCGTCTTCATATCTTGTTTTGAATCAGGTCTGATACTAAAAGTGATTAAAAAATTTATTTTTAATTATTAGTTTTAAAGCGTTCAGTCGTATTCAAAAAGTCGAAACCGACTAAATGTTATTGATATAGGATATTTAAGATGGTCATTGACTTAATTGTAACGTGATATATCATGGCCTCAAGACACAACTTCAACGTTTAAACTGAGCAACATATCTTTTCGAATAAAAATGTCAATTTTTTGACTTAATAAAATATTATTTTTTAATAGAAAAGCAGAGTTAAAAATATATACTATAAAAAATAGTGAACGCCTTACTCATTCTTATATTTTTGACAAATAAAATTGGCAGCATTAAAAAATAAAGGATCCACAAAAGATTTTTCAGTTGGAAAAGGGTCCATAAAAGAAAAGAGGTAGAGAATCACTGATGTAAATAAAAATTTTAATAAGAAATACATTTATTTAACAAGTTTCTCTTCATTTTTCTAGTTATGCTGTTCGGCGATTCTCGTTAAAGTCCTGTAAAAGTGAATTCAAAAATTTCATTTCTTAGACATATCTCGACTTTTATAAGATATTCCTTGGCTTCGTAGTTCACTGATTATTGAAGGAGGTAGGCGTCCTGTAACTGAAATTGCATAACACCCTCTCGCCATTTTACCTAGTAAAAATGATCAAAAAAAGTATTATTTTCAAGAGGTAATACATTATTAATGGTCGACACGTCTATCAGAAGACAACAACACAATCCCCTTGGTAATCGATTTATATGTAAATGTATGCATGTTTTCGAAGTTGAAAATATTAGTTAATTTTGAGGCCATTTGAATAAAATTAATTAAAGCGTAAATTACAAATATTTTTAGCGTTTGTACAGAACGTTTTAAATCCGAAGTAACTTGTTTTAGATATACTACAAATTAACGGTAAAATTTTTACTTTTAATTCACTCATTTCCCATTTTGGCTAGATAAAGCTTAGTAGATTTTTACGTATTATCTTTTCAATAACTAAAAATACGTAAACTATGTTTTAGATACGAATATAAAACTTCAACACTATACAAGAAATATGAGTGTAAAGAGTAAAAGTCTGATATATCACACGTGATAAACATTTAGAAGCACGAAAGTTAAGCACATTTAATCATTTAACTAGTATTTGACATAGAACTACTTGTTTATAATATTAAAAAATAGCAAGATAAATTTCCAAAGATAGATATTAGAAATTTTAATGTCTTTAATGAAAATTTGTGCTGATTCTAAAATTCTTTTAAAGCAAGGTTTAGTTATTATTATTATTATTATTAGGGCATTTAAAAGTAAATAAAGTCCACTTTTGATTTCTAATGGCACAAATTCGAAAACACAAAAATTGTCTCATTTTATAAGGTTTGGGTAAAAGAAGTCCAAATTATTAGGTCAATAAACGTCAATTTTTGTAAAAATTTAGCAAGCTAACAAATAAAGAACAAGTAATTAACAATTTTGGAATTGCTTTTATATACTCAAGAGTTCACAAAGCAACTAAAAATATATTTCCTTTTTATAATTATTTGACAGATTCTTTTTAATATAGGTGAACATTTTGACTCCTCCATTTTCACATATAAATAACTTAATTGAAAAAGTAACCTTCGAATCTTACAAAGAAAGATGCATTTGACTTATAAAAAAATCGTAATTAAATTTCAAGGAAGTTAATTTTAGACCCGTTATATAATTAAAATAGGCATTTTGCTTTAGATCGAAAATAGGTGTTACTGTTTTACTTTTAAGCATATATAAGAAATGATTTAAAATAAGAGAAAGCATCAACTTAACTGATTATAATAAAAGGTCTAACAAAGAAATGATATAAAATAGAAGGAGGTATCATTCATTTCATCCATAATATTATTAAAAATGAAATTAATTAATTATAAATTTCGGACTTCATTTGCTTATTTTTATATCAAATTTGTTGAATAAAACAGGCAACAGGAAATAACCATAGAAAATAAAAAATAGAAGAATGAAAAGTAGTTTTGCCTCCCTACATAAGCAAAAAAGCATTACTTACAATCAACATTTTGTGTTTTTTAATGTTTATATTCTTGTATTATACCTGACTTTTACCCTTTTTAAAAATTATGATTCCGTTGATAAAACATTTTTGTTCTTCAGATGATGTTCTTTGATAAATTTCAGTTTAGCTCTTTATTATTATTTTTATTAAAAATAGTAAGATTGATTAGATAGTTAGCTTCGAAACAACACGGTCTGGGGTTCGATCGAGCATATAGCCTTCTTTCTTCATAATTCAACACAAGCGGTGCAATTGAGCTTTGTCGATGAAAACACTAGAAGATAGCCTTACCTTTTAATTACAATCATATTTTTGCAAAGTGAATTGTTCTGAAAGAATTGAAAAAACAGATGAATTTGAAAGTTGTTTCCGTCGACTTACACTTTCCAAATTAATTATGGTTATAAAGGAGCTGATCAAATACACAAAGATTTACCTACCGCAAAGCCATGCAGTGCTTCTCAACCTTTTTAGTCCCCCGGACCCTTTGATTATTTGTTAAAATTTATTCCCTCCTTCTTTTCCTTTCTAAAATTGTCTACCTCAATATTTACATTCTAAATAATGATAATATAAATGTACCGAAATTCTTGAAATTTTTTATCAGTATTCTGTTAAGACTTCACATAAAATATTTATATAGTGGAGCTATACACATACAATAACAAATAAAACCGTTGCTTAATTTTTATACTTAAAAAAAGAGTATGTCGATTTCGTGTCTTAAATTCTTCCTTTTCCACCCATCCCCTACTAACTGTTAAATTCCAGGTAAGAGGGAAATTTCTCCTCCTCTCCTTCGGTTGAGAATAACTACGAATCTCAGGAGAATCAATGAAGTCTAAATTATTAAACTCACTCAATTTTTGCCATTTAGCCACCCAGCTTTCTTCAGGAGCCATTAGGCCAATCAAACTAGCACAAAAAAATAATGAAAGACTTTAGATATATGAAAAAAATCTAGATAAATACCCATCAAAATTAGAACTTGTACAATCATAAACAGCTTCTCTATTTTTTTTCAAATGTAAAACTTCTTCACAATTCTCACATCCATTAGCTTCAAATTGGTCAATAGACTAAATAATAATATAAAAAAAATATTTTATCATTTATTAAATTTATATTGGAACCTTAATTAATGAGCATAAAAGACATGCTCTCAAATGTTTAAGATCTTTAGGAATTGTCTCAAAGGACATAATTAATTGGAAGACATTTTTTTCTTAGAGAGAAACTAAATAATAATATAACAATAAATTTTAATTACAAATTCTTAATTTTTATGTAGGAATTAGAGATCACATAAGAAGGCAGACCTCTTTAAAATTTCTAAAAAATGATGAAATGGGAAATACGGCTTGTAAATTGGCTGAGAAAGTTTATATATCCTCCTGTGAAGGGTCAAAATTAAAAATACCTGTAAAATTTCAATATATTTTTCCCAAGATAAAATATTTTCAAAATTATTTTTTTAGTGTTTATGGAACTTTTCGTATGCAAAAGATAGTGTCAGTATCTCAACTACATTATACAATAGATCAGTGCCCGCGCTACCTATATAATTTTGGGGCACGTGCCCCCCCCCCCCCCCTAAAATTTTTGGTTTTGCCCCATGCACTTTTTAAAGGAAAAATAAATAAGCAAAAATTGTAAACAATAATCTTATATAAATACTGGTGTATGTGTATGTATAATATGAGATTTCTATAGGTTTTTATACAGAAGTACTTCATGCTTTTCAGCAAAGTAATATAGGAAATAAATTTTTTGCAAATGTGTTTCTTTGCCCCATTTCAGCCCCCCTTGAAATTTTGCTTTAGCGCGGGCACTGCAATGGATATCAATTATATTCGCGGAATCGCACGTCAGAATCACCTCCCAGAAAACAAATCATTCTTTAAAAAATAAATTTGATTTTAAACAAAAATTGGATGACGCTCATATACATAAAACATGTCGAATATGTGGAAAAAAATTTTCCCATAAGTTTATGGATTTTACTGAAATTGAATCAGTGTTTAGCAATATTGGATTTGCATATGGCAGAATTATTAATCCCGTTAATGCTGAAAAATATTAGTTAACTCAAGTCCGCTCATGTCAAAATTGGAATTTGTATTAAAATATCTACAAAAAGTAAAAAATATATGATAGCTTTTTTTTGTATGAAAATTTACGTGAAAATCCAGAAAATGAGCAGCAGGTTCGTTGCAATTTTAAAATGAATTGTCAAAATTACTTAAGGTCTTCTCAAAGAATCAAAGAAGACATAAGTGAACAAATTGAGGCTAAACAAAAGCCAAAGAATATATTTATGAGCGTTTTCAATAATAGAAAAACGAAAAAATAGTTCCAACAACTTTCCTGATGTAATTCAAATATTATTATATATGTTCTTTTCATAATAAAAATTATGGGTCAATAAACAAACAAATAAACTTCAATTTAATATTAAATGAATTTCTTAAATGAGCCAATTTAGGAATATTAGAAAAATGTGTAATAGGCTTTCAATAATGAATAAAACTTCCTTAAGATAGTAGATATATCTTTAACCTAAAGCAAAAAAATCAAACAAGACATATGAAAAGTTGTTTTTGATACGAATTCCCCAGTTAATATTTTTAAGAAATCTTTAGCCACAACCCAAATATTTTTAGGATCTAATTTTTTGTACTTCAATGCTCCTTTTTCTACATATTCTTATTTTCCCACATGTTGCTACTCTTCTTTATATCAAAATCTTAATTATGATGAAATCACCTAAGCATTTTTAGTAAATGCTATTAAATTTAACTATTCAAATTTTAACATACACTTTTTTGTTAGTAATTTGAAAAATAATCCAAGATACGATGTACATGCCGTATGAAAAAAATAAAGTATATATCACGTGATTAGATTAATTTTTCGAGTTGGCAAACTTTCATCATCAACATCAAATATTGAAGAAAAAGAAAATTTATCATCTTAAAATTTTCATATACGATTGCTAGGCTGATCAAACGTGAGATTTAGCCAGGACAGTCTTGTTTTTTTCATGTATTTTAAAGACCCGGTCTTTTTTTAAATGTCCTGTTTTTTATAATAAAAAAAAATCAAGAGCATATTGACATATGGAATAAAAAAAATGTTTCTGTGCCAGATAGATGAAGAAAAGTTCCTGAACAAACTCAGAAAAACTTTGCATTGTTTTTTCACAGTTGAAAGAATATTTCCCATTATATATAGTATATGGTTAACTGATAAATCTAGAATAAATGTTGAAACTATGAAATCAATGTTAACTGTACGAGAATATTATCCCCTTGTGTGTGAAAAGTTATATTTCAAAATCACAATTTACTTCGTTAAGTAGCATCGTAAATGTAGTGATAAAATATTCGAACATATGCGAACAATATTAAAATCCTCTATTTTTCAATTATAATGATTATAAAAACATATTTCACTCTTTTAAAGCAATTTCTTTCATTTTGATCATTTATATAGGTAAAAAAAATTACTTCTATTTTTATGAAATTTTTGATAAAATGGCGCTGTGTCTTTCTTTAGATCTCATACCCATACATGATCACAAATCCTCACTTTTTCCTCATTGTTCTTTCTCCTAAAGTCTCCTTTCCCTGTCACAAGCCTCTTTTTATTATCATTTTAATTATTATTATTTATTTTTTTTAAATAACTTTTAACTGCACTCTATATTATTTCCCCACCCTACATATTTACATTTTCACCACTTAATCGCTTACTAACCTCCACAACAACCAGTCTCACATCATTCCATTCATGTCTTCTCAAACAAAACGCCCAAGAAACGATTCCCCTACAACCCCCACATCTTCTCAAATCATCTCCGATTTCTTCGACCAATTTATTTCCAAGACCACACTCCCCGCTAAACACCTCATAAACTTTCATATATTAAAATCTGATGTTCTACTCACACATTCAAACAAGATTGAATGTCTCACCAATTCAACTCTCTCTCAAATCGCTCACCCTACACCTACTAAAACGTACCCTCAAGCCTCCACTAATGGCACTCAACCATCTCTCACACAACCTAATCCAACAGTGAGCGCACTACCTACATTACACACAATCCCTAAACCTAAAAAAACTCTCAATCCAGATCTATCAATTATGCTCACACCACTAGATCCACCCGAAAGTAAAACCGATAAAGCTAACTTCAAAAAAAAACATAATAAAAAATATGGAAACCCACAAACATCCTATAAACATTAAAAAAACGCCCAGCTCATCTTCAGGAACCCTTCTATTTCAATTCGAAAACAATACACAAAAAGAAATGGCCATAAAATCACTAGCGAAAAATGGCATCACCGCACACGACATCCCACCTAGTATTCCACGTCTAGTCCTTTCGGGCATCCCCATTTACATCCCTATTGAAAATATCGCTACCCAATTCCTACATGAGAACTGCTTCCTTAAAGACTTAGGCTCACTAACGTCAATTAAACAATTAGGCAAAAAGGGCTTGTACTCCTACACTATATCATTTCAAACATCCACCAACACACTTTTCACGCATCTTTGCGAAAATCATAAAATCATTCTAAACTTCACAATTCTTCAGTCCAAAACCTTCAAATCACGCCTTACACAATGCGACAACTGTCTAAAATTCCACCATACATCATCAAAATGTTTATTCTCATCTCCACACTGCAACCACTGCGGCAACAGTGGTCACTCAATCTCCACATGCATTTTCAATAAAGATCCCTTTAAAATATCATGCTCAAACTGCTATCAGAATCATCCCTCCACATCTGATATATGTCCTTTTTGCATTCAACACCTTAAAAACCTCAACGAGGCACACACAAATACCATCAAAAACTACATATGCTAAATTTTCTTCACATTAATCTGAACCACTCCTCCCATAGCTGGTCAAATCTTCTCAACATTCTCTTCTCTTCATACTACGACGTTTTCCCTCTAAATGAACCCTACACTTCAAAACTCTCTCCTCCACCTCATACAAATGAATACACCTCTCTCTACACCTCACTTCTAACTCATTACTCCGCATGCATTCTAATAAGGTCTACACTAAATTTCTCTTTTCTTTCTCAATTCTCGTCACAACAATACGTTTTCACACTAATTTTCTCTCAAAACGCACCTCTTCTATTCTGCTCCTATTACTCGCCTCCTTCCAACCCCAAAGCATTCACAAACGATTTCACACATTCTCTGAACCAAGCTAAGGCCCACATCTCATCATAATCCAATTCATATAATAATCTCAACGGACTGTAACGTCCGATCTTTTCTTTGGGACCATAAGGAAAACATTCGCAGCGTTGAATCCCTATCTTTTATCACACAACATAACCTACAAATATGCGACGACATAAAAAATCCTACCTTCTTTAAAATTGTTCAGAACAACTTAATTTCCTCTCACATCAACATCACTCTAGCGTCCCCAAAAACACACAATCTCATTTTTAACTAGACCATCTCCGACCAACCATCCGCATCTGATCACCACTACATCACTTTCCAGATTGATTTCACCCAAATTTTCCATCGCGTGCTCTAACAACATCTGCAAAGCACACTCACTGGTGCACATTTTTACGAACACTTGTAACCCACTTACCTGAATCCATACCCGCGCTATCCACAACCACCGAGATAGAAGCTGCTGCTTTCAAAATCAATAACACACTTTCTTCTGCCATCAACCTGTCCACACCTTCTAACCCCTTTCCCAGAAGGAAACATGCATACTTCTGGACCTCAGCCTTAAACCAACAAAAGAAAATCTTGCGTCACGCTCTAAAAAATTTAAGAAAGGATCCCTCTTCATCTAACATTTCTCTGTACTCAAGTATCCGACATCTCTAACTTCGCTCCCTAAAAAAAGCGAAACGAGATGCTTGGATCAATTTCACTTCCAATTCATCGTCCAACCCCTGGCCCATAATCAACACATTCACGAAAGTAAAAAAACATCCTTCGAATCTCCATCAACTTCTTCCCCACACAGACACTAACACAATCCTCATAAACCCGCCTTTTCTCTTGTCTATTTTTTCCGCCGACAATCCCCACAACGATCATCCATACCATGTTGCCCAACGCTTACTCTCGCAAAAACTAACATCATCGCTAAACCCCTCCCATTACACTAAGAGAGTTATCCTATCTCGGATGAATTGAAGTGAAATTGATCCAAGCATCTCGTTTCGCTTTTTTTAGGGAGCGAAGTTAGAGATGTCGGATACTTGAGTACAGAGAAATGTTAGATGAAGAGGGATGAAGAGGAACAGAAGTTATCTCAGGCGGTAAACTAACTCAGACCAAAATCAGCTTCCAGCCACGACACGATCACCGCAACCCACATTAAAAAATCATTTCACCTTTCACATACTAATCTACTCCACATATACAACGCATGCTTATCAAACTCCTTTTTTCCATCAATATGGAAAATAGGCAAACTCCTCTTTCTGCCTAAACCTCACAGAGAACCCTCACATCTAAAAACCTGGGGGCCAATCACTATCCTCCCTTTTTTAGGAAAGCTATTGGAAAAAGTAATTCGCAAAAGACTGTTTCATTATATATCACAAAACAACCTCATACACCCATCACAGTTTGCATATCTCCCGCACAGGAATACTAAGTCAGCTCTCTCCAAACTGACCGAGTATTTAGAACACTCCATACCATCCCAAAAAACCGCATTAGTCGTTTTCTTCGACATCGATAACGCATTCAAAAGCCCCTGGCACCCCGCCATCATCCTCAATATGCATCTCAAAAAATACCCACCCTATATAATCAAGCTAATCAGCAACTAACTACAAAACCGCTGTTTATCTTCCGCGAAAAATCCATCCGCGCAGTTCATACACTCTCTCTCCACTCCTCAAGGAGGTTGCCTCTCTGACATCCTCTGTCTCATTCTCATCAATCCTCTCCTAGATCTCCTCGAGTCCAAATCTCACTTTTCCCAGTGCTACTCCGAGGATCTTCTCTTTTCTTTCTCAGCAAACGCACAACACGAAAATCTCCAGAATATCGCCTCACGTTTTAACATCCTGAACTTCACCGCCACCTCGCTAAAAATATCTTTCAACACATCCAAAACGATCCTAATTCATTTCACTCGCAAACACTCCCCAAATCTACCTTTGCTTACCAATCATAACACCCTCATTCAACCCGCAACCACCATCAAGTATATAGGTCTTACCTTTCAAACAAACAAGAAATGGTCCACACACTTCAAAAACACCTACATCAAACTATCACAGACTCTGTTCCAACTAAGACAAGCAATCTCATACAAATGGGGTCTAAGTATCCATTATTCTTTATCATCTACAAATCTCTCATACTTCCGGTAATCCAAAACGGCATCCTCTCATGGGGCTCATCGCTCGCTCACCCATCCACCCTTACATATTTATTCAAAATCCATATACTCAGTCTATTAACCATCTCGAAAGCTTATCGCACAACCCCAACATCTACTCTAGAAATCACCCTGAACTGCATACCACTTTTAATCCAACTCAAAGACACCTTCATCAGACGCTACATTTGCACATACAAATCTCTACTTCCCCCATCTTCAGCCTCCCATTCACATCTTCCACTGAATGCATCACACCCTCACACGAAACTGCTTCACACATCACTTCCCACTTCGCACCGTTACCTCATACACACTAAGGTACACCCCACCACATTAGTACATCCCTCTCCGCCCCTTCATTTTGCTATCACTACCCACACAAACAAATCTCTCGCCGCTAAACAGGTAAAAAAAAGCTCAGACATCGCTCCGACCCTTCAACCCTGAGAATCTTCACAGACGCTTCCAAGTCATTACAAAAATGCGCTATCGCCACCGCTTTTTATGCAGACGCCTCTCTATCTCCCCTCTTTTCTACAAGCTCTCCTCTAAAACATTTAACTACAACTTATCATGCTGAATGTCAAGCTTTAATTACCTCATGCGATCAGATCACTCAACACATCAATACCTTCACACGTTTCACTCATATTCATTTCTATACAGACTCCTTGAACATCACACGCGATCTACACCTTATCAAAAACGTTCCTTTCTTTGCTTCCATCTTGTTCTCAAAACTACGACTCCTCTCCACTCATTTCACTGTTTCCATTTTCTGGTGCCCCGCTCACTCCAACATACATGAAAACCTGCATGTTGACCATCTCGCCAAAAGAACCATATCAACACCCTGCATAACACATTTGACCTCAGTACACCCCAACGTCTTACTACGCAACATTTCCATGCACACTCAAAACCAATGGCAAAACTCTCTCACCAACTCCACAAACACCTTGCTTTCGCGTATATCAAACATCAATACCATACACCAATCTTGGGCTTCGCACAAATACACTCCATCGAGATCTCTTATTAGGTGGCTCTCGGGTCATTCCCCCTGCAAAACCTACTTTTTTCGCATTAAACTCTCAGACAACCTGACGTGTCTGTTCTGCAACGCACTTTTCCAAACACCATATCACCTCGCCTTCCTCTGCCCATTCTTCATTTCACACTGACACAAACTTATCAACGCATGCGCCTCAACCCTTGGCCACTTTCCCACTAATCTAAGCGACATCATTACTTACTCAGAACTCTTAAACTTACTCTCCGCCTTGATAGGCACTATTGAACCCATCCTTCACCTCAGCCCACAATAAAACCGACTATCCTTCTCTATATATATTTATTATTTCTAGAATACTCCTAACATTCTTCTTTGCATTCTTCTCTTCAACCCCCATCAAGCAATTTGCAAGCATATCAATTAAATTTGGAAAGTGTTTTGCCATCTCTACCTACCTTCAGTTTCTAATGTTTCTTATTATTTCAAATTTTAAAATTACCGCGCTACATTTGTAAAAATAATTTTTTTAGAAACATTAAATACTATTAAAAATTTTTTTTTTGATTATCGTGTATTTATTTTGATTTATTTTAATTTTATATAAGATCTAGTGGGAAAGTTTTGAGACTAGTTTTTATGAGACCCTATTTTTTAAAATTCGTAATGGAAATTTAATGCAATTGGAGATAGGATAATTTTAAAAAGTATATATAATAGTTGTTATTAGTTTTAAACTAACACTAAAATAGTGTTTAAATATTTACATATAATGATCTTTCTATGAATTAAATAAAGTTGCTTTAGTGATAAAATACATGAACAATATTAAAATCCTCTATTTTTCAATAATAATAATTATAAAAAATATATTTAATTCTTTTAAAACAATTTTTTATATTTTTGATCTTTTATATCGGTTAAAAAAATTACTTGTATTTTTACTATCTTTTTGATAATTCATTTATTTTCGTCTTCTTAAACTTAAAATATACAAGTTTGTGACAGCCTTCAATTCAATGAGGAAGCATATGCACGAGGTTGGACACTAACTGAAGGCTTCTCATATTAGGATCCCAGTACTCTGATTTTTTTTATAAATTGATACAAGCTATGAAAACTATTCTAACTGAATGCAAATCGTTAACATTTTCATTTTCCCTATTATTGCTATAAACTAAAAGTCTTTGTTCATTATCACTGTCTCCCCTTGGAAATTTCAATTCCTAAAAAGGCATGATTGTTAATTAATTAAAACTTATTTGGCAACTTCAATTCCTTAAAACAAAATAGTTGTTGTTGTTGTTTTATTTGACACAGCTTGTAAAATGCAAGGATTTCGAAAGCTGGCATGAGGCTTTTACAAATTTAAGATGATTAATCACAGTTTTTGTGAATTTGTTTTTTTAGCATTGGGAGCCTTGGGGATCGAACCCCTGACCTTCAACTGTTAAGCTGAGAGGTACACCCTAACAACCATGAGGCTCAAAAACAAAATAGTATAATTAATCAAATATATCATCTTTTCAAAACTTTTTTTGAAAAATTTTCTTTACTTATTTCATAATTTTATTTAGGAATCCAAACAAATACTGTACAATATGTAGTAAGAATCATTGAACATTTTTTACACATTGTTTGAAATGCAACAGATATTTCCATTTTTCATGTCTGAAACTAAACTTCGTTGATTTCGATCTTTTCTCACGAGTTGGATATGTTTACCAGTCATGTAACTCTAATAAAGGAAGCTTCTAAGTCAATTTTTAGCTCGAATGGTATGTTTCAAACACCTTTTAATTAATGAAATATTTTTTTAAGAGAAAATCTCTTCATGCGCGATGACATAACACCGATAATAGAGGAGTAAAAATAGACGTAATAAGTTAAAATTTGATTCCTTTAAGAGCAAGTTCTAATGGAAATTGCTTATTTAATTCTTTTCCCTTTTGATTAGTGGGAATATGATCCTTGTTATAGAAGTCAGAATAAAAACCTTTTCAAAAATTTATATGGAGATTTTATTCATAAAACTGAATTATGGAACATTTGATTTATGGTCTCTAATGAATCCCTCTTCAGTTAGTCTTTCTTGATTTATGGTCCTCTTCTTTTATTAAAAACTCTGAGTTTTGGTATCTCAATCACTTTGTACCTTTGATATCAAATGTATTTAATAATTCATATCAAACCAACTTACTTGAATCAAGTAGTTCTTCAATAAAATTAGAATATGATGAATTGAAATTAATGCATAGATTTGAAAATTATCAAGATGAACATAAAACAGAATATACAATAAGTTTTTGGATTTTTGAGAAATTTTATCAGTTTTTGACAATATAGATGTTGTATGTGATATAGTACCAGATGGTAGAAAATTTAATACTTATTTTATTGTCAGAAAGAACTTGTCAAACAAAAATATTTTCCGTGATGACTTAGGAGCTTGGCTAAATAGCTCATCGCCTGATCATTATTTCATTGAAGCTGAAGAAAATAAAAATGTTTTTATCATAAAAAATTCCCAAGGTATATTTGGTAAAATGGTGAAAAATAACTTTAGGAAGTTCAATGAACTGTCAACTCAATAAAAAATAATTATTATCCGTAGATATTATAGTAAATTGAAAAGATTCCCAAGTTTTAAGCGCCGTGTTACCTACTTTAAAAACTTTGCAAGAAAAAGATGCAGTTAATTTATTATTTATAACTTAGAATTTAACAGTTAAAATTTTGATCAATATTTGTAACAAAGTTTAAGTAAACTATTCATATTTTCAGTAGTGTGTCTAAGATAGACACTAAATTATTGTTAACTAGAGATAATAATATAAATTAATTGAAAAAACATTAACTTTTGATCTGGGAGGTTGATTCAAATTCCATGACAGGTTCCAAAAGATACAGCTAGCGATTAAAAAAAGGTCAAATAATTTAATACAATAGTTTTTCTGGTTGGGTTTAAGCACGTCCGCTCTAATCATTATTAGAGTTATTTAATACGATCTATAATAATTATTTATTTTAGGATTGATAAGTCAAATAAAGAGTTCTCTCCGTTCATCCGATTCATCTCAATGATGCTTAAAAAAGCATAAAAATTATTTCTTTAATAAAATTGTTTTCCCATAATTTCATAATTTTTTATTTAATATATTTAATTTTAATGTAGCTATGAAATGTAGCTATGAAGAATATTCTAGTATTCTAGAATTTTAATGAAGTATAAAAAAATTTCGAGACTAAAAGTAAAATAGATGAGATATTACAGAAGTTTTTCCTTATAAACTTTATTGAATTATGAAAAAAAGAAATGAAAAAATTGATTTATATAAATACATTTTATGAGATACAAACCATTGAAATTTAGTTCTTATGAAGTTTTGAGATTGCTCCAAAACTTAAAAGAAAAATAATATAGATATATATGTAACAGGGATGGATCTTGGTCAAAAATTTTGGAGGGGGGGGGGCTGTGTCGATTTTTTTCTTATATTTTCTATCGTGAAAAGTTGTTATTTAAAAGTTTAAACTTACTTTTCCGTTTTTATCAAAACGTAAGTGGTTTAGTGGCTGCGAGTTTAAACGGTTAGAAGCGCTGCTATCGATCTGAAGTTCCGGTTTTAAGCCTCGCTTCTACTAGATTATCCATGGCTCGATGTTAGCTGTAAATTAGGGGTGTCTTTAATTTATGGGGACCAGTGGGAACTAGTGAAAATGAAGAGTAAATAGTAAAATACTTTAATAAAAAATGTGAAATTATTTTAAATGAAGAAACAATTAAATGTTTTAGCATTAGAAACAATATTTTGACGTTTGATTTAAGACTTGGCAAAATAAAATGGCGACACTTAAAATTCTTTTTACCCTTTATTTCTCCTCCTGTATTTCTTAAGTTTCTCTTTTTTCCTGTACTGATTGTATTCTTCCAAGTAGAATTTTTTTACTTATTTTCTAATGGAAAAAGTTTCTGTGACACCTACGCGGAAACGCTTGAAAACAAGTTCTACTTCTAACTGTGAATTAATTGAACATTTAAGCGATGTAAAAGAAAAATATACCTATATGCTTCCTAAGGATAATAGTGAATATTTTATTACCATTGAGAAAATCTTTTCTGAAGTTAAAAATATCATTATTAATAATATGTGTAATATAATTTCCGGCCCTCAACATCTGATTAACACACAACAAAATAAACCTTCTTTTGCAGATGTAGCAAATTCATCTGTAAAGACAAAAGTAGAATTATATAATCCTAACAAGTGTGTTAAAATAAAAACAAAAACTGTAGATCCCAATAAAAGTGAGGTAATTGAAATAAAAAAAGAAATTCTCAGTTGCATTAAGCCAACCGAAAACAAATTGCAGATAGATTCTATTAGGATTAACAAGGAAGGTAATGCTTTCATAAATTTAGCAGAACCAAGTGATAAAAGCAACGTTCAGGATCTTCTAAAAATAATTTTGACATAGAATCTAAAGGTTTCATCCCACGCTTTATAATAAAAAATGTGCCTAAGGATATTAGTGATGATGAACTACTTACTTCTATAAACACGTGTAATTATTATATATCTATATTAGGGAGCATTAAATTGGTAAAAACGATTAATACAAAAATAAATTTTATAATTTAACAATAATTGAACCAACATCTCCTGATGTTGCAAATTATTTATCAAAGTCTAACACAATCTTTTGCGGCTATTATGCCCTTCCAATTGAAATGTTAGTAAGGAAAATAAGAATTTACAATAAGTGTGGGAAATTTGGCCATACAGATATTTTTTGTATGGCGCAAAATCCCAAATACTTAAAGTGCGGTAAACTAGGTCACCCCACGAATATTTGTTCTTCTACATTAATTAACTGTTCAAACTGTCATGGCCCACACTATTTCAATGATATTTCGTGTCCCTACTATATTAAAAATGTTGAAGCACAAAAGAATTTTACACTCAATTCCTTAAATCTTTACATAAGAACTAATCAATGTCTGTGAAAATCCTTCACATAAATTTAAGAAAATCCTTTACTTCTTTCAACAACCTTTTGATATTTCTTGAGTTGTCTCAACATGATATTGTGCTCATAAACGAACCCTAACTATATAAGAATAACTTACCTTACATTCCTCTTCATAATTACTCTGCTATACATAGTTTTGATTTGTTTTATTCCGTTGTCCTACACAAAAAATCTGTCAATGTCAAGTTAGTTGATTCTCTTTCAAACAATCATATGACGGTAACCCACTGTACCATAAATCTTTGTGATTTTTTCTGCGTTTCCCTTTATTGCCTTCCATATTCTACGGCTGATTTAAGCTATTTTTTCGAATCAGTTCTTCTTAATCTACTCAATAAGCCACTAATTATTATGGGGGATACTAAGGCACGCCATCTACTTTGGGATACAAAGTCAAACCAAATTGGAAGATTTTTGTACGAAAAGATCACCTCCAACAATTTAAAATTGATTGATGAAAATAAGTTACCTACCTTTATTTCTCTAAGTTCCGACATATGTCTCCAATCACACATAGACTTAACCTTAGGCAATGATGAAATGAAAAGCTACATATGTTCCTTGAAGATTTTATCAGAACCTTCATTATCAGATCACCTCTTCGTTGAAACCATACTCAAACTCCCATGTCAAGAAAGCTCAACAATAAAATCAAAACAAGTCATCAACGAAAGTTTGTTCATTGACAGTTTACGCGGTTCTATTCAAAAAAATTGTTCATTATTTGATTCTTCTCCCCCAAACTCCCACCAGATAGATACATACGCTAACACTCTTTGTGACTCGATTTCTATTGCCCTTACTTCCTCTTCTTTTGTCATTGAAACGGAAAATAATTTCTGGACTCCGGCTCTCCACAGCTTAAGGAAAAAACTAAGATTTGCACATAAAAAGTTTCGCTCTTCCCATAGCGAAGAAGACTTAACAATATATAAAAATATCAAAAAGTTCTACCGCAAGAAAATCAGTTACTTCAAAACGCAAAGATGGAAGAGTTTTCTTAATTTTGATAAAAACACAATATGGAAAATAATTAATGCGCTCTCCAAACCTACAAAACTCTCTTTACCAAACTTCGTCGCTTGAAAAGACTTAAACAGCCAATTAAACTCACGATATATCTTAAAGCATTTTTCTCTTCAGAGTCAAATTGTGATACTCCAAGCCCTATATTCTCATCTCAAATTAACTCACCCGAAATTTATATTGATGAACTTGCTTTTTGCTTTAAACATTGCTCAAGGAAATCATCCCCAGGTTATGACACTATCAACTTTAGCTTAATTAAAAGTGCTTTGCCTTTTCTTTCTAAATACCTCCTAACTCTTTTTAACAGGATTTAGAGAATTTAAAAAACAGGAGATATGATCTTCGCGGTGTTGGTTTGGGCGATTACTTCACTTTCCAAGAGTTTGGGGATGATGACTTCCTCGATGCATCTCTTTTGATGCCTTGGGAGTTTTGAGAATCTTGAGAAAGAACCAAAAGGTAGTGAGGATACTATTGTTGGTGCGTATCCGTACTTTAGAATCTTTTTGGCTTTTGAGGTTTGGAGGAGGAATCCATTTGGAATGGATGCAGGAGAAATTGGTTTCGGCATCGAAAGCCGATAGCTTTGGCGTATTATCCAGGAATTTTTTCGTGACTTCTCTGATTGAGAAATTTGTGGGTGACTCCATCTCCTCTAGAATTTGGCTGTCGTCATCCATATCATCGTCTTCGTCACTATCACCATTGCCCGAGTTGTTTTCTGCAGTATGCAGTTCTTCGACTGGCTCCTTTTCCACTTCTCCTGAGAGCACGGAGGAAAAAAATTATCCTCCAGGTACTTGGCCTGAAAAATTTCTTGTTGAGAAGATATTGTAGTTGCACTTGCATCTTTTCTCCCAGCTCCAGTGTGTCTGGGTGCGTTTTAACGAAGTTGACAAAGTCCTCCGGGGTGAGCCATTGGTCTTCCTCTTCTACGTCTTCTAGTTTCAGGTCTTTTACAATATCACTCAGAATATCAGGGCTTTCTTGCTGCAACTCCGGTATGATGATTTCGGTATCTGTTGGGATAGCCTCCTCCACCATTTCCGTAGTTGGCCAGTTATCAAGGTACTCTATTTCATCGTACCGCTCCTCAAGGATCTCTTCCGACGATAGTGAAGAGAAACTCCCGACTGATGAAGCCGGTGTTGAACATAGAATAGGTATTGGTTGCTCCTTTGGCGAAAAGGAGGCAATTGGATCCTCTGAGAGAAAAACCTCGCGGTTAGTCTCTAGAGGGACGGACAAGTTCGTGATGTCCGTCAACGCCCTAGTAAAGGATTTACTTTTGATTTCCCTTATTCTTGCTCTTCTTTCCTGGCGCTTGGAAAGGGAGCCTTTGACGAAAGAACTTGGGATCAGGGGTAGGTATATTTAGCGCGGATAGCTCTGGTGATCCTACTTGTTTTTCCGCCGCTTCCCATGAGGATTGTGTGGCAAGGCAGGCTGTGGTTAAGCATTGATTCACTGAGGCAACATCTTCTAGGGTGAGGTGCATGATGTTCCTTTCTAAAATGGAAAAAAGGGTTACCAGTACACAGTCTTTGGCATTTCTTGTTGCCGCAGGTGATGTTTCTATGAATCCGCCAATTCTGCGTTGAACGATTTCTTGAGGGGTATAGGCTGCAAGGACTTCTGAGTGATCATAATCTTGCGAGGCATAGCCCAAACACGGTTCCTCTATCTCTAATGAGGCCTTCTTTGGATTCGTGCATATCAAGAGGTCTTGGCGTTAGTCTTTTTAGCTGACTTGTTATGCTTTCGAGAAGTTCTTCTACATTATCCAATCTGTCTGTTATCTCTTCAGAGGCCTTTACTGAGAACGACGCTTTGGACTTGTCTGCTTTCGGGTTACTCATCAGTGATTCAAGGATTGCTAATGCGAAGAACAAAATAACGTGTGATTTTAAAAAGGGATCAAAAAGACTCATGCTAAGGGGCGTGCGCCGAAGGCATTTTTGTTAATTAATTGATTTGTAAATACATCGAAAAATATTTTAAAGATTTTTTAAATTAATGAAACGTTTAGTTAGTACTTTTAGTATTCATAACTAAGTGTTGTTTTATGTGTAAAATTTTGCTTTAACGTATTGCAATTCAATGCAGCTTAGTATGTCAACAAGTATTCTGGCTCTCTAACTTTGAATCCTCCTGGTGCCATTTTGTACGGGGTTTCATGTTCATAGATTTAATTAATAATTACAATTTTAAATAAAAAAGAACAAAAAATTTATTATTTTAATATCTAAAGAATTTTATACAATCAAAAAAACGAGTTTTTATATTAATTGAACTTCATTGAATCAAGGTTTCATTTAGACTTTTTGAATCTAAAAATAAAAGTAATTAATGAAGGTATTATGATTCAAACAATAATACCTATTATATCTTCTCTATCCTTGTTTCATAGCTAATCTGGGCTTGTTCAAAGTGATTTAGGCTCCATCTGTTGATATAGTATTATGTTTAAAAAAACAAATTTCATTTAATGTTATAAGTTGCCCATAAACATATTTTTTTGTTCATTAGGTTTTGCTTTGATTTTGATGTAATTGCATCCCCACGAAGTTTATAGTTACCATTTCCATGCAGAAACTCCATAATCATTCTTTCTTCAACAGGTATAAAAGGAAATTTGGACCTAGGCATAAATATATATTTTCTTATTGTTGATAATAATTTATTTTTTAAATAACACCCAAAAATTTCTCCATATTCCTGCAAAAGACACACTATTTTAATCACAGAAGAAAGTTGTGGTCACAAAACAAGAACTTTAAAGTGGGTTTTATACCTAGTATACAGTCGCATTTCTTTGATAAAAATGACAGCTTTCATGTTTAATTTGAAAAGCTGTATGTCAAATAATTGTCGGGCTTTTAGCTGTTTTTTGAGAATTTCGCTTTATAAAATGATCAACTCTTGAACAAGTCCTTAGAAGAAATTGAAACTCATCTGCTGTGTGTGATAGGTGAAATGTGCTTAAGAATGTTTTAAACTATAAATGAATTGAGAATTGCGTGGCACTTGTTCATCATTTTTCAAAGCTAATATTATAATAATAATTTTTATGTAAATCGATTTTGGTGAACAATTATTTTTTACTTGTTATAAAAATTTTTATGTTCGCATTAGTTCTAATATATACTTTATTCATGCTTGACTGATGAAGACTTAGAGGGATATTTGCCCAAATATTCATGAACACAATGATGCTGTTCTAACCATTAGATCCTTCTTTTATAACTTAAGAACTGTTTCAAGTATAATACACGCAAGAGATAGCAAATTTACTTTGGATTTTTCTAACTTTTTAGTAAAAAATATTTGACTATTTTTACGTACAAACTCTAGTGACCCGTTACTTTTTTGAATAAAGTAATATAACTTACTGGATATTGTTTTCCATACTCAACAGTTATCGTAAAAATTATTATGCTTAAACAATAAACTTCTTCTTTAATAGAAGTTGGCAAAGAAGCAAACAATTTTTCTGTTTTTTAATTAAATCAATCAGATTATAGTATTTGCGTTTTATTTTATAATACTGCATTGATTATAGTTAAAAAAACTGAAAATATGTGCATCGATGATAAATAAATTTTCACATCCCAAATGATAGCTTTGATAACAGATTTTACATTGAATATAGCTTGATGATAAAATTTTAAAGCAAGTTTTACAAAAGGAAAAAAAATCTTGATTTTCTGAAATCAAGAAAAAAATGTTGAAAAATGGATTGGAAATTAATTGGTTAAAAACAGTTCATATTTGAAAGCATTTATGAACGCATATAATTTATATTTTACTAAAAATTCACTTGGTCGTAACCGGTTAAAATAAAAATATATTTTTAAATTGGATAAAATAAATACTCAAATTTTGATCATATCCGATATAGCCTATTGTATTTTAATTTTCTTTAAAAAGCGAAACCTATTTTAATTTTAGTTTAATTTTTATGCCTAAATGTTAAACTTTATACTTATTTTGTCACAGATAATACTAGTTATGTTTATATATGTTTTAAATATTAAATTAGTATGTATACAATTTTGTGTTGAAAGAGATTAAAATTTTGAAACTGATATGGACAATTGAGTATGCTTATCGCATCACTTAAACAAGAGATTTCAACTTTATCGATAGTGAAAATTAATAATTTATAAAAGGTGTATAGTTTTCTAAAATAAACTTCCGTGGTTTTGCACAAAAGAGAGAATTGCAGCCTAGGTTTCTATAATAAGTGCCTAAATGAATTCACAAAAGTTGTTGACATTAAAAGTAGCATTTATAATACTAAAAATTTTGATAGTAAACTTGTTTCACATTCTTTGACATATGCTCAAGATTATCAGGCAAGATAACCAAAAGTTGGTTATTCATGGTCAAAAAGTGGGAATTTCATTATTTAGAAAAAATGTTTAATTTTCACTCAAGTTCAAATTATAAAGTAAAATTTAGAATAAAAGCTGATTGGAATAAATTCAAAAGTTTAAATAGCTTCTCATAAGAGTAATGGTTGATTAAAACATTTTAAATCTGTCGATTTCTGCAGATTGCCAAAAACTCCCATTATTATATCTGAATTCTATAGTAAAAATAATGAGACAAGGTTCTTAAGGGGATAAATTTCAATTTAAGTTAAGGGGTATGACTTTATAGGCTGTTTTTCTTCTGAAAATGATTAAAAAATTCATCTCTTTTAAAATCATTGAACATACTTATGAAAAGCTCAACATTAACAACAAACAATGTTTAAGAAAAAAAGTGTTACAATATTTATTGAAAAAAATAAAACAAAATTTTAAAACTAAAAAAAATTTAAATATATAGATTTCTCAAGTAGAAAATCATGGATTTATCTGACTTTAAACTACTTTCTTTATCCTTTCTGACTTAAGAAATCTCTCATCCAAACTGGAAATGTACAGGATAAAGAGATGTAGAAAAACAAAATTAAATGCATAACTATAATTTAAAAATGTTTCTCTTTTTTCTTATAAAATAATTAAGCTATAAAAATAAAATAATAATAAAATATTGTTTCTAATAGTAAAACATTTAATTGTTTTTTCATTTAAAATATTTTCATCTTTTATATAAACCTAAGAAGTTTTATTAAAGTATTTTACTATTTACTCTTCATTTTCACTAGTGCCCACTGGTCCCCATTAGTCCCCACAAATTAAAGACACCCGTAAATTAGTACTTTTTTCGATAAAAATACCACATCACCTTTAATCTTTATCATAAAGATTATGATTACATACAATACATAAAAATCTAACATTAATTTTGTGAACATGTTACAACAAACTGTCATGTTTAAAATAGATTTAACCTCGCTGTTACACTATATCATTTCATCAAATTCACATTAACCAATCAACTATAAAAAAAAACAGGAGGGGGGGGGAGGGGGTTAGGATTATAGAACAGTATTAGAAGTAAGAAGAGTTGGTTGAGTCCATTTGCATGGCTACTATATTGTGTTATATACAATGCCTGTATCGACTCACTTAAAGTTTAGAAGGGAAATTGCACTTTTTTACTTTGCAAAGTATAATATTTTTCAAAAAGGAAAAAAATTTTGACAGTGAAAGGTAAATTTTGAGGCACGATGGTGTTGAATATTATGTTGAACATGTAAAAAATAGATGTGCTCCAAATAATTGTACATATGTTTTGTAACATATAAACAATTCAAAATTATTTTGTTCTTGTTTTATCTTACATTTATTCCTTGAAAGAATCTTATTTTTTTACGATACTTTATTTTGAGATAAATTTACGCGTTCGGCGAGAGATGAAACTGCATGGACGCATTCTCATATTATAGCTAACATTTCAAAATTATTACCCACTCTGGCATGGCTTTATATCTATCTAATACACGTTTCTTTGTATCATTGAATATCTTTTAAAATGTAACCCTAAGGATTTTCGTTGTTTGTTTCCAATTTTAGAAAAAAAAGAGATATTTTAAACACTTGATAAATATATTTTTACTAAAAATATAGATATAATTGTTACTTCTTTAGAAAAAATCTTATAAATTTATTTTTATTAACATTCTGAATTAATCAGTTATTCTTTACATATTTAAAGATAGATATTATTTAAATGAACCACTAAAATAGTAGATGTTTGTCCATATGCTTGCAAATGCTTCAAGAAATTAATGCTCTAAAAGGAGAAATTAATTGAAAAATGTTAATTATAAATTTTATATTAAATATTTATTTTTTCTTTTTTTTAATATTTTAATGAAAACAGCTTCTAACCTTTAAATGGTATTACCCTATATTTAAAACAACTAACCAATTTCTCCAAAGTCCCTCACTCAATCAATTCGTAAACCCAATCATTACAATTTTCTTAAACTTCAACTTTATAACTTTTCAAGCATTTCGCAAACATATGGAAAAGTTCGATAGTGCTTAGATATTTCTTCCTACTTGTATTGAATCTAATGTTTTTTTGCATATTTACTCATCTGTAAGATTATTAACTTTTCTAAGAGATGAAAATTGTTTCATTAAAAAACTCTAATTTGAATTTTTTATCTGTTCAATTAGAGTTTCGAAGAAAGATTGTATTTATCGGAGTGTACTTATTTGATTGATAACAGTATATGCTAAGTGCACTGTATCTTGTCCACTCACAACTGTTGCTGTAAGGAATATAATATATTCATAAATATGTCGAGCCTTAAATGAAATTTTATGCATAGCATATCACATTCTTCGGGGAGACAACTTGCCAGACCTTATATATTTGAATGTATAAATCTTAAAATAAAAATTTTCAAAAATTATTTTACGTCCATATTGAAAGCACCATTCCAAAAATTCTACATAAAAGTTCAAAACACTTAACTTTAAATTTGCAGTTTTATTTCTTGAAAACTATATGATTGGTTGAAATGTGTATATAATAATAATACTTATCATTTTCGAATATTACGGACTAAAATGCGTAGAAAAAATTTATTTAAAATAGATTTCAATGACATTCACCAAACAGAAAAGATCCAATAAATAAATCTTATAATAATAACTTTATTGTAATTTAATTACAATTTAAATAATTTTGTACAATCTCAAGTATCTGAACTTTAGGATACGTTAAAACTTCTTTCTTTTAGTGGGCACTGTTAAAACCCTATTTTTCAGCTTGCAATAGAAGAATTGAAACACAATTAACTAATTATTATTTTTGCACTGAAAATAAATTTATTCGTTAATGTTTATGACCTATTTCTTTTATTATCTTTTTTATATTTTAGGTATCACTTGAAGTTCAAAATTAAGCATTGATTTTACAAATATGCGTCATAGAATTCTAAATGTTCTAATATCTTCATTGGATTCCTTTCCAAAACTTTAAAGAATTTCAAATAAAGTATATTTTCATATTTAATTTCTAAATTTTTATGATGATCCTTCTGAACAAACAATGAGCTTTGATTAAATACCTCTCGTACTGAAAGTATATTTACTAATTATCTATTTTGACAATTCCTTTTAATATTCCCTTTGTTCTGAATATTTTATTTAATTTTAGGTATATTTAAAATTCAAAATGAAGCATTGGTTTACAAATATGAGTGATCCAGGACAAAATTCTCGAATGTCTTCATTAGATTGATTCTAGAACTTACCTTTCCTGATTTATTTTGATGTAAAGAATTTCAAATGAAGTATATTTTCATATTTAATTTCTTAATTTTTATGATGATTCTTCTGAACAAACAATGAGCTTTGATTAAATACCTCTCGTACTGAAAGTATATTTACTAATTATCTATTTTGACAATTCCTTTTAATATTCCTTTTGTTCTGAATATTTTATTTAATTTTAGGTATATTTAAAATTCAAAATGAAGCATTGGTTTACAAATATGAGTGATCCGGGACAAAATTCTCGAATGTCTTCATTAGATTGATTCTAAAACTTACCTTTCCTGATTTTTTTGATGTAAAGAATTTCAAATGAAGTATATTTTCATATTTAATTTCTTAATTTTTATGATGATTCTTCTGAACAAACAATGAGCTTTGATTAAATACCTCTCGTACTGAAAGTATATTTACTCATTATCTATTTTGACAATTCCTTTAATATTCCCTTTATTTTGTTTAATGCTCGTTAATATTTTAAATTCAAAATGAAGATTGCGTTATTATAGAATTATAAGTAATCTAAGTCTAAATTTCAAGATTTCATTAATTCTAGGATTTTTTCTTTGACGTGTTTCCATTTCCATAAGGATTAATGTCGTAAAGAAATTTGAATCAATATTTCTCTTTTCAAGGTAGATTACGTTATTTTTTTTACCCAATATTTTTGTCTGTGTTTTTGTGTTTTTTTTTTTTATTTTTTTGTAGGTTTGCAATTTTTGTTAATTTTTTATATTTTTTGCCCCAAAAAAAAACCTTTTTAAAATCTTTATAAAACATCTTTTTTATTTACTTTTTTTTAAAAAAAAAAAAAATTTTTGTGAATGAAAAAAGAAGAAAATAAAAAAATTAATTCATTTCTATATGATACTACTCTATAACATGGGCCCCGAAACTTTTTAGTGTGGCGATCCTTTTTGAAACTGTTAAATTCTTCTCTCCTACCAAATATGATGTCCAGTATAAATATTAGTAAGTATTCTCTCCATCATTGTAATTACTATCACTTATGAAAAAAATGTGAAAAATCATATATTTCATTTTTATAGAATTATTGTCAACTTTTGATTCTGTACTTATATTAGGGTCCCTGGATCCCTCCTCTATAACATGATTTTTAAACCATTTGTGCTGAAATAATATAGAAATATTGATAGGCTATTCTATAACTTTAATTCTTATTTAGTCTATTATGTTGAATTGTAATGAATGCTTTTTGTAGCTAAGAGCGATATTTTTTCATTGTACATTAGTTCTTTTGTGATTGAAACACTTCAATAAAATTAATAATTTGAATTGATTCCGAAAGTATCAAACCTTTGTCTATTTTTTCCGTAGATTCAATTAGTATACCTATTTGATCTATTACCATTATTCACACTCAAATTTTTTTATTGAGAAATGTTTTTAAAAATCCTGAAGTTTCCTTTATATCTTTTTGTAACGCTGGGCCTAATTCATCAAAGCATCCATTATCCACCCAAACTAATTTAAAGTGTCTAACAGTGTATATCATAAAAATTAGCAAATTAATAATTTTGTCCATGCGGCATGATTTAATAGTATATAATAAGTGTCTTAAAAAGTTTATATAACGTGTTATGAAAGAACTTGGCATCAGTGCGAAATCATTCGTGGCTGGCGTATCTTAGGTCTTCCAATGATCACTTTCAGAATATAAAATCAAAATGTTTATTTTAAAACGATTTACGCATTATAAGTATTGTATGAATTTATATTTAACGAAGAAATCAAACGTAGATGTATTCCAATATCACGGATTTTTTTTAAGCATAGTGAAAACCCTATTTTTTCGGCTTACAATAGAAGGCTTATAAAAAAACTCAAAAATTAATAAAATAAGAAAACTTTTTATCAGTTTTATTCGTATAAAATGCAAAATACTTTTTTATAAAAAACATCATTTTAGCTAACAATTTAAATTACTTGAAGTGAAATCTCGTGTATCTTTACGCAATCATCTTCCTGAGTTCGTAATTGATACTTCTATGATATTATTGGAGCCTGTTTGTATTTGTAAATCAAAAATTAATGCTTCAAATTACACTGATTGATTAATTAAAAAAATATTTTTATAGATTTCAAATTTAATTAGAATTCATTAACTATATTTTACTAAAGATTTTATGTCAGTAAATAAAAAAAAAATTCAAATTTAAATTGAATTTTATATGTAATTAACTATTTAAATATTTTACTAGAGATTCTAGATTTAATTTACATTAAAGTATGAGAGTAAATAAAAAAATATTTAATTTCTCTGTTCAATACTTTGAGGTTGCAATAAATCTTATAAAGAATTTAAAAACACAGAAAATAATTTTGCTTTGGGAAAATGGCTTGTCCAAACGAACTCATCTAAATATGATTTGAATAATTCGTTGGAGGTGTCAAACTGTCTTAAATTTTCTTTTGGCACGCATCCAAAGATTTTCAATGTTTTGCGTGTGAATGTTCATATCATTTGGGTCAACAAAGTTACGTTGGTGTATAACTACCCAATGATCATATTTCCTCATTACATATTGAGCTCCATTATTATATTTAGAAATGTTCCTGTAAGCAGGCCATTCGTCAGAAACAATAATAAAAGTATGTGTCTTTGTATAATTTATGTAAGAGTTGTTTCGCTCTTATCTTCAACTTCAACTAAAAAACATTTGTTACTATTTCTTTCAATTGCTCCAAACACCCAATGACCTTCTCTCCAAGTACTTCTGTGATATTTTCTATGAAAAAACTTGTATTCATCAATTTCTACTATAATTTGTTCAAAGTTTTCATCAAAACCTCCAACAGTTAGACAATTTCTTTCAACCCAACTTGTAGCAATCTCTCTACAAAAATTAGCCCAGTCTACAGCAGTTCGTCCACTTTTCATGAATAATAGCGTCTAATGAATAGTCACGACACATCATACAAAATCATAGAATTTAAGGTGAGGTGGCTTTTTGCAAAAAAATTTCCTTATCTTTTTTTTACCACAAACAACATTTCCAACAATATCCATCAGATACATCATTTTTCTTTATTAATTTACAATTTTGTAGGCAATCATTGCATATTGGAAAATATTTAAAATAACTTTGTACGAAGCAAACCATTTTAAAATTTCTAATTTATCATTTGAATTTAAAACTTGTAACAGAAGAAAAATTCCAATTTTCAGAAAAAATTGTTTCTCACTCAGAGTAGTATCCATAAGTTCATTTCAAGAAATGATGAAAGAAAATATACTCCTTACGCTCGTGTCAAAACAACTCGTCAAATTATACATGTCCCTGATCGATTTGAGCGAGTGTAGCATAGGTGGGTGAATTTGGGTATATTTTCTGTGTGTTGTTTTTTATTTGTTTGGATGCATATGTGTTGTATCAAGTAATAACTACAAAAGAATGATTTTGTTATTCAGACCCATACAAAACACATTCATACACTTATGAATCAGTATTAGCACATAAGCGTGTTGCTATCTATGCTGAACGAAACATCTTATACGAATACAACCAGAACCACACAACAAAAATACAAACGCTATACGCAAATCGATCAGACACAAGCTCTGTGTGTTTTGCTATAAATTGATGAGATGTTTTGATACGAGCATAACAAATTTGTTTTCCTACGACCTGGTTTCACTTTCTTCAGAAGTGAATGCCAGGGCCCGCGCACTCTATTTATTTTGGGGCTCGAGCACCCCCCCCCCCCCCCCCCCCCTCCCCATTTTTGACCTGAGACCCCCTCCACCCCTCACCCCACTCAATTTTCCAAGCTTCTCCACTCAATTTTTCAAGCTTAAATAAGTTTTAAATGAATTACATCCGATAAAGTGCGCTTGTGAAAAAGTCTTCTTTGTACATTGGTAGTTTCAATAAATATATTATAAAATTGTCTAGAGTATTTTTTGAGTATCACGCTGCTCTAACAAAGTCAGCACTGCATCCTGTGAGAAGTTTTTCGACCCTTAAAAGGTCTTTACGATTAGAGATCTGATTTTTAACTATTTGTTCTGCCATAATTGTAAAAGTGTTTGGACATTTATTTAATATTTTCAGAATTATAAGGATGTAATTCATTTCTAAATATTTTAGAATGTATAAAAATGTCATCTAATCTCTCAAGATATCTTATGATTGTCCACGTTTCTTCTCTTTAGCTTACTCTTCAGAATGCCAAAGTTACAATAGTGTAGGTATTTCATTATGCTAATATTTTTGAATGATGATAAACGACGGTCTTCTAAATTATCCTGTTGAATTAATACTTTTCTGATTTTTAACTATTTTCTTCGTGAAAATTTAAATTTTTTAAAGAACATTTGATCAATAATTCAGTATAATAACTAAAATCATTTCATTTGAAATACTTAAGAATTTTCATGATGTAAAAAATCCTATAAAGATGTCAAAGTTGCAATGGTGTAGTAAGTATTTTATTATATTATTATTTTTGAATGATGATAAACGACGGTCTTCTTAATTATCCTGTTGAAATAACGTTTTTCTGATCTCTAACTGTTATTTTGGAATACTTATTCTAGCTATAAATATATTGCTAATATGTATAGTGTAATATTAGCACCCTGGATAAGTGTGTTAAAATAATCAATTGCATGTCCAAGCCAATTTTATTAGCCGTATCACGATGCTAGAAAGTTCTAGCTTATTTTTTACTTTTACCACCAATACTATTTCTGCTGAAATTATAAAATATAAATAACATCTCACTATGATTAAGTCCTATGAATTGTCCTATGAATTTTAAATGTTTGGTGTAGTAAAGTTACAAAAAACGGTCATACCCATAGTTTTCTTATTTTGAATAGTCTAATATAGGCGTCGTCCAACCCCTTATAGCCAATATGTCAATTGATGCTTCAATTTGCTCGCTTTTTACCAAATATGTAAGATATGTTTTGCATTTGATAGCTACTAACTTCCAAAGATAGTGGTTGTTGAAATTTTGTGAATAAATATGAAAATAAAGTCTTTTATTATTACACAAATTCATAAAGCAATAAATATTAGTACCAATAATATTTAAAATACTTTTTTATAACTTCATATCATTTTATTTTATAAGATATTTGATTGTGCTGTTAATGGCAATTTATTTCTGTATATTGATATGCTAAAAATATTTGTGTAGAGCAGCGGTTCTCAGCCACGGCCCTCAACCTCGTGTTTTGCGTCCACATAGCGAAGTTGCAGGAAAAATAAGCTTAGAATAGCATTATTAAAACAGTCAAAATTTCGCAAATTTATTGATTTAGATTTATTTATGAATAATATGATTTATTAATTGTATGTTATATATGCAGCGATGATATTTCTACTAGAGATGACCCTCTACTCCAATGTTAGTTCATAATTTGCCCTTTATTAAAAAAGGTTGAAAACCACTGGTGTAGAGCAAGGAAGGCATTAATAATTCTGTATATCATCGCTTTAAAAACTTATTTTTTGATCGATTTTTTTAACACTATTAAAATTGTTTTTGTAAATTGAAGAATAAAAATCAAACTTTAGGTAAGAGTAAAGGCAGGCCAAAGATGACATGGATAGAAATAGTCGAAAAAGACATTTAGCATTAGGGGACAAGCAAAATAGAGATGAATGGAGACGCAAAATAATGAAAGATTAGATGTCATAGTGGTAAAAATCGGCTAAACCTCAGTGTGCTGGGAACATTAGCCGTAAAATTGATTATTATATTATTATTTGTAAATGGAAGAATATGGTTCTTAGACACGAATGCACAAATGAAAAACAATTTAAAGAATGTATAAGTAACGCCTTTAATGAAATGACATCTGATTGCAATGGATATTATCAAAATATGCTCTGTTATTTGAATAAATCATCTAATTAAAATATTGAATGTTGACAAAGAATAAATTTATTTTATATTAGAAGAATTTTTAATTAATTATTATTAAAATATATTTTCATATTTATTCACAAAATTTCAACTACAACTTTGAAAATTATGTAAACCAATATTTAAATCAAGTGCAAGTTAGTAGCTATCAAATGCAAAAATAATTGATTGCACAACGACATAATAAATTGAAAAATCCTATTAAATAAACGCTAAATTGATGAGAACCTTTATAATGTTTGTTACACTAAGTTAGTTGCCTATTATGTATTATAGTACACCTATAAATTATAGTATATAGTTAAATACAGTAACAAAATGCAATAAAATTTTTTTTTTCTAATGTAGTCTGTTATTCGTAATTTATGCTTATTTTTAGTTATTTTCATTGAATAAAAGGCTTGCTGGCATATGTGTGTATTTTGAAAACAAAATAATTTTTAGGTAATTTTCTTATTCTTTGAGAAAATTTACATTAAAATATTAAAACATGCAATGCATACATATATAAATATAAAAACAGTTGTAGGTAAGTTACATAAAACTTTATATAAAAATTTACATTTTATGAACATGAACACTATTATGTCTGTTCGAAATATTAAATAAAACATTTTCCCTTGCGTGATTTTATGTTTTTATTATTAATAACTTTATATATACCGTATATTTTGGTGTATAAGTCGACCTTTTAGCCCCCTCCCCCCAATTGAGGGTCGATTTATATAACAATAACAAAGAGCAAACCTTTAAATCTTGTGGCATATTGGTGCAGGAAACCAGGAATAACCTTAGGCTTATACCGACGACAGCCTCGGTGCGGTAACTACCGATGTAAATACATTTAGCTACTAATGTAAATACTTGCACTTAAAACAATTCACATTCTAATTCGAGACTAATAATGTAATAGAACTATACCATTACCTTAAAATTCCACAAAATGCTATTAATCAAAGGTAAAGAATTTTATCTGGTTAGTAAAAGAGTTAGGAACAGACCGAATTAGAAAGAGAAAGAAGTGAAAGTATATGAGTATGTAAACTATAGAGAATTATGTTAATACTGCGTTATATATTATTTCATATTGTAAGTAGAACAACATGTGTAATAACATACCGATAGTCTTTAATTAATGCTCGGTGTTTTATATATGATAACTTTTACACTGTGCTAGCCGATAACAGACGAGTTTCGTATTTCAACTTTTACACTGTGCTTAGCTAGCTGTATTTAAAAGGTCGACTTATATCTCAGGTGTTAAAAAACATCAAATTTTGTGTTTCAAATATAATAAATCTCCAACTCCAAACAAGGTAAAATTGCTTTAGAATCATCAGTTATAATTCACTGACTCGCTAATTATTTTTCAATTTATTACCGACGTTAAAAGCGTCATAACATATCCCATATTTCAAGGTCGTTTGCGAATGTCGATTTTATAGTCATTGAAAGATGTACTTAACCTTACACGCTTCTTTGTTACTACGCAATATGTTTGATCCATTTTCTTATGAGTTGGAAGACACAACATTAGACTAAAATGATAACATTTTTTTATATTGCATTTTGCAATGCTGGACACTAAAGAGAGTGTCTGGATTTATTTTTAATCTAACAATTATGAATACAACTATTTAAAAAATCGGAGTGGCAATAATTAGTACAACTCTACAACCCTGGCCTTATTTATTACTTTGAATTAAGCATAGGCTCTTTATAAGGTGATGGTATAAATTAAAATTATGCTTTACTAATAAATATGTATATACAACTATGATTTCTTACACCTAATAATAGTACTGATAATACAAATTATAATCATGGTAACAATTATGAATGAAATAGGATGCCGTTATAGAATATTTTCGTTGCATTATATCTCATTAATCCGAATTGAATTTGCATCTTCCTCATAGAAGGTACTATCTTCAGTGAAACACACTACTTGCAGCTTCAAAATAATGAAAAAAACAAAATATTTACCTTTAATAAAAAGCAGACTATATAAGGCAAAATTAAATTCGATCACCCAAAAGCATAACAACTAAATTTCCTGTTTATTTTATTGAATTTTGTGATGAGAAGTTTATTTGATATTTCCTCATTTTTGCGAAGTAATGAATCATGGTGAATTTTAGTCAAAATACAAGATTATTGAGCGAACTTTTTTTTCGGTTAGTGGACTGGAGGCACTAGAAATAGAATTGAAACATTTGTACTCATCTTTTCTCTATCAAATAAGCTGAATTCAAATTGCAAGCTGATAGAAGATATTGAAATTTGCTTACCTTCGACTATTCTAACCATAATAATTAGCAAATTACATTTAGATAAAGAATTTGAAGCACACAGTTTTGCATCAAATTATGGAAAAGCTAATGAAGTTCAAATATTAGCTTTGAAAAAGAGACCAATAATATCTACAACAATACATTCTTACTTGTCTGTCTCGGTTAGTCTGATAATCCTTTACATATAATATACTGATGTAGAAGATTCAAAGTGAAGGAATTATTTAGCTTTCCTCATCAATCTTTCTACTAAACTGACACAACTTCACCTTACTCAAGGTTTTAAATTCTTCTATGCGAAACGTTTGTTTCCTCTTTTTTTTAAATATAGCTCTTCTGTTGTTGCACTAATGATGTCAATATTAAATGTGTTGATAGAACGTTGATATAAGTTTTAGAGAACTTTTCCCTTTTGTGGCGTATTTAATTTTATTATATCCAATCTTGTGTTAAAAAACATCAATTGATGAAAATCGATGGTGAATAAGGATTATTACTTTTGTGATGAAGTTTTTGTCGAAAATGGAGAACATGCTTATTTAGTATTTGAACAAAATTAATCTATCTCAATATTTCTCATGATCAATTGAATAAAAAAGCATGAATACCGATAATTTTTCTAAGAAACATCAACTCACAAGAAGGATTATGCAAATTCCGATTTTTAAAGATGTGTCAAAGTGGAAATGTTTGCCTATAGTTATTTTGGAAGTTCAAACTTACATAAATTCCAAATTTTCATTCATCTCTATAAAGATTAAATCTAATAATAACGGTAAAATTTTTAACCTTATTAAACTTTTTATCTCTTATATATTTTTCAGATCAAACCAATTTAAAAGAATTTTTTCAATGAATAAAAGTTTTGCTGGCAGAAATGGTGGTAATTTATAATAAACAAAGCACTGGATTTTTTTGAAATGATAAAATAAATTTGATTATCTTTTTATTGATTTCACAATCTTGCGCCCCTTATTTTGAATTTTAGATTATAGAAAATATGTTAAGTAAGTTGGTTATTTATAATTATAAAGAAATTTATAAATCAACAGAATGAATAACTTCACAAAAATTGAGTTTGGAAATTAATTATTTAACCTCATTCATATTAGTTTACACGCTTCGAAGTGAAACGAGTTTAGAATTATAGTGAAATGTACAATGAAGTAGGAGTTTGTTTTAAATTTTTGAGTATTTGGAGTGTTAGATTTTTTTCTGCCGACTTCTACAAAAGTTTTGAAAATTAAAGAAATTTTTTTAGAAGTAATACCTAAATATGGGGGAGGATCGTGAAAAAAAGGATACGCATTTAACCCTATTAGTGCTCGGGGGATAAGAATGACTTGAACTAGTCAGTCTACGTTTTAGTAAAACCTAAATATTTTCTTCGAGAATCGACTCTCTTATTTACACATGTGTATGAAATTTCTCTATAAATATATCAACAAGGAGAAAAAAAACTAGAAAAAATATAAAATTTATTCGCATGAAGGACATATTAACTTTGTACGAGTCTTACAGATAAACTTTTTGCAAATTAAACATCTCGTGCCTCTACTTTTTAGCTTTCAGTCTTCTACAGAGCTAAATACACGGGAAGATTGAGGTTCATTTCTGTCAAAAGTAGTTTCGACTCCGAAAAAAGACAAAACATTTCTTATTTTACTCATGTTAGAACTGTTTGATCTGAAACGCATAGATTCCTCAGTCAAACTGAATCACAAATGTCTAATAAAGTGTTTTCTTCCACCTCTTTTTATATTTGGAAATAAGCTAGAGTCATTTCAGAGCATATCCAACTATTCAGTGCTGATATATCCAAATATAATTGCTAAAATTGCCATAGCTACTTGGTCTATATGACGTATACTCTCTCAACATCTTATTCGCAGTATCGACGATCCCTTTGTACTTATACATAATAATTGTTTCTGGTTTGTTATACTCTGGAGTACATTTTATTTCATTCATGTGTTGTTGACTCAACATAATATAAACAACCTTAAATTTTTTTTTGAAATGTAGGCTGTAAGAGGTGTCAGAAGCATAAAGAAATCTGCTTTCACACTCATTCAGTCTCAGACCTTTCATATGTTCAGGACGAGAAAAATGGGGCTTGGAGGTTCTATTTGACCTAACAGTTTTCAATATCGTAATATCATTTTTTTGAGCCCATTCACAAAGTTCATAGGACATGAAAAACCTGTCAACTACTATTCCTGTGCCATTGAGAACATCAATACTTTTTATAAGTCTCTTTACTAAAGAATTACCGCTAGGATAAGCAGGTTCGCTGAGTCCTTTTATATAAATTTCAGGTTGTAAAAAGTAGAAAGATTTTGAGTCGTTACAATGATATACCTTTATCCCATAATGAGCGGGTTTAGACGCATCATAAATTTCGAGTAAACATCCACCTGGGAATTTAACGAGTTGCTCATCAATTGTAATGTATTCATTCGCAAGATTCGCACCTTGGAAACACTTTACAAAAATCTTCTTGTAAAAACCGAACTTTGCATATTTTATCACTTAGATTGACTTGTTTTGAAATCAAATCTAATATAGGTATGATTAGAACAAACATATCGCGAGTGATTGATGCAATCAAAAAAGGTTCACCGAACTTGTCAGAAAAGAGATACTAAACATCGACACGTTGATTTCTTGACTGTCCCATGTAAAGCATGCATCCTAAATATGCAAGGAGATGGTGAATACTGAACTTTTCATAGCAATACTTTAAATTTTTATGCCGAGAAGTTTCACCACTACAAGTAAATAATATAAGTAATGGAAAGCAGAAAAAGTCAAATATATTTTAAAACGGCTCTCCAATAGATCATTCTTCCAAATGTACAACACATTTTGAGGTTATAATTTGCACAAACCAAAAATATGGTGATAAATTATGCATATTCAAAAAGTTACATACTTGTCACAAATATTATCAAGTTACGTAGTCGGAGTTTGTCACAAAACACAAAGGTAAGAAGAATATCAAGTAATTTTGACAGCTAACCTCTTCTATTCTTCTCTCATATTATATCTTGACATAAGATACAAGAATAAATACAATAGACATACATTTTATTTGATATATTTATTGTCTAATCTCTTTGTCTTATTGTGAAAATCTTTTAGAACTCCAAGTTATATATTTATATGATAACTATATTATATCACAAGATATTTTTAACCCCCAGAATTATATCCACGGAAGCTATAAACTAATGGAGATATTTCGGTCATCTTTATGTCACTATGGCAGATCCAAAAATTGACCATAGGGGGGGCAACTTTAAAAAAATACTACCATACAAGTCTTGATGCTTTAGGAAAGAGCAAAATCAGTAAGGGGAATTTCTGAAGCTATTCTTCCAGGTGCCCCCTCTGGATCCGCCAGTGCATACACATATAATTTATATATTAATGTAGGATACTATAGAATTCTGCAATATTATTTCATAAGTGATTGTTTGTATGACAGATCGTCACTAAAAATAAAGTTTTTCTAGGGCACATAATTTTTTGATCAATTTTCATTGCATTTGATTATAAAACCAATCATGTACTGCAAAAGATAATACGTTATTCAAAAAGTCATTTCAATATTTATTTGACATAACATTGGGGAAAAAAGCTTACAAAGTTGAATTTCATGTGAGCCATGGTACACTTGAATATGTGTTGAATCAAACTATAGGTCAAAAAAAGCTTGAAAATGGAGAAAGGAGAAGTCATTAATTCCGTCCTTTCCTAGGACCAGGAGGATGCCTTTGTTAGACTTAGTAAGGCCTTTGTTAGACCTCTTGGGTGTCCAAAAATACTCTGTTTTATCGGGAGCAATAAGAGAGTGAGGTAATATCATAGTACTATAACCGAAAACATATGTAGAATTTGAAGTTAAGACACTATCAGACGAGCTCATATTTGAAGAACAGCGCAAGTGGAAGAGAAGGAAACAAAGAATAGAAAATGTAAGTTTTGAGAGTGTTTCAAGAATACGTCAACAAATTTTGTATGTTATGATTTCTCTTCAACAAAATGTTAAACAAATGGCATGAGGATCATATTATCCCAATAGCAATATAATGAAGTTCGTCATCATACGTCATACTAATGATCATCATGCGTTATACATTCATAAAAACTATTTGTTTTACATTTAGTTGAAAAGAAATCAAATAGGTCAATCTTCAATTCATACATATCATCTCACAAGTATAATTCATTCACACTGTTTTCAATTTTAGATTCAGTATCCATTTATATGAAAGATGTCATTTTTTGAGAAACTAGTACTGATATATAAGATGAATATAACACAAGTTCAGAAGTTGAAGTTTATACAGCATAACTTCTGGATCTTGAAAATTGAAGATTAATTTTTAAGAAAGATTTAATCCAATGTATTATAGCACTTTAAAAACAAAAAAAGGTTCTTAAAAATATGTTATACACAAAATTTAATATTTCTCTCTCTCATTTTCTAAGTTTATTTTAATTTGTCAAAACTTTTTTGATTATATCTTTATAATTACAGCTATAACTTAATCCTATCTCTGAATAAGAATTCTTTTAAGAAGTTATGCAAAGCGAATATAATTTTCTTTGAATCCCTCTCCTTTGATATTCAAATTTTCATACCTAAGATAAAGTGCTGTAATAATTGTATAAGCTATGGTCATTGGATGATTGTAAAAAAAGTTGAATGCCCTATCTGCTCTTCCGAAGATCACAAAATTTAATATTAAGTTTAAAATGTAAAAATAATCAGCATGATAAATTTTAATATATACCAGATTAAAGTCTTGGGCTTAACTAATGAATGTAAAAATGAGTATAGTAAAAAAACGTGATAACTTATCAAATGTAACTATTGTGCTTTGCTATTGAAAAAGTAGAATTACTTTATAACTAGTAGAATAATAATAGTAATATTCACTATGACACCAGGGAAAATTCTAGAATGTTACTAGAGGAAAACTAGTAATTTTTATTATAACTATAGTAAAGTTATTTTATAGCAAGTAAAGTAAAAATACTATTGTGTTACTAGAAGAAAAATAGTAAATTTTAGTAATTCTAAGCACACTAAATTTGCTATATAATTCTAGTAAGCATAACTACCTTTTTTGTGAGTGCAATGACTTCAAACTTGAAATTATTTGCATGATGAAGGCGCTAATGTTAGGATATTGAAGGAGTAAATGAAAAGGAAGAGTTTTATTAGGAAGGCTTTTCTTTCCCTTCTAGAATGAGATTATGTGGGGAGGAAGGCAGAAGCATCTCGTTCGCTGGATGTGCTCCCCTGATTTAACCTTAACTCATCAAAAATTATAAAAAGCTTCGAAACATAAATTTTTATTAATGATGATCTGGTAAATTTATTTATGTGGTGTTTTCTTATTTACTTATCTAGGATTATTGATTTCAGTTTTCGTATAAAACAAAATTTAAAAATTAAACTAAATCAAATTTTGTAATTTCTTTGTCATTTTTATTAGTACTTGAAATTGTTTACGTTCGTCATAAAATTGAAAATGAGTCCCCGTAAAGTAGTTAGTAAACACTACAAGCGCGACTGTCCAGTCTTCAAAGTGCGAAACATGCTCTACCCAAATTACACGTGGATTGTGTATTATATCATCTACGTAAATCATTACTACTCTCTCTATACTTTTATTTACAACATTTGGAGGTAATCTTTAGCTATTTTTCTTATTACCTGGAGACGATATCGTTGCCTTCCTTCCTCTCTCCTAACATTTAAAAAAGCCCAGTACATATCTATCTGCCTTGAATAGATCACGCTTTTCATGTGAGACACAAACACTAAAATTTTTGTAAGAGAATTTTCATTTCATTGAATCCTCTTACTCATACATTGTATAGCGTGTATTAAACTTGAACAGCATGGCAAAGGTAAAAATACGTGTAATTTGAAATGCTAGCGGAATTTACACTCATTATAAAGCTCATCTTCCTTATTACACGACATGAAATTTCAAATCCTTTTCAAGTTGTCCTTGTCTTTGATGAGAAGAGTTTACAAAAATTCAGACTCTCTTTTCTATTAAATGAGCCTTACACACGACTAAGGTTTACACCATCTTTTTCAATGTCATTCATGTAAAATGCTAGAATAGCAAATCTGTTTTTATTATTAGCATTTTTATAGTGTTGTGTATGGCGGAGGAAGAGCATAGAGAGCAAGGAAAGAAATTAGGTAGAATTCATCTTTATTCTAGTGTTGTTATAACACTTATGTTTTCCCCAGTTCATGATTTAATTCTGCGTCACGTAAACTATCTTGATACACTCCTGCGCGCACACGGTTTTACTACTAAAATGATTGTTATCTTCTTCACCTTAATTCTTCATTTTCTTTTAGCAATGAAGCAAGCAGTACTTGCAAACCACAAAAAGTAATCATCATACGAAAATAGGTGAAAAGATGTATTTTTCCAAAATTTAGATTACATTGTTCCATAATACATGTTATCACAGTTTTTTATATACTTTTAAAATCGGAAAAAAAATTATTTTTTTAAATTTTATATGTATGCGTGTATCTTCATATGCTCAAAGAACATCATCTCCTTTATGAAAATGATCTATTTTCTGAAATGATAATTTGAAGGTCGCTGTTGATTTGAAGACGCTCATGCCATAATGCACTCATTTTTCTTGGAATTGGTAGAAGAAACACTTCATATCGCCAACACCAAACAATCCATCAGCAAAACGAGATGAAGAAGTTGTCTTTGATTAGAAATGTGTTAACTGGAGTAATTGTGATTGCATCCACATGTGCTGTAGCCGCAATTCTGTGGAGTTCCGCTGATTGCATCAGCTGTAACTTTTCCACTCTTGTTGAATTTGTGGCTCCCATGCTTCTCTTTGCTGGAGTTTGCGTCTTGTGCCTCAATTGCATCCTCTCTGAGTCTAAAACTATGCAAGATTCTCCCGCTTTCATTGTTTCAAATGTTCAAAATTATCACGACAGAAAAAAAGTTTTTTTTTTATTTTTAAATTTTATCATTTTTTTGGTTGTTTTAGAATACCATTTTATAGTTTTAAGGAATTCCTTTACAAGTGCCTACGAATTAACTACCTAATCCGCAGCCATTAAATTTAAAGTATTTGGAGTAGCTATGAACAGGAGCTTCTTTTTTAACTTCAAAATTTCACTCAAACGCACTAACGTAGACACCAAAATCATGAGTATTGTGTGATATAATAAATGAAGCATGTAATGAGGTTATTTAAAATGGTGATTCAACGAAGAGATGAAGAACCAGTTGAGCTGTTGATTCATCATGATAATTGATAAGTACTGCAAATCTTCGAATCTTTGCGAACGCATCTCCCTAGCCTTATAACAATTTTTGGGATTTATTACTTACAAGAATAATTACATTTCTACTATATTTCATTTAGGTGTCTTGATAATCATTTTAAACCTAGGTTTAAGCATTGATATTCATAAAGATAAAAATAATGGGCCTAGAACTTTTTTTAGCTCACTTTAGTAACTTTTAAATTTTTCCAGAAGAAGGGAAGGGCTTTGCAAGATCTTTAAAAAACTGTGAAAATGAGTTAAGAATGTGATATGCCAAATTGTTTACGTCAGCATCTCGTGATGTTGAACTTTTAAGATTTTGGCACCCCAATATATTAATTCTGCATTATAATTGTAACTAAGGGTTAAGTGTCTATTTTATATTTAAAAATTTCAAACTGTAAGCTTTGAAAAATACATGCAAAATCAGTGGGATTAATAATAATATACAAACAAATAAAGCGATATATTTGCCTATTCTTTATTGTTTATTTTTCCTTCTTTAAATTCTTCATAATAGATTAAGCTTCCAGGCAGTACCCGCGCTAAAAAAATTATTAGGGGGGGGGGGCTGTGAAGGGCCAATAAAAATTACATTATGGAAAAAATTTATTATCTTATCAGAAGAGGGCGCTAAAAGTATTATATAAATTATAAAACAAATTGTTATAAAGGCATTTAATCATTTTCAAACAGTTTTGTTTCCAATATATGGCATAAATGTTCTCAAAGTTACTTGCACAGCTATATGTTTTTATAATTTTTTTTAAGTTAAGACACTTTGGGGAAAGATGAAAATTTTCAGGGGGGCAAAAAATAAAACTGGGGAGAGGGGGGGGGGGGGGGTGGGCCCTTGCCCCAAAAATAAATAGGTAGCGCGGGCTCTGCTTCCAGGTAATAAATTTTAGATAGAATTTGGCGAAAGCTTATTCTATTCTTATTTAATTTGAAATATTTAATTTCAAGTTTACGTTGTCACAATTTTATCATCAGTAAGAATGAACTCACACGATGTGCTAACTACATTTTTTTAATTTATAAGCGAAGCGCTTTGAACGAACGGAAGATGTTATTAAAAAAAGACAAAGCTAGACAGGGTCGGTCTTAAGTAAACTAATTAAATGGCCCCCCAATATCAACATCTCAATTAACACACATTTTGTATATGTCTGTATCCGTCTTACTATTTCTTTGAGAGTGTATTTTTGTGCGTGCCTGTAAGATATGTGTGAATGCTGCTCATCTCTGGCAGCGTGTATTCTTATACTTTGTCTGGAAGATATTTTTTGAATTAATCCTAATTTTCAAAGTTGTAACTATCTAAAATTGAATATTTGAAAGCTGACTGAATTTTATTTTTAGTGAGTATTGCGTATTCTTCTATAAATAATTGGACAAAGAATAGCAAAGTCACTATTGATAAGCGTCCGGGTACAAGGAGAGCAATACTAAACGCTTCTACCCCTAGCCGATGTGCCCCTTTTACTGAGGTTCAAACATTGAAAAGTAGGAAAACAAAAATCCCCAGCTATTTAAGAAATATCGACCACAGGCTTTACCAGCTCTACTCCCTAATAAAGCCCGCCTCAATTTTTAGATTTTAATTGATTATTATTCAAATATCGCTATTTAGATCTTACATTAGATATTTGGAGTGAAAAAAAAGTTGATTAACAAATATTTCATTTTTTGGACTTTTGAAAAATTCAAAATAATTTGGAGATTGGGGGCATTTTTTCTTTCTGAAAGTTCAAATTCGTCTTTTTCAAGGCCAAGTATCGTTTAAGGATTTTTGTTTCGAGCTTTTAAATTTCTTTATAACATAAATTATATGATAACGTTAAAGTTCATAAAACTTATAATTCAGTCATTAAATTTATAGAGAGGGATAGGGGTAATCTAAAAAATTACTCAAAATAATTCAAGCAGCTTTGGTCAGACGTGATCTCTACCTGGCATGACAGACCCCTGGGAACAACAACTCAAAATAATAACTCTATTTTTCATATTTAGTCTTTTACAAAACATAACTAATTTATGCTTAGAAGAAGGAAAATATTTCTACTTTTGTTCGATTATTTTGCATTATTAACATCGATTGTTTTAATTATCTCTTATTAGTGACACGCGTTAGTTACTCTTTAGCTACTCTAAAATAAATATACACTAAGAAAACGGAGATGTACGGTATGTTAAAAGATTATTGATGAGAACATTTGATTTAGCTTTGTCAACGTTATTAGACGGTAAATCATAGCAATTTGATTGAGCCTTTTTAATTTCGACTCCAAGGCAAAAAGGACATTTATGTATTTTTTATTAAAAAACAATTATTTGTTTGCTAGATTACTATTTAGTTGATATTATTATTGAAGAAAATAATTTTTTAAAGTAAACTGTTAGTGTTGTTATTTTTGTATACCTAAACACCAGTGGCGGATGAAGGAATTTTCAGTGGGAGGGGGGGGGGGGTATGAAGAATATATATATATAGAAAATGACAAGCTAAAAAGTATTTTTTTAATTTTTAGTATGCGAAAAACGAACTAAAAAACGTATGATTGAAATTTAAAAGTTCAAATTAAATTTTAATACAAATTTTATTTAAAAAAAATCAAATAAAATCGTTTCTTCTATTTTTCTTCTTGCCATATCTGTCAATTACCTTTTCAACGTCAATTTCGATCTCCGGGTGAATATACATTAAAGCGAGATCGGTGGGCCTTTCGTTATTCATTCGGTTTCTGAGATAGTTTTTCAAAAATTTCATTGAGCTAAAAGCTCTTTCAGCAGTACAAGTTGTAATTGGTATTGTGGAGAAAATTGTATTTAAACTTTTTATCAAATGCACTCGATCAGGAATAATATCACGTGTTTCGAGTGCTGTAGTTGGCTTTTCTTTCAATTTTATACAAAAATTTTGCCACTCTAAAAACTGTATTCTGATCATTTCAAAGTCAGAACAACCTAAAACATTAATATAAAATTCGATGGTGTCATAAATATCACGCCAACTCTTATTTGGTGTGACTTGTGAGGGCAAGAGTACTGCCATTTTATTAATCAAAGCTGTGTGTGGCGAAAATTTAAATGTAACCTTTCAAGATGTATTACCAGGGGATGTATCTCCCCTTCTAGATCCGTGACTGCTAAACACCTGTATTATCCAGTGTATGCGTTTTGAAGTGTTATTAGAGGATTTAAGAGCGGCCATCCGATACTGCAGACACTTGTGCTAGGTTCGCCTCTGAATAGACTTCATTAGTTAACTGACGGTTAAGGATACTTCTCATCTATTAACGCATTTAGTAATTATTTGGTTATATAGTTGGGTGTTAGATATTTAACTAAAGATTTATCGGATATCTGCATCCGCAAAAATTTTTACATCCTAATCCGCGGAACTTTTAAGCTTCAACATCCGCAATTTTCAAACATTTTTCTTTTTTCTACACACGGTAAAGTTTTTTTCGGAATTTTTACCTTATCCAAAATTGTTATGATAAGTATTTCTTTATGATAACACATACACATCTCTCAAAATTTTTACGAAGTTTAAAACGTGTGAACGTTGAGAAGGTGTTTAAAATATAAACTTATATATGTAAAGAAAAGTTTAACACTACCATCGCTAAGCTAAAGATACAATTCAATTTAGAACAAAGTAAACTCGCTTTCTTCAAGTGTTCAAAGTCAAGGAACTAGAGAAGAGGAGGGAGATTCTTTGCCCAAAATTGGAGATAGAAGAGAAGAAGGAAGCTGCGTGATAAATATTGAATCGATTCGTCTCTAAAGCAAGGAAGTAGACATGGCTTTTAGATACAAAGCAAGACCCCCGGAAAGTGACTCCACACGAGAACATTTAGTCATTCCAAATAAATTATTATCTTTTACTTTTCTTATATTTTGTAAGCGTCTAAACACTTATTCTATTGATTAAGATTAAAAATGTCAACTGCTAAGTAAAATCTTGTGAGCTTCTTTCCAATTGCCCTTTTTGAATAATATCTGTCCTAATTTTACCCATTTCAAGAATAACGCTTCCTCGTAACAAAATAAATAAATGGGACCACTGTTTTTTAAAAACAAACAAATGAAATATGTTTTTATAATCATTTTGAAATATGTGTTTGTTAATCGGTTACATATTTCGTTTATTAAATCTATTTTTATTCAATTTTTTTCAGAACTTTTGAACAGCAGGTATTTTAGATAACGAGGACACACCAAATCAAAGAGGAGCATTAAAATTAAGATATTTTTTGTCACTTCCAGATGTTAAATTAGATCAATATATATTATCTATTTTTTTTAAAAAGGGGGTGCGAGTAAGGTTGGTTAGATACTGGTTTTCGATAACTCAATGCCTTGGGTTCGATACAGCATCAAGGCTGCTTTCCTCATAGTTGGATACAAACGGCGTGTGACTTCTCGATGAAAACATTCCATGGTAACTTTATCTACCTTAATAAATTTTGATATTTTTAGTTTTATACAGTACTTAAACTCTCAATTTTTATAATTCAGATAGATAAAAGAAGATAGAGAAGAGATGAGATAGAAAGAGTTTTAGTTCTTTTAACTGTGTAAAAATTAAACTTAGAATGAAAGTGAGGACAGATATCCAATGCCATTTTGATGATGAAAATTGGCTTAGTTGATTAAAAAATGCGGTAACCCATAGCAGTTTTCTATTCAACGGTTAATAGAATTGTAACTCGAAGTGTTTATAAATATGAAGGAAATTTGTGTCAAGCATCTTTACAGCAAAGTAAAGAAGATGAAAAAACGGGACTTTTTGGCACTAAAATTATAATTTTAAAATTTTTTACCTTCACTATTACTATTTTTCAGCAAAATACCGAACTTTGTTAGCTCATTTATACTTCTTCAAACAAAGAGCATTTTATATTATATTTATTTCGCTATTACTATATTTTTCTTATCAAATAAATTTATTTTTTTAATTTTTTTAAAACAAATTTCAAAATATAATATGAAAAAAGTAAAAATTATAAATTCAGTGTTTGAAAAAGTTAATAAAGGGTAATAAGATTTATTTCCGAAAAAATTATAAAGTAAAATGAATTAGTCTGCAAAAAAATTAAAAAATTTCATTGTCTAAATATTCAAAATATCATAAAATTTAAAATATTACATGCCAAGGATAGTATAATATAATATAACAAATGAAAAACTAAAATTTAAAAAAAGTTGAAGGAAACAAAATTGCAAAAAGATGAAATATCGTTTGATGAATAAATTTGCATACATATAAAAATATATCACAGAAAAATAAAAACTTTAATGATCTTTAACAGTACCTAGAATCATAATACCAATGACTTTTAACAGGACCTAGAATCATGGGGGTACCAATGATCTTTCACAGGACCTAGAATCATGAGGGTACCAAGGATCTTTTACAGGACCTATAATCACAGTACCAATGATCTTTAACTGGACCTAGAATCACAGTATCAATGATCTTTAAGTGGACCTAGATTTTTGGGACCTAGAATCCTACGTCTCGAGCGAAGCTTGCATTCTTTTCTTTTTTATTCAGAAAAAAGTACAAAAACTTAAAATAATAAACTGTTTTGTATTCTCTTATTTTTGTATAAACAAAAAATTCAACTTTAAATGATTATTAATTTATCGGCTAATATGTACAATATTACAGAATAAAAAGTTTATTGTGCCAAATATTGTTTCAATTTTTCGTCAGCCTCGAAGATCCGTCATTTATTTAAGGAACGGATAAACGCGGTTTGACTGTACCTTAACATTAAAACCATATTTTTTACCATCATTTGAAAAAAATTGTCCCCGTATTTTACCAGCGTTGTAAAAATACAACACCCATTTTAAAGTGAAATAGCTTTAAAAGAAGAATAATTTTTTTTTCGAAATTATAAAGATTCAAAAAAAGTTTCTAAATTTAAAATAAACTTAGATAATGGGAGAGAAAAATATTAAATTTTGTTTATAACATATTTTTAGGAACCTGTTTTTGTTTTTAAAGTGCTATTCTTTGAAATTAATCTTACAATTGTGACAAAAATAAAGATATAAATTACTAAGAGTCTTATTTTAAGGAAATACAATAGTTTTGACTAATATAAAATCATAAGCTTTAAATTTTACAGATAGTTAAACGAAAAGTCTCGATGTTGATATTAAAATTTTTATATTTAAAGTCAAGATGAGCGGAAATTTAATTGACGTCACTTGTGAAGAATCTTTACATATAGTACATATAACCTCTATGTATGTATGCGTACATATATTTATAGATCTTTACATTTCTCGGAAATAAAGTTTGACACACTATAAATATATCACTCAGCTCATACTTCCAGCTCATTTGTTTTATAATATTCAAATTTTGTTAATTCTATATCTACTTCTTTTACTGAAGTCGCATTGATATCTATTGCGTTTATTTTACTACTTCTTACTTTATCATGGAAGACCCAATAGAGTTGAGCTTGAATGGTGCTCTAAATTTAGTTCAAGATGAAAACAGAGAAAATTATGATTTATATCACACCCCCGCAAGCTTCTTTTGATACAGAAGAAGATTCAGTTGAAGATGAAAATGATGATAAAGATAATGAAACAGATCATTTTTCTAAAAATATGCACGAAGCTGAGGCAGAAGTTGTTTTTTACGAGCGTAGTGATCAGTTATGAAAATGAAACAAACGGGTCTTCGAACTGTTTTTTAATGATATAATATTGGAAAAATTTTTTAATTTTTCTATTGTTTATGCTAATTATAAAGGAGCTAATTGTCACATTGAGAAGGATGAACTAAAGAAAATTTGCTACGTATTGGGAAAGTAGACTTGAAACAAACAACCAAGCTATAACGCAATCCATGCAAGAAATAGATTTAAAATTTTTAGGTATTTATATTTCAGTGATGGAACTCAGACAAGTGATGTATTTTTTATCGACTAACGACAACAGGAAGTGAGAAACAAGCGCATGCGCTTTGGATATAAAGTTTTTTGTTTAAATTTAGAATATTCTGATTTTCTAAACAATTTTGAAATTTATCAAGGAAAAATGGACTACAAAATCCTCTCTCTAAAAAGTTCGGTTTAGGTGGGTGTATCGTTTTGAGCTTGCTAAATGAAAAATGCATTCAAGGTAAATAATGCTTACTTTTTTGAAGAAGAAAAAAGTTAAAAAATATGGAAAAGCTTTATAACATTCTTTTGATAAATTCGAATGTACGGTAATGATTGTTTTACAAATGAACTTGGTAAGGGAGGTTTCAAAGAGTTGAAAACATGGACCTTATTTAAGAGCGAACCCTAATACAATGTAGTTAATAAATTTTTTACTAAGGTTTATCCAAAAAAACGGGAAATTGTATTGACTTATGCCAATTTTTTATTCAACCTAAGTTATAATCATCACTGCTCACTATTACTACAATAAAACTCATTTTAAACAATTAAGGCAAAAAATAAAGCGATGGACTAACTTTCACTTTTTATTAACAAATCAAGAGTTAAATAGATTAAATGAATTTTTAGGTTTTTAGTACACTCTAATTACCAGTGTTGCATTTTTGCAACTCTTTTTAGATTGTGTTCGCAAAGAAAGTCTCTTTTATAGCAAATTGCATTGGAAATCCTTATAATATTATAGATTAACTGATATTATGACATTATGATGTAAAAATGCAACACTGGTTAAATTCTGGATTATTTTTTGATTTGCATGGAAGAAAGAATCATCATCTGCGTATGTGAAATATTTAATTGACTAGGAAAATATCCGATCTACCATGTCATTTATCTGAAGAAAAGTGGTTCCAGTATTGACCCCTGGGGTGTACACCTAGCTCATTGAAACATCTAAATTCAATTTTTTTCTTATTTACTTCAGCGTAATAAATTCTACTTTCAAAGAAAATAAGAAATTAAAGAAAGAGCCGAATTACTGAAGGCATATTTTCCAAGTTTCAAAAAAGGTAAAGGTACCGTAGGCTGTTTTCATCGAGAAAGCCAAATTGCGCCGCTTGTATCGAAATACGAGGAAAGCAGGCTTGATGCGGGATCGAACCCAAGACCTTGAGTTATCGAATCCAGCATCTAACCAACCCTACTAACCATGTTTCAAAAGAAGTCTTGATTGGTTTATTGAGTGAAAAGCACTCTTCATATCTAAAAACAAGGCTACACAATTCGAATTTTAAAATTTCTGAGATGTTAGAGATAACACAATTCTTGAATCGAGTGCTGCCTTCTATATCCAAAACGTGTGCTTCTAAAAAGTTTGTTTTGCTCAAAAAATTATAGATTGGATTACTCATTATTTTTTCACAAATTTTTGATATCACCGGAATTATCGCTATTGGCCTATAATTTTGTACTTAAGAAGGATCCCTTTTCTTTAGTTTTTTATAGACAGGCACCAATTTAGAAACTTTTAAAGAAGGAGGGTAATGTCCAGTTTTTAGCATTCTGTTGAAGAGAAACCCAAGTGTCTCTGCAAAAAAACTACCAACCTGTTTGATAACACGTCTGCTTAGATTATAAAAGTCCAGAGACTCACATGTCGTGAATGCGTTTATTGAGTTTAGGATATCACCGTAAGAAACACTTCTGAACATGAACCCAGCAATATCATAACTTTTCATATTTGAATTGGGTGTTACAAGTTTTATAGATTTTAAGTACTAAATTCATACCAACAATGGTGTTGCTCTTTTTAATGCATGTGACATCATTTTCTTTCTGTTGAATCAAGGAATTTAGTTTTTCCATACGGACTTAGTTGAAGACTCCATAGCACAAGACACATTTTCATAATACTTTTGTTTAGCCTTCCAAATCATTATCTTCAATTGCTTCTTTTCTGATGAATTTATACTGTCGAAATGCATTTAAATTATCCCTACATTTTAGCATATCTACAAGTAAGTGTACTAAAAATCAAAGGATTCATCCATTCATTGTAACTCTTATTATTTTCCGACGAAATTTCGTTATTTTAGGCGATTTGCTAACAACAACCTGAACAATTTCAATGGAAAATCTCATTGAATCATTCAGTGAAGGATATTTGAAAAAATTAGTATCACTTATTAATTAGATTAGCAAAGTTGTTTTTTGGATCAGTAAACGATGACTCACTTTGCTAACTTTGTTAGTTATACGGGTACGAATTATGCTATTTTCACTGATAAAAGTAAATAATACACCAGTATTTCCATTACTGTTAGAGGATGTGAATCAATAAAGAGCACGTTATACACTCATTTAAAGTACATAAGAAGGAATTTAGATGGCGCTAAATTTAAAGATATATTTTTAAATAATTTTCATGACATATTTTTAAGTTGTTTTTTAGAGATAACCTAAAAACAAAAAAAGTATCATTAATATTGTTCATTACAAAACTAGTAATGAACCTAGTTGTGGGAACGTAGGGTCTTGATCCAGATGGTCTGGGTTCGAAATCCCATCGTGACTATCCCTACCATCTGTCCAGTTATGGAAGATTATTCTTCCCTTGGATGCGATATCGACAACTAAAAAAAAGTAATAAAAAAAATAAATATTTTTTTAATATATTTAGTCTGATTTTGAAATTTGATTATTAGTAACATTAAAATGAAAAGTCGTATGAGCTCTAATAATGTACAACTAATATTTTTTAGTTTTCTTAACTCAATATCAATATATTTCAATGAAGTTTTGATAGATGGCTAACTAAATTCTAAAGGGTGTAATTCATTTTCTCCCATAATTCTCCTCATTATTGATGCTCTTTTGTCTCTCTGGCCTATAGAAATGAGTGTATTTTTGATCAGATTCATAGTTCAAATAATTTGGGTGGGAGTCTGTTCGGGCAATTGTTAGATATGATAGTAAAATATACGAATTATGGTGGTATGATATATTTAGTTTTAATTTTTAAATTTGGTTGGCAGATAAAGCCACAGTAAACTTTACTACCTAAATTGGAAACGTTTACGAATTTGTTTTCTTTGTCCTCGACTTTCTGAGAATATTCATAATGATTTTCCTATTTCATTTTTAAGTGAAGGCTAACAAATAAAACTCGATGATCAGATATAATTTCTAAAAGAGTTCCAGCCTTAGAAAATGGCAGTTGTTCTGGAAGAAAAATATTTGGATAAAGAGAGATAGAAATAAAATTATTATCCACAAATGAAGATATAAGGATAGAATTAGAATTTAAAAATTATAATCAGAGTCACCATGCAAATAAGCTGCAATTCTTTGAAGTTGACTCCAAATCTGTTAAAAATTCCTTTTTGTATTCAACAAGTATAGCGCATAAATTATTATTCATCAAGACATTCCTATTAGGAAAAATTGTTCTCAGTTCGAAAGAATTTGGGTAAAAATTTAAAGATATACTCTTTAATAAGAGTTTTCGTGATAGATTTTTGATATATCCTACATCACCCTCCAAAATTTAATTCAATCATCTCATATTTTAAAGTGGAACGTATTAGAAATCCCAAGCCCTATATCATACTGATTTAGAAGGAAGAGAAACAAAGATATAAGCTCTAGTAATGTAATCAAAGTCGTTAATCCAAGCCCTCTAAAGACATATTATGTCAAAAGTCTTTGCAGAGTGATCGAAGATTCTATTTTTAATGGAGTTTTAATACACTTAAACAAACTACTATAATAATATATCTTTATTTTTTCAAATCTAAATGAGTAGATTGATAAATTTGTGTATTGGGTTTGTATTAGTGATGGTAATTAACCGAGTTTTGGTTAACCGATTAATTTTGAATCCATAGATATACATAGGATACAAAAATATTTAGTCAAGAAAAGGGAAAAAATCAAATAGAGCATAATTACAAGTACCAGATAATAAAATAAGTTTGAGCAATGCTGTTTTTAAGAACCCCTGCTTAAGATAAAGTTAAAAATAACTTTCTCCTCGGCAATTTGTAATGGGTATTGTGAGGAATATTTTTACTAACATATTTTGTTTGGAAATTTTTTTTAGCATCCATTTATGCAGGTTCAGCAAATTCCTAGCGTGATTTTTTCATCCCTTAATAAATATTATAAAGAATATCAAAAATTAAAGTTTGCTATCTAAATTTCTCTTTGTATATCTCAAATGAAGCATTCTTTGTATCTTAATGAGTGCATAATGTTTTTGTTATTGAAGAAAATAATGAATGCTGCGTCTATTGTTTTATTTACTTATATCTGTGAGAATAGCATAATTAGTAACCGAAACTAATAAAGTTAGTAAGTCATCGTTTAATAATCTAAAAACAGCAATGCTAATCTAATTTGAAAGTGATACTAATTTTTCTCCCAGTGAATTAGGCGTGAGGGCTTTACTTTTTTACTTATACATTTAGTTTAAAAGATTTTGAATGAAAGATGATTTGGCGTAGGCTTCGTCTACAACGAAAAAATAACAAGAGGCTAAAGCGGCAAAATCGCTTATAAATGAAGCGAATTCAGGATCAATCGTAAAACTTGTCCTTGCTGTTTGAATGAAGATTAACCGTGAACTTCAAAGTAAAAAATATTGTAAAAACAGTATATTTAAAAAGAAAGAAAAATTTTATTTGAAAAAATGGATAACAAAACAAAAAGAAAATCTTGGAAGTCCCATGAAAGAGAAGAATAAGTAAAAATAGGAAACTTATTTGGAAGAAGCTCTTAGATCAACAAAGTGCTCTTTAATCCTTTGAATTGTGTCTTTGTTTGAGTACTTTGGTTGATATTTCAGGTACTTTATCGCTTTTTCACAACTGTAAGAGTGGTGTGTCGTTAAGATGGCAACTTTATACGGAGTTAGCGAAGGTTGGAATGTAATGAGCCATGAAAACAATATAGTGAAAAATAGAAGAATGTAACACACAATCCACATAAAAAACACTGGCAGTTTAGATGTGAGTCGGGAATAGCCTAGAGCTTCAAAAAGATCATTGTAAAAAGTCCACATGAGTGTTGTTTCATTATTCGAAATATTGTATGCCTAAAAAACACACGCATTTTATAAAAAATTAATGAAATGTTAAAGGTGAAATCTGAAAATTTTAATGAATTTTATATGATTTGGTTTTCATTCATATAATTTTTAGAAATATATACAAGTAGAACTTTTCGTTTGTATTAAAGAAGGATCTCATAAGACTCTTGAAATGTAATAAACAAAAGATTTATAAACTTTCAAACTTGTAAAAAACAAATGAAAGAGTAAAGTATTAAAGTTAAAGAAGAAAACAAAAAAATTAAAAATAAAATTTAAATGTAACGAACAAGAGTGCCTGAACTAAGTAGCTTTGTTTGGCTCGTTAAGTGAAATAAAAGATTTATCTAAATATTTTGACGAATAAAAGCTCGTTTGCTATAAAGTCTATTCAGATTTTCGATTCACAAGCCTTTTACGAATCTGAATAAATTTTCAATTATAATATCTGCATGATGAGATGAATTTACTTGTCCAGCTAAGGAAGGATCTGTTTCAATCTTTTTATTACACAGCATGAGAGCGTGAACAAGATTTCCAACGTCTGTGAAGGAAACCACGTTATCACCATTCCTTAAAGGAAAGAGAATAGGAATGGATTGGCAAAATAAAAAAAGGATCAAACCCGAGTATTCTTGTCAACCGCTTTTTTTGAACAGCTTCAATGATAATGGGCACAAACAACTTATCTCGGGGGCCCGTTATTTGATGAGGCCTCAAAGCTACAGTGGATAAGCTTTTTGTATTTGCTTCAAGAACAATCTATAGAAAATATTTGTTAAAGCACAAAAAAGAGATAGCGAGAAAAAATAGAAACTTTTTCTTGGAGAATTTTGGACTGTGTATAATAATCTGATGAATCAAAAGCATAGTCAAGATCTTCTGTAGCCTCAAGCAAATTTTTTCCGCTGTAAACAACACTAGCAGTGCTCACAAGTATCAATCTCTTCAAATTTAAAATACAAAATATAAATGATGACAATTAGCGATCCCGCAGAACGAGGGCTAGGGGTCGAACTTTTATCCAACTCCATTTCTTAATAACTCGCAACCTGACTCCAAAAGAATACATAAAAGATGTAACATTATTTCACTTGAAACAATAAATTCCTTTTATTCTACTTACTATTATTTGGTGAATATAAATCTAGCTTTTATGCAAAATTATTTATATAAAGCTAAGAAAGAAGTAAGTAATGTAAAGAATATAAATGCACGTAAAAATTTGATAAGATAGTTATGGCTTGTTCTAAGAAAAAGTATAGCATCAGCGGTGTCTTCTTTTAATGATGGCAAGTTTGATTTCATCAATTTAAAAGTAGAAAGTAAGGGCTCAACACTCACCTGAGTTTGACTAAATAACAAAAAATATCTCAACTCATATCTTTTAAAATATGAGCATAAAAATCAGACGATTCTTCAATTGGAGTGTAACATTGCCTATTATAAGCACAGTGAATATAACCAGAAATTGTTTCAAGGAATTGGGGAGAAAAATGTTGCCTCTGAGGGGCACAACCTTCGGGGCCCCTCTGGTATATTATCACAACAAATGAAAAAAGTGATTTAATTTTTGTTTATTAATCAACATCTAATGATGATATACAATGAAAATTCTTTAATAAATATTATCAAAAGAGGACCGTAACTTGATAAAAAAAAAAGTCAAAAAATTCTAGAGCATCAGAGCTAGAAGGACAAATTTATCATAATTTATTACTTTTTTAACTCTCAAAGCAAATATAATGTTATTTGCAACCCAGTTGAAAAGGTAACAACTCAATAAAATATAGAAATATACAATTACAAATAGAAATAATAAACAGATGATATAAATAATTGAATACAAATCATAATCAGTGTTAAAATTGCACACACTAAGGAATACCGCTTATGCCTGAGGAGCAGGAGTAAAAATTGGAGTGTAAATTTTGACCGAAACTACAGTTGGTCAAAGAATTGTTTAACTCCAACTCCTACTCGGTAGCCCAGAGCAGAATCTAATTTTACTTGCAAAAATTTCACACAGAATAATCACAAATGTACAGATGTTTTAAGTATCATGTGACTAGTTTTTCCGTTAATGCTAACATTCCTTGCCTTTCTTGCAAATTTCTGAGCAAACAACGAAGAATCATGTATTAAAAGGTAGAATAAAACATATGTTGTATAGGAAAAATAATTTAAAGGGAACATAATTTTATAAGTAGCCTTGATTTTAGAAAGAAAGTAGTGATTTGGCTTCATTAACAACATTTAAAAACTGTAAAATTTTAATCCCAGAATTTACAAAAGGAAGGAAGATGGTTAAGCATTATTTAAAAAGCACGATTTAACTGCTTATAAAATATTTCTTCTATATATTCTTTGAAACTAATACCCAATACTATAAATTTTCTGCCTCAAAAATAAAAGAATATTTCTCTAGGATATCAATAATATTTAATAAGGTTTTAAAAAGGCCTTTTGACGTGATATCAAAATTTATAAATCATTGAAAGTATTTTTCAATGACTTTTAAGAGATTTGTTAAAATAGTGAAGGTTTTCGTAAAATACTTTTCAATAAGATTGTCTGTGTCTAACACGTAACATTTAAAAAAATAAAGAATCAATATCGCAATATAAATTATTCGACTATCTTTTAATAAATACAGCGAAATCACTTTACTGCTAGGATTATTAACTTACTATACCAAATGGCAGAGATCTATAAAACTCGGATCGGTTAGTTGGCTAATTCTAATTAAGGATGGGCAGACACGGGTTGAAAGCATGAATTGTATCCCGGTTTGGTTCGTATACCAATAGCATTCGATTTTTAATACGTTTTTTAATTACGTTTGTTTTAGTCATTTTCATTGTTTCTTAATTAACTCATAAATGCTGAAATATAAGTTAATTTTGTCTTAGAATGCTACATTATGTAAAGTATGTTGATGAATAGATTGCAGACAGGGATGGATATTTTCCCAGAACTACGCCTAAGAAACGAGGTAGGAGATCTCGGGATAGAGTGGATTCTTGCAGACTCTTGGTACGTAGCATGAAAAATGAGAGCAAAAGGTTAAGTAGAGCTTTTATATCGCACCTTAACGCCACACTCTAAGCAAGCATTCACGACTTTGTGCGTCGCTTCAACGTTCACATCGTGGAAGATTTGCTTGTTTTTTTCGTTGTAGGGTGGCGATGCCGTGTGAAAGACAACATCACTGCCTTTGAATGCCTTCTTCAAGTCCTGTTTTCAAATACGAAATATATATATATATTCAAGATTTAACAAATATCGGATCTACAGTTTACATTTGTTTTTTGAAACTAAGAATTCTTGTTCAGAAACAAGGTTTCCGTATGTACTTTTAATCCCCGAGAGGACCTTAGAGATAAGGACTACTTTTAAAAGCGATAACGTTAGGAGTGTTTTGTTGTTGGCTCCCAGATTACGATATCTCATTATTAGCGTATTCTGACAGTCAAATTAAGGTAATATTTAGTTGATACTGAGTGAGTATTTACTTTTCAAAGTAATGATCAGAGGAAAAATGTAGAATACAGGCAATGGACGCATCACTTTATGAACTTTATTACCGTTGCGTTATACTTATAGGAACACAAGGAAGTTTTGTTAATTGTTTCTAAGAAACGGTCTATAATTAATTTAATATCGAGATACATTCAATTAATTCATTTAATTTTTATGAATCACAAGGAAGCGAAAATATAATAAGGAATAGGAGAAGGGGCGTTGGGCTCAAATCCGGTGTCCTAGCAGAATTTCCAAAAAAATGTTTAAATTTGTTTTTAAGTGACTCAATTTTACATGAAATACAGTAAAACCTTGGCTTAGGGACGCCTCAAAAATAAGGACAATTCATTGAGGACCGTTTTTATATAATGGTTTTTATATGAAAATATCCCTCAATATTAGGGACAACCTCAATATTCGGAATTAAGGACACTTTTATACAATATTATTGGCAAAAACCTTGCTATTAAGGACAACTTTTGCCTTTAAAACCTACTTGTATCAAATTGGTTGTTGTTTATTGAGTACGATGCAACAGTTTAGCTAACAAAATAAGAAAAAGTATACATAATGATCTTTTAACAACTGTTTGTAAGTACCCTTATAATATGAAATGAATTGAGTAAAAATGGTTGTGCAACATTGATAAACAAGTCTACATTTCACTATTGTAAGATGTTTGTGATATCTTCATTTATCTCTTCATGCAGATTGCAGCTACTTTGCTATGAATGTTTGTTTCGACATCATTTTTTGTATAATAATGGTTAACTGCATATGCAAAAAATGTTATGCAAGATTGATAAACAAGTTTATACTGTACTAGTGCAAGATAATTTTTGCAAAGATTTCAGCTTCACTTGTCTCTTTATTTAGATTGCTGCTTTGTTATAAATTGCTGTTTCCATATCACTTTAATTTTATATCTAATAAAAGGGACGTTCACTGCTTCTATTTTTTCTTATGACTAGCTATTTTTTAATATTCACTGTTCGCAATGCCTCATATAAAAAGAAAACGAAATGAATTGCCTTTGGAAAAAAAGTCTGAGTAATCAAAAAAATATTCAGGTAAAAACAGCTTGCGCAGACTTGCTTATGAATTTGGTTGTAGTAAAATCCAAATCAGTGGAATATTAAAAAATCAAAATGAAATTGAAGCTCAAAACTTAAACAATGTTAATTCACAGGTCTGCGCTATTTTTGCGGTCAAAACTTTGATGGCTGTTTTTACCATATTTTAGTATGATAAACTTAAATTTAATTATAATTTTTGTCCATCATCTCGTATTTTTTTTCAAACGCAGGTTGATATATTTTTTTAATATCAAAATTTTGATCAAAATGTTTTTCATTTGTTTTTATTTTTTCAATGTATAAATTTCTTGTTTTAATATTTTTAGAAATTGAAATAAATAGAAAGTGTAAAAACGATTCTAATAAGTTTTGTTACATTTGTGGGCAAGTGATGCTGACTGGACAAAGTTTACGAATTAACAAATTTATTAAATCTACTTACTATGCCTATTTTGGCATGAAATTGGGCGATCAAGATAAAAGTTTTGCCCCTCATTATTGTTGCAAGTCTTGTGTTGAGAATTTGAGATACTGGAGAAAAAGTAAAAAGAGATCTCTTCCTTTTGGTATCCCAATGCAATGGCGTGAAGGTAAGGATCATACATCTGACTGTTATTTCTGCCTCACCAATTTAAATGGAATAAATAGAAAAAACAAGCACTGCATTGTTTATCCTGATCTTCCTTCTGCAAGAAGACCCATTCCACATGGTGCAGATTTACCTGTTCCAAGAGTTCCGGAAAGTGACACCTTTAGTGACACTGGTTCAGAAGAAAAAAAAAAAGAAACTTCAATTTGTTTGAGCCTTCTACATCCAAACGAAGTGCTCCTACTCCCTTAAAACAACATCAGCTCAATGATTTAGTGAGAGACTTGGGTTTATCAAAAGAGTCTGCTCAGGTTTTAGGTTCAAGACTTTCAGAAAATCATTTATTGGCTTCAAATACAACGTATTATTGGTACAGAAACAGAGAAGAAGAATTTAGAAAATTTTTTACAGTCAGTCATAACAATGCCCTAGTCCATTGCGTGAATGTAAGGGGTTTAATAGAATCTTTAGGCTTAGTGTATATATCAGAAGAATGGAGACTTTTTATTGATGCATCTACTAAAAGTTTGAAGGCTGTATTGCTGTACATGAAAAACAAGCTTGGTTCAGTTCCTGTAGCACATTCTGTTCAATTAAAAGAGAGCTATGAAGCAATGAAAGTTTTGCTTGAAGCCATAAATTACAAAGATCATAATTGGAAAATTTGTGGCGACTTAAAAGTTTTGTCAATAATTTTAGGAATGAAAAATGGGTATATTAAATATCCATGCTTCTTGTGTTTATGGGACAGCAGAGCTGATGCACTACATTTTAATAAAAAAGAATGGCCAAAAAGAGAAAACTTCACGATTGGAACTTTCAATGTTATAAATCAAAATTTAGTTGATCCTCAAAAAGTTCTTTATCCTCCGCTGCACATTAAATTGGGATTGATGAGAAGCTTTGTGAGAGCATTGAATAAAGAAAGCAAGGTTTTTTTTATTTAGCAAAAAAGTTTCCAAAAGTTAGCGATAAAATCAATGCTGGAATTTTTGATGGTTGTCAAATAAGGATGTTAATGAAAGATGATGACTTTTTATTAATCATGACAGAAAATGAAAAAAAATGCATGGAAAGCTTTCAAATCTCTTACACTTAATTTTTTAGGCAATCATAAAAGTATTGATTATGAAAATATAGTAGAAACGCTCATTAGAAACTTTCAAATTTTGGGAGTCAGGATGTCAATAAAACTACATTTTTTGCGATCGCACCTGGACTATTTCCCAGATAATTGTGGAGATTATAGCGAAGAGCAAGGGGAAAGATTTCATCAAGATTTGAAGTGCATGGAAGAGAGATATCAAGGTAGATGGGACATCAATATGCTAGCTGATTATTGTTGGTGTTTGAAAAGAGACCTTCCATCAGAAAATTATAAAAGAAAGTCTATAAAATCTTCTTTTTTACCAAAATAAATTATTTTCTTATTTAAAATAAATATATAATAAAATTTTAAATTAGTTTGAATAATTTTTTGTAAGACTACTTTATTTTTCATTTTGTTTTTTGCAACTTTACAGAGGGTCAGCATTGTTATTTCAAGTATATAAAAAAACATCTTTTGTTCAAAATCTAGAGGTGATTGTTAAAAATGAGTATTATTTTTGAAATATACACATCAAAGTACATATGAATTAGTAATAAAACTTATGACCGCTGAAAAAAAAATTCTAAACGCAGACCTGTGTTATAATCGAAAAAGGACATACCCACGACCATTTCAAGAAATAGAAGAACTATGGTGTTGGTATTGTCATTGTAGAAACATCAATGTAGCCATAACCGGACCTCTGTTGCAAGAGCAAGCGCAAAAAATAGCAGAAGCTAAAAATGTTAAGTCATTCAAGGCTTCAAATGGTTGGCTTCATAATTTTAAAGTTTTTCGCAATCTACATTGTGCCATGATCTCTGGTGAAACAGGAGGCGTTAGAGACGGTATACTTTCTAACTTCAAGTCTTTTTAATCAGTATATAATGAAATGTTTTTAGCATATCCCTTTTTATAGAATCTTTAAAACATTTCATTTTATGTTGAAAAATCATGAAGACCAGTACTATTTCCCTCCGAAAGGGGTAAATATAAAGTTGATTTTTCAGGTCATTATTTCCTTGCGCATACGCAACTCTAGCTTTTTATTGAATTAAAACTTTGCTTAAATAATTATTTTTTTGTCTACAACTTTTATTTCATAAAGTAGTTTTAAACTCTTATTTATAAAATGTTTTTTAAATAAGAACTACTATGTCTCTTTTTATTGAATTTTGAGATTTTTTTATACATTAACCATTAAGTATAAACTAATGAAGTTTAGACAAGTAACGTGGGATAAAAATTTTCTAAGACTTTTAAAATCTAATACTAATTCAGCATTCTCTCAAACGTTGTGATGTTTTTTTCCGATCGAGACATCGTTGCTTTAGCTCCATTTTTTTTGTATAATAAACTTTTTTCATATTTCATAATTCATATCCCGATAAGTAACTAATATTCCTATTATCTTATCTTCATATGAACAAGTTTTAATCAAAATTTTAATTTAAAATTAATTTATTAATTTGTAAAAATATTGGGTACCATGAAAAATTCTCATGAAAACTTAATTCGGAGGGAGATGGTTAAAAAACGAAGTGTTTTTTTAGTATACAGGTTTAATGATGAGAACACTTACCAACCATAGATGTGTTGGTTTTTAGAAGATGTAAAGCAATGGAAAGAAAGGTTACCTGAAAATATTCAGATTTACTCACCTAAAAATATATATAACATGGACGAGACTGCTCTTTTTTCAGATCTTAACCAAGTCGTACGTTATCTGTTCTTCGGGAAGAATGCACTGGAGGGAAACGAAACAAAGAGCGTTTGACTCTCGCATTGCTTACAAATATGACTGGGGAAATTGAAAAGCCAATTGTAATTGCGAAATCTGCTCGTCCGAGATCATTTAAAAAATCAACATTTCTTTCCTGTTCAATATTACCAAAACTCAATAGCTTGGGTAATTTTCTTCAGCGTTTTAGAAATTTTTAACAAAAAGTTAGGAAAAACGTAAAACCATTTTATTTGTTGATAACACACCCCGCCACGCGATGTTAGTTTTTCGAACATAAAAATTTGTTTCTTGTCCCCTAACACTACAACTGTTCTGCAACTTCTTGATAATGGCATTATAGCAAACTTCAAAAGCAATTATCAAAACCTTCAGTTACGCTCTGTTCTTTGCTCTATTGAGAATGATTCCATCAAAGAAAGAGTGACTCCTCTACAAGCAATAGTGTGGATTAGTCAAGTTGTTCGTCAGATTAAAGCATCTACTGTTGAAAAATGCGTCATAAAATGCGGATTCACGATGCAGTCTTCCAGTGACGATACCTTGGAGAATGACATTTCAGAAGAAACAGATAATATTTTGCTTAATAATAATCTTATTGTTGAAACTGCAAGAAAGCTGAATTTCCTATGTCGGTGGATGAATTCATTTCAATAGATGAGCAAGTTCAAACTTGCGAAACATTTAACATTGCCTTCGAAGAGAGATTGGATAAAGAGGACCGAAGTTCGGATGCTACTCCGCTTGAAGAAGAAATGGAGAATTCTGAAGTATCTGAATCCCCAATTAAAAACATTAATATGGCGCTTTAAAGGCAGTTTCAGATCTTCAATCTTTTCCCTTCAAAAAGACATTGGAGAAGCCTTCAATTCGCTTCCTAAAGTTAAAATAAGCTTGGAACAAATAGCAAGCAATGGGAAGTTCCAAAAGCAAACTTCTATACTGAACTTTTTTGAAAAGAAAAACTAATTAAATAAAAATTTTACTTTAATTATTAATAGACAAGTTTATCAATTTAACATTTTTCTGTTTTTCTACTCTTTATACTACGGATACTAGTTACCTTCATACTAGGGACAACCTTGATATAAGGGACAATTGTTATGGGACCGTGAATGTCCTTAATATTAAGGTTCCACTGTAATTCATAATACAAATGTTTATATCATAGAAAACAATAGAGAAAAAATTGACGATGTTAGGTATCCTCATGTACGGGTCGTAGACATTGAAGAATTGCATGCGTATATAGTGCTGACTTATTTGACAGCTTTGCAAATTGCCTATTGCCCAGGGTGAAATTTTTGTGGAGAGTTAATAAACAAAGTCAAGAGATCTAGTAAGATAGAAGGTAGAAATATTACATTAGATAGGTTCTACACATCTTTAAAATTAATGAATGGTTGTTTAAGGAAAAAATAGCTTGTTTAGGAACAATTATGCCTACAAGAAAAGGTGTTCCTAAAGAATTTATCTCAATGACCGATAGAGAAAATCTTTCCTACAAAGTTTTGTGGGGAAAAACATTTTTAAAACGTTAAGTTTACATAGTTATGTAGTTAAAAGAAAGACCGGGAATAAAAACATTTTAATCACGTCATCAAAGCCTCCCATTCTAGGACTTCCTAAAGATGAAGTAAAGAAACCTGCTTTGTATAAATTGTATGACTATACAAAAGGTGGAGTTGATATATTCGACCAGCGTATTTCTTATGTTACGTGTAATAGAAAAACTAAAAAATGGACCATAAAAACTTGGAGTTGTATACTAGATACAGCAAGAGTTAATGCGGGAACTGTTTTCTGTTTGAAAAACTCCACGGATCCTAGAAAAATTGATACATTTTCTTTTGGCATAAAGCTCGTTAAGTCTTTAGTGTATCCTTATATAAAATCAATACCTAGTTGTGGATTTTCTACTAGAATAAAATAAAAAATCTCAACTATTTGTGGCTCATCAGATAGTACACCTCAATCATATAGCACTAATTTTTTTGGAAAAAACTAGAGTGGTTAGATGTGATAAATGTTTAAAGTCTATTTCTGAAAACAACTACAAGCGACTTAAAGACAAGTTGAAAAAAATTAAGCAGCAATGTGAGAAGTGTAAAGCCTGCTGCACTGATCATTCATTTTGTACATGTATTGATTGTTCCAATCAAAAATCGTCATCATATTTTTGTTGTTATTAATTGATTAAGTAATTTTCATTATGTTATTATTACTTTTTTAAAATAAATTACATTAATGTTTCAGCTTATGTCAACATGTATTTTCTTTATATCTTCAAAATACACAACTTTTTGATAAAAAAATTTATCTACTTTTTTATTCAAACTCTGTAAAAGTTGAATAATCTGTATCCAGTTAAACTATGACCCATTGATGAAGTCAATTCTTGAAAAAATGGGTTTTTACATAATTTATCGAGATGTCGAAACAATCTTGAAATCCTATCATCTCGGGTTCGATTCCCAAATCTTCTCATAACTTGATACATGCGGCGCAATAGTGCTTTATTGATGAAAATACCATACCACCTTTTCTGTGTTATATACAAAATAGGGAATTATTAGAAAAATGAAAAAAATTTCTACAATTATTGAAGTTTTATTCAATATAGAGTAATAAAGTGTTCTTAAGCTTTTCAAACTTCAATATTCAATGAAAGGGATTAGAAATATTGTAAAATGGTTTATTGAAGTAAATTCATTACAGATTAGTTTACTTCGGTTTGAGTGAATTTATTTGTTTTGTTTTAAACTTTTTAATAGTTAAAATTATTCTTCAACTGATTGACGAATGCATCCTCCGTGGTGACAAGTATAATCCGGGCATACAAATTTGTATTATGATTTCACATATCCCGCGTGGTGGAGCTCTAGGTTCGAAATCTGAAGGGGTTGTGGATTCGAATCCCGCCTCAAGTAGCAAAGAAGAAAGAAGCCAAAACGCGTATTGCGATTGCAAAAAATCAAGGGACCAAAAAACTCTATGATGATTTAAATACAAAGGAAGGAGAAAACCAGAAATATAGAATTGCAAAAGCAAGGCAGAAAGAAGTGGAGGAGATAGGAAATGTATAAAGATGGAAAAATAATTTTTGAGGTAGAAGGAGCTAAGAAGAGTTAGATGTAGCTTTGAAGGTTGAAGGACCAGAAAAGATAATAGATGAAGATGAAGTATTGCAGCCAATCAAAAAGATGAAGAATTATAAAGCACCTGGGCTTACTGAGGTTAGTATTGATATGATTAAAGCAGGAGGACACAACTTTATCTACTGGAGCATGGACTGAAAGTTCTAGAAAGAATTAACCCGTTCGGTGATAAAAATAGACCAAAAATAGTTTGGATTTATGCCTGGAAAAAGCACAATAGACGCGATTTTTATCACGATAGAAGGAAAGAAAATTGAAGGAAATTCATCACTTTTTTTGCGGATTTAGAGAAGGCATATGATACAATTCCTAGGAAAGTAGTTTATTGGTACTTGGGTCTAAACTTCAGAGGGACTTTGAAGTGAAAATAGGGTTGCATCAAGGTTCGGCATTGAGTCCATTGTTGTTTGCGTTGGTTATTGATGAGCTTTCAAAACATTTAAAAAAGAAAGATTTTGGGAGCTTTTATTCGCTGATGACTTAACAATATTAGCAGATAACGAAGAGGAATTACAGAAGAGAATCATAAAATGGCAAGAGAATTTAGAGAAATATGGATTGAAGATTTCTGCAAAGACAGAGACAATGGTATGTAGCAAAAGTGAGCAAAATGTTGGACTAAACTAAGACGAGGCACTTAACAGAAAGATGTGGAGACGCGGATCTTAGCCACCGACCCTCAACTTGGGGATAAGGTGTAGACAAAGAAGAATTGATAATTCCCTTGATATTAATAAGATTTAGAGTGCTAACTGTTTTCAGAATAATATCCCACCAGAAACTTTAGTTAAAATATTTAAATTAAGCTCTCTTAATTCACTGACTTTTGTAACGTGGCTTTCAGAGTTTCCTCTGATTTAGTCAAGTTTGTTTCTTTAGTAAGCATATACTTTAAATTTTTTGTCCATCGTGTTGTCCTCTTCAAATCTTTTGTCACAGCATGTTTCAAACGTCTACAATACGATCATATTAGTACGAATTGTTGCTCTACCAGTTTCTCCTGTATATCTAAATCGTAATCTCATCTTTCTCATTCATCCTTTGACTGTAACATTAAAACTCTTGATAAGTACTTTGGTAAATCATGTTCCCAAAAAAAATGTGAGCTCCGAAATATGACAACCGGACTTTACCTATAAATATAATCTTAATGATTTTTATAGTGAATTTTTCGTACTTAGTAAGTGAGGTGGTAGCGTTGCAATATATTCTAAAAATGTTTCAAATTTGTTTCTTCTGAATCTTTGACTATAGGCAATAATGTTTGTGATTATATTTCTTTTTTGAATATAATAAAAGACGTTTTACTGTTAATGCTGTGCATTGTCCTTCTAGCTCTGATGCTCTAGAGCAGGGGTTCACAAACATTGTCAACTCTTAATTCTAAGAGTTTTAAAAGATATACAGTCACATATTGGTTGAGGTATATGGGATAATTTCTTATCTATTTTTGATAAATATAAATGAAGAAAAGTACGAAGAGAAACCCACAAGAATGATAAATCAATCTAAAAATTTTCCTATCTTTTAAAGAAAGACATAGAAAGAGAAGAAAAAAAGCTGTCAAATAAGCAATGATTTATTATCTTCGTGCCTTTCTCCTAAAAATCTTAACAACTAGTATATACGCTATTTTTATTTTTAAATGAATTCCATCTTTTCTTCATTGTAATTTTTCGAAAGTTTTTTTAATATCTTTTATATAATTTGTCGATGTGTGTATATATATATCTTTATGAGTGCGCTATGCACACCAACCTCATGGATGGGAGTTGGTGCGCAAGGGGGGGGGGGAGTATTAATTTAATTTATATTTCATGTCAGATTCTTTAGTCATGTCTAGAAAACGGGTTACAAAGAAGAATTTCTTAGCATTGGGTTTACGTGTCTGATAGATGATGGAACCGAAAATCACAATGCGTTGAATGTTAGAAGGTGGTGGACCATGAGTCGCTTAGCGCCATCTCCTGGGAAAACACCCAACTCTGGCAGAGAAAGATCTTTAGTATTCTAAGGGGAAAAAGAAATGAAACGTTCAGCGGTTAGACAACTCTATGCAAAAGGGAGTGTATTCTGTTCAACAACCAACACTTGCATCCTATCTTGTTGCAAAAAAATGCTAAGTGGATGCAGCCACACACAATTGGAGAAAAGTTGGTAACGCCAGGAGCCCTTGTTATGGTTTGTACCATCCTTGGAGATGCTGCAGTTAAAAAATTGAAGCTATTCCGTTGTCAGAAACACGATCAAAAGAAGAATTCAAGAGATTTCGCAAGACATTAAGAACAGGTAGTGGCTATAATCAAGGAGAGCGAAAAATTCAGCTTGCAGTTGGCTGAGTCAACTGACGTCTGTGACGATGCTCAGGTCTTGGAATATGCGTGGTACCAAGGGAATAGTACATTGAAGAAAACTCTCTGTTCTGAAAATCACTAGAGACAACAAGTGAAGATCTTTTCAAGTTGGTTGATAGTTTCATCAAAGAAAAATGGGATCAGTGATTTTAGTGTGTGCTCGAATGGAGCACCCCAATATTAAGTGGAGGTCAGGGTTTCACTGCCAGAGTAAAACAAGTCAACCCCACACTGATAGCGAATCATTGCCTGCCTCACCGAGAAAACCTTGCTTCTCAATAAATATCACTTGAGCTTAACACTGTTATAGATGTTATTTAAATAGTAAATTTAATTAAATCATCAGCATTGAATTCAAGGCTGTTTAGTCAAAAGTGTTCTGATATTGGATCCGAATATGAACTTCTGCTTTACTACTCTTATGTCAGGAGGCTATCACAAGGAAAAGTGCTTGAGATGCTTTACATGCGTGCAGACTGCAGAGGTTGAAATCATCCTAAACGAGAAGAAACATGTGAGGAGTTTGACAGGTAAATTTCGGGTGGAGAGCTGCATGAAAATACAAATGTTTGCGAAGACCCTTCGATATCCAAGCCGAGGATCTTTCAGAAGAAGAGTCATCTATCCATAATCTTGTAGAGGAGTTTATAAAGATCCAGCATGAGCAAACTCGTTGTTTTAACTTTCAGTGACAAACTCTATGTGTGTTCTGGACTGCTGTGACAAAAAGAAACCAGTCCTTGGATTCGAGGCTGTGTTAGCCCTTCGCTACAACCTATTTGTTTGAATCACGATTTGCACCTCTGACTTCCACCAAAACTAAAAGCTAAGGTTGAAGCTTTGGCTGGAACCGAAAAATGATTTGAGGGTAGCACTTTTCAAGACTGAACCACAAATAGAAAAACTTAGCAACATGATTAAAGCTGAAGTCTCCCATTAAAATTAATTTACCATTTCACACATTAAGCTTGTTTTTAAAGAATGTGACGAAATATTATTCCAGAAGTGCTTGTTTTAATTAATATGAAGTTTTAAATTCATCATGCTATGAATATAATAAAATTTAATGATGTTTATTTTGTCTTTCAAAACCTTAAAGTACCTCTCTTCCAGATACATTCATTACAACTGTCGTCCCTTATTTTTACAGCCTGCTAATCATATTTAGTTTTAATAAAGTATATGCAACTAAATTAGTAGGGTCGCGTCATATTTTGAGAAATATAATTAGGGTCGCCTAAAAAAAGGTTGGGAACAACTGGCTCTATGGTGACTTCAACATTAATTTGATGTATATCGCCTTTGACAATATAGCCTTCGCCTTCTTTGAAATCTTACTTTCCTCTCATTTCTACCCATCTATTACCAAACCATCTCGTTCTTCTTAATCAAATTTTCCAACTCTATTAGATAATAGAATATAAATTGCGATGTTTTTGATCACCTTGCCATTCTATGATGATAATTTTTTTCTACTTCCACTAAACATTACAATTTTTCTAAGAAGCTAATTTTTGACAAATAGTACTATTTTTCTTTCTTTTATAATATTGTTATCTAAAGGTAAAGCACATTTTATCTATAAAGGGTATCAATGTAGCTTTTGCTGAATTTTTGAAGCTTTACAAATCCGCTATTACTCTTCTTTCCCCTCCAAAAATTTCAAAATGAAAAAAATAGTCAACCATGATTTACATCTGATCTTCCTAAAAAAAGAAAACCTTTACAAAAAGTATACATTTTTTCCTCCTAAATAAAATTTAATAGCCTAGAAAAATTATATCAACTTTGTCAAGTCTAAAATCAAACAGGTAAATTGAAACATTTTTCTTTCTAAGGATTATAATCCAACTTTTCAAGTGCTTTCTCCGCCCAAGACTTTTTCAAATCCAACAAATCCCCTCAATCGTTGTGTAGTCTTGGACATATCTCGATCCTTTCAACTTTAGTAAAAAATTTGAAAAAAATTATGTTGAATATATTTCTTTCTTATTCATCATAAACTCTATTATTGATAACCATCAGTTCGCTTTTTACCAAATCGAAGCACTGAGTTAGCTCTTCTGAACTTGGATCATTCTCTTTTCATCTTCTTTTTCTATTTCCACTTTCTTCGACTTATCAATCAATCATGAACTTCAAACAACTTTTCTGTCTTAGTTGTAATCAAATATATTAGCCTGGCTCGAAAGCTTTCTCATTAATAGACCCCAGTTTGTGTTCTTCAATGATCCTTCATCCCGATTTTGGCAGTCCCTCAAGGATCTATTCTTTGGGCCTATCCTCTTCATCATATATATTAATGATTTATTCTTTCTTAAAAGTAAACGTGAATGTTCATTTATGCCAAGGTTTCTTAACCAGGGGCCACATGAACCCTAGGGGTCCATGTAATAATTCAAGGGGTCCATAGGCTAAATATTAAAATTGGGGGCCCACAATGATAATTTCGTGGTCCATGAAGAAAACCAACTCATAACAATTTTTATTATAAAAAGTTCGCAATAGACTTGACATCGTAAAAAGAGGTGATTTATGACTAGCATTATTTTCAATGCAACAAGATATAAAGAAACTCGTTGAGCTGTATCAATCACAGGGATTTCATTAAATGTATAAATAAATTTAATATAAAATTGTATTATAATTGATTTTCATTAGATTTGCTTTCATTTCAATATGAATTCAAAATATATACTATTTTCTTTATCATGACCTCAAAAATTTTATTAGTGAAAAATATTAAAATAAAATATTTTTATGTCCCATTTTTATGAAGGGGTCCACGAAGAAGAAAAAGAGAAAATGGCTCCATGGGTTAAAAAAATTGAGAACCACTGATTTATGCGGACGATACAGGACTAATTTTTAAACATAATACCTTATATATAAATCCACTGCTTCGATTGGTGTCTTATAAACTGTCTTCACAACAATATTGATAAATGAAAATACATACACTTCTCAAAATCTGATAATTATAGACACTATATTTCTATTAACGACTCTGTCTCGAGAACTAATAAATTTTGGTTGCTAGGTGTTTGACTTTCTCAAAATTATTCTTGATCTATGTACAGGTAGTCGTCGACATAGGACAGATCGACTTTACGACGCCAACAAAACTAAAATATTTCTCAAAAATAAATTTTAATAATGGCAGTTTTTTTCTTTTTTGCATAACTTCTCTTTTTTTTATATTTGATTTTCGATTTTTACATTGCTGTAAGTGAAATTTTGATTCTTTTATTTTTTTATATACATGTTTTGTTATGGTACTAATTTTAAAATTATTTTATTTTTGATTTTTTAAACAAACTGCTAAGAAAACTATTTATTTAATATTAATTAATTACTGCGTCACTTTAAAAATTTTAAGTGTTTGACTGATTATTACTAAAAATGTTTTTTGTACAATAAGTCTCTTTTTCTTTAAATATTTTTGATTTAGTTTTTAAAATAAAAAAAAATATTTATTCATTTTAGTTTGACTATATTTTTATGAAATTTTTAAATTAGGATTGTTAGTAACTAAAAGCTTCATATGTCTTCAAAAAAACCCATTCCCTACTAATGAACAACGTGTTAAAAAAGCAAGAAAGGCAATTGATATTGATATGAAAGTGATCAATCAATATGAAAATGGCAAGAAAGTTGGAGAACTTGCACGAGAACTTTTGTTATCACATTCTACTGTGTCGACTATTTTAAAAAACAAAAAGAATTCGTTAAGCTGTTAAGGGTTCAGCACCCATGAGATCGACGGTAATAAGAAAACAACGAACTGGGCCTATTCACGAAATGGAAAAGCTACCTAATGTTTGGATTGAACGCCAAATACAAAAAAGAATTGCATTGAGCCTGCATACTTTGCAGTCAAAGGCGTTGCGTATTTTTGCAACCTTAAAAAAACGAGCTGGAAAAGATTGCAGTCAAGAATTTTCTGCAAGCACTGGCTGGTTTAAAAGATTTAAAATAGATTTCAGCTACGTAATGTTAGAATCACGGGGGAAGCTGCTAGTTCTGATGAAGAAGGAGCAAAAAAGTTTATTGAAAGTTTAGATTCAATCATTTCAGAAGAAGGCTACATACCAGAACAAATTTTTAACGTCGATGAGACTGCTTTGATTTGGGAACGTATGCCAGAACGTTCTTATATTCACCAAGAAGCGAAAAGTATGCCTGGATTTAAAGCCTTTAAAGATAGGCTGACATTGTTGCTCGGTGGAAATATTGCTGGTTTCAAGTTGACGCCGTTTCTAATTTACCATTCTGAAAATCCAAGATGTTTTAAAAATGTGAATAAACACACGTTGCCAGTTTATTACCGATCAAATAGAAAAGCTTGGATGACGCAACAACTTTTCGAAGATTGGTTTATCAATTGTTTTATTCCTAAAGTTCGTGAATACTGTTTTAAAAATAATCATCCTTTCAAAATTTTATTGGTATTAGATAACGCACCCGGACACTCATCTTATTTAGCTGATCTGAATCCTAACGTGAAAATTGTATTTTTACCGCCTAACACAACGGCTCTCATTCAGTCTATGGACCAAGGTACCATTTTTGTTTTTAAAGCTAACTATCTCAAAACGACTTTTGCCCAAGCTATAGTTGCCACAGATATGGATGAAGAGCTATCGTTGAAAGATTTTTGGAAAAACTATAATCTTCTTCAATGCATAAAAAACATCGCTACAGCATGGGAAGCGTTAACTACAAAATGCATGAATGGCATTTGGAAAAAATGCGTTAAACGATTTGTTAATGCTGGCCACGACAGTGAAAGTAATTTAGAAATATTCAAAGAAAAAATAGTCTCACTGGCAAAAGAACTTTCTTTGGAATGTGAAATTGAAGAAGTCAAAGAAATAATTGAAAAAGAAAATGAGGAACTGACAAATGAAGAATTGATTGTTCTTGAAGAAGAAAAAGTAAGAAGACTTATTGCAAGTCAAAAAAGTTCTTGCACATTTTGAAAAAATGGATTCTAATGTTGAACGTTTTGCAAAAATTGAAAGATTGGTTTTAGATGCTTTTCGTCCATATAAGGAAATTTATGAGGAGAGACGCAAAAATACCGTTCAAACAAAAATGACTACGTTTTTGAAAAAAGAATCTCCTTCATTTAGCTCTGCGCTCAGTGAAGATCTTGAAGGTTCGCATCTATTCACAAGCGAAAAATAATTTTTATTTGTGATGTGTCCAAATAAAACTGTTTTTAAATTTTTGACTTATATTTTTTACATTTTTTGTAAACATAAACAGCATATATATATACATATATAAAGGTAACACATAATACCTTCATGTACTATAGTGAGTGTAAATATCAAGAATTAAAAGAATTTCGAGGCATAAATATTAAATATAACTACAAAATGTAACTTTAACTCTGACATGTACCTACTCGACTTACGTCCAGTTCGCTTTACGACAGGTTATTCAGAACGGAACCCCGTCGTAAGTCGACGATTACCTGTATATTAAAAGTCTAATTAATAAATGCTAGTGCCTATATGGTCTATTCTCGAGAATGAAACATCATTCTACTTTAAAAATCAGAAAAATGTTTGACTTTGCTTTTATATACCCTAATTTAAGGTACTGTCCCAACCGTGGGGCTCTTCTTGTTTCACCCTATTGAATAAGCTTAATAAAATACAAAGTAAGTTCTACACCTTTATCAATTCTTTACAACAGTGCCTTTTCTAGTCTTGACGTTTTTGAAATTAGTCTTCTTTCTCAGTGCATTTTTTTCAATAAGTCTTACATACTTCGTCTTTATTTTTCTAGTTACTGAATAGCTCAATTCATGTCCATTCTGTTAGGCACCGCTCGAAAATCCTTTTTTTTTTTAATTAATCCTAGATCCTATTTCCGTCAAGTTGTATCCAGCACATATAATAAAGTAATAAATGGCCTTTTCTGGATTTTTCGAATCTATCTAAATACAAAAAATCTAACATTTATAGCATTTCTCAGTCTTTTCCATCCACTATCCATTTAAGCGTTTGATGTTCAATTTTTGTGCGTTATACTTCTTTACTTCATGATTTCCTTGTTTTTTTCTTATCTTTCTCCTTTTGTCTTTCCCAATTTTTTCCTATACTCTTCTTTCTCTCTTATTTCTTTCAATTGTTACTTTGATCAATACTTTCGTCTTCTTCGTATACGTTCCTCATTCTTATCCCTTTGACTGCACTTATTCATTTTTAACGATTAATTTGTCTTCTTGCGTTATGCTAAGTAGTCTTGTCTTGTTCATTCCTTTTCACCTTATACTGGTGCTAACATCGCAATGAAGCTCAACTTCCTTTGCTTTCTCCAATTGCGGAATCTACACATGAGAAAGTTATTGCAAATACTTTGTTACTTTCCTTTTTACCAATGTATTTCATTTTATATTATATTATTTAAAAACGAAATGAGAGAAAAAATTAAATTACATACTAAATTAGTTATACTTAGAAAGGTCAAGGAATTAAAATAACGAAGGACATAAAGTGAGAGAGATTTAAATGACCACAACAAAAGATGCACCAGGAATAAAAAAAGTCAATTTAAAATTTTGAGTAAAACTAAACATTTATATATAAATTCATATAAAAAATAGATTTCCTAAAATGATAAAAGCAAACAAGATCAAAGATATGCTAATTTTATGCATTACACGTGTAATTAAAGATATGGCTTATCTGACAAGGTCTGTTAATATTTTTTTGAAGCAAAGTTAAAAAAACTCTCAGCCACAAGCACGAGCCAAACGCATTGTGCATAGAGCAGAGCTTAAGGCCACGCCAGATCCTTTGGGCATTTTACTCCAGACTTTTTCGGAAAATTTATCCATAAACTTTTAATAAATTATTGACAGTATAATAAATATTTGATATTTCTATATTAAATAAATATATATAATATAGTTATGTAAAATAATACTAAAATGAAAAGAGAATTATAACTAGATATAGTTATAGATACCTTCCTGTAGATGTTGAAATTGTTTCCTTCAACAATGTTGATTTTCCCTTTTTTTTAATAACAAAACGTGCTATTAATCATGCGTGTACTTCTCCTATATATGCACTGACGTTTTATACAATTGCTCTATAGTCTATATGCTTGTACTGTTAAATATAGAGATATCTTTGATAAAACAAGACAGATATTGAGCATATTATTCCTGATTGAGAGACTACAACGCAAAGTGGTAACTTTTTTTTATTATATTAGGTTTCTTTCTAGAACTGAAATTGCTATTGTTTTACATTTTGTAAAGTTGAGCTCTTGTAAAAAGGAATAGATAACCGCCAACTTGAGTATTCTCTTATCTTAAAAGCCAATATTTTGACAAGATATGGGCGTGGAATTGTAATTAAGCATTGGAAAAACAAAATAAATATATACATAACGAAGGCATAAAAAAGGGAAAATAAAGTGCACATCTTTACTTCGAAATCTGTAATGCTTCCTTGGAAAAAGAGAGATGAAGATGGATACGGAGAAGAAACCTTGTCAAAGTTAACAACCGCAAAGCTGCCATCAAGTAGTAATGCATCGACTAAATGAGATCCGACAAAACCGGAACCTCCAATTACAACAGCTTTACGCATTCAATTACACAATTCTAGTAAAAATTAAAATTAGCATCAAGAAGGATAAAAGTTAAATGTTCATCCGCCAGCTAAATGGCAATGCCAGCTGAACCAGGGCTGCTACACATACTTTATGCGATGAAGGCGGAATGCGTGGTTTTTATCACGTCGATTTTTGAATGATAAAAGTTTGTGATGTGGCAAAATAATAGAAAGAAAAAAGAGATAAATACGAGATATCCTGTTGATTTAATGAAAATATTATAAAAACTCTTAAAAAAATGGACACTTTAAAAAAGAACGTGGATAAATCTTTGATAGAGAGCTCAAATTTTATCTAACACATGTTTATGTAAGGGTGAAAGGAAAATAAATTTTTAAACATTTCACTAAACGTTGGGTGTTCATTTGCGGGCTTTCATATGAAATGTTATATTTAAAGCTTTGGTGACAAACATTCATTTTGATCCATGGAAAATTACGAATAACGCTTCTTACGTGCACTCATTAGTATATTTTGATATCACAAAAAAGCTCCAAACAAAGGGAGATTGTACAATATTTAACATAAATGTAAAAGCAAAGGAAGCTTAAAAATAGTTACCTGAGGAAAATAGAAAAAGGGTTATGGTAATATTTTTCTATTTTTCATTTTTGGTACTTTAATTTTCCATTTTCAGGACTTTAGTATGGAATGCTACTAAATTTAGGTTCATATATAAATTGCTCAATAATAAACAATGCTTCAATTTGAATTCAAATTTTATTAATTTATCATGCTAAAGGCATATTAAAAGAGTGACAGTATTTTATTCAGTACACAAATTTTGTTTATATGTACAAGTTTAATTTATAAAGATGTACACGGAGACACATTAGAGAGGTGGTATCGTAGAAAAACATTAAAAATTTTAAATTTAACAACGTTAAAATATATTAACTTTGAAGGAAGATGAATCCCTTTCTTATAATTGTTGGCGGAGAAGAAAAATAAGAGATAATAATGTGAATTTGAGGAGAGAATTGAAGGCGAAGAAGGGGATTAGGACAAGTCTAATCGACGTATTCATTTCTATTAATTAAATTTGGAGCTCGCAGACGACAGAAGTAGCGATTGCGCAAACGAGTTAGAGACTTTGGCTGAATAAATGGATGGGGAGGCGTTTTTTTCAATTTTTTATTACTCAATTCCCATTGCATAACTTGGAGGGAAGAGAAGTTTAGGTTGCCATTGTAAAGGGAGTTATGGAACTGAAGTAGTGCCAAGGATATGAGAGCCACGAAGAGTAGAGAGAGAAGAAAGACGACTAAAAGGAGGTATCCCTTGTAGTCAACAATAGCTCCAGCAACTTGAGCAAGCACAGCAAGACCGAGATTCATGAACGCTTGCATTAGGCCATATGCAGTCCCCAACTGATGCTCAGGTATGATGTAGCCGACCAATGGCCAAAGAGAGGCTGCTAAGAGAGAATATGACAATCCATAAAAGAACATAGAAATGTATGGATTGACAAAGGTAAACGCGAGTAGGATATTTGAAAGAATGCCAAATAAAACAGAAAGGTTGAGCCAGTGCAGATTTTGCCCAAATTTATCAACAACAAAGCCAAACATGGGTGCGGAACAAGCTGAAATTATGTAAATCATACTGTTTAAGAACCTAGCACTATTCGGAGATTCTGAAAACTTGTAGGTAAAAAATGGGACACCTAGGCCAATAAACGTGAAGACAGCTACATAATAGGTTACGCAGAGAATATTCAGCAGCCAGAGGCTAAGAGGAAAGTTGAGGATATCCTTTATGCTTATAGTCTCCTCTTCTTCACAAGAGTCTACTTTTCTCACTCTGTCTGCCTTTTTGTCAAAATATGTTAGCAGAATGACAAAGAAATAGGAAATTAGACATGTTACCGTCGTTATTAAAAATGTAAATCCTAAACAAAGGTGGCCTTTGTAATAGTTATTAATCCAATTGTATATTGGCAAAACAACATTCATATTCGCAGTACTACCTAGCCTTGCAATGCTCAATTGTAAACCGAAAACCATATTCAATTCCCTGCCTTTGAACCAGCTAACTCCATAAAAATTCTGTGCAACAGTCAGGGATTCTCCACCAATACCAAAGACAAAGCGTCCCAGACACATTACATTGTAAGAATTTAGCAAAGCGCCAAAGGAAAAGATCAAATTACCAATAATCAAAAACATTGAAAATAGGTGACAAGAAACACGAACACCAAAAACTTTATCAATTAGGTAGCCGCCGAAGAAACAGAGGACAACATTTGGCCAGCTATAAAATGAGTAGAACGCCATGTACTGTGCAGCAGAAATTGACATGTCGTTTCTGAGTTGTTCTTGCAGTGGAGCTGGTACGTCATAGCAAAAGCACATTCCAAATGATATAAAACATGTTAAAAACATGATAATGAAACGATAATACGGCTGAGATGGGTCTAAACATCCGCATGCCATTTCTTCCTCTATTTTCGAAGTATCATCTTCTTCGTTTTCGTTTCTAAGCAAGGGAGTCGAGATGGTGTTATTCATGACCAAACTTAAAAGATAACTTAATGATTTTAGATCAACCAATTTTGGAAATAGAAGACACTAAAAAGTCTAAATAAATAATGTGGAGATATTAAACTTAAAATTGGGCAAAAAGAAAGTTTAAAAGAATACGAACAATCAAAGAATTATATCATTGTTTATTGGGTATAGAAATAAATTTTGAAAATGAAAAGGAGATTAAAACGAAGAGTGCGTTTATTCAAAGGTCGTTGAAAGAACGTGGTTTTTAACTACCTCAAAACCCCAATAATGTCACAAAACTTATTTATGAAGATAATATTGTAAAGAAAAAAATAAAATCCAATATTAAATTTGATGTTAAAAGTGATATAAAATTTTGTCTTTCACTTGATGAATTTTCATCAATTATTAAAAAAGATATTTTACTTTGAATCTTCATTCAAATAAAGGTAAATTTTATAATGTGGGTATGGTAAGAATAAAAGGTCCCTTCACTGCTGAAATAGCTCTAGATGAAATAATGCTAAAGCTTGAAGAGTTTGATCTAAACATTCATGATCATATTATAGCTTTTGTAACAGATGGAGCAAGTTTGATGATAAAACAAGGTTGCTGCTCATACGATACATTTGGCTATTTGCTGTTTTGTACAAAAGACAAAATAACATACAAGAAACAGTTTTTTTATTGAGAAAAGTAGTGAACAAGAAAGGATGTTTGAAAATGTTTTTGGATTTGATGGAAGTAATCTTGAAATACCAGTATACAATAATTATTTATGTGATAATGACAAAGAAAGAAGCTTAAATTTTATGGAAACTTTGAGCAAACTTAGAAAAATTATTAAAATATTTAAGTCTCCTTTAAAAAAAATGAAATTCTACAGAATTATGTAAAAAAAAAGAGCCAGGATATGAAAAACTTGTACTCGTGGATTCCAAAACAATATGAAACAGTTTGGTTATGATGGTATAACGGTTTCTTGATGTTAAATTCTGTGTGACGAAAGCTTTAATTGATTTAAAATAAAATGTTTTCCTTGCATGCCCCCCTAACTTCCATTTTTTGGCTATGCCACTGGTAAGAACTACAGTGAATTATTGTTTCAAATAGATATGATGTTAAAAACAAGCAGTAAAGAAATAAAAAATTCGTTGTCAATACTTTATATCAAGAAATAATTAGGATCTGAATGAAAAATTAGAGTTTACAATTAAATGTAAAATGGGCTGGTGGGCTGATAGGTAGAGGCGTCGCCTACGGATCCAAAGCCTTTGGGTTCGAATCCCAGCGATGCCATCGAATTATCATAAAAAGTTCATCAGTGCAGATATGGAAGTTTCTACTTCCCTTGCATGAAACACCCTGTCAAAAAAAAATGTAAAATGAATTCAAAAAATGTTAGAGAGAATCAATTTGATGAGCTTCAGCGCAAAATATTAGGTATGGTTTAAAAAGTTTCAAAAAATATCTGTTGTCAAAAAAGTCCAACAAAATAGGAGAATAGTTGATATTACCTTGCTGCAAAGATATATTGAATGTGCCAAGAAGTTTTGAAGTTGAAGCATATCTTCCTGCCAAACGATACCGTTAGAAGGCTAATAGGAGAGATATCTGATGGCATGTCAGACGTGGTTTTATTGATTCGGAATTTGATTTTCAACCGTTTTGTTCAGATTAATGAAATGATGGATGTTGCAAATTTATCTCAGCTTTGAGTTTACGTACAATATGTATATGACAAGAACATGGTAGTCATTTTTTTATTTGCGAAACTCAGAAGTAGAACAACTGCATAAGAAACATTTGACAAGAGATACTTTTTTTACAACATATGTTATTAATTCGGTTCTGGCTAAGCAAAAATCTCCAGATGTAATTGTACCCAGTGCGGTGAGCCATAAAACCATACCCGATAAGTTGAAAAATGTTCTCAATGAAGTCACTAAAACACCAACTCTTGTTTGTTTTCAGATTTATGCAAAGAAAATGATCTTGAAAAAATTTTGCTGCACTCAAACGTGAGTTGACTTTCGAAAGGAAAATTTTTGAAATGATACTATGGAAAAAAATTCAGCTATTTCTGCAAAGCAAACTAGACATGCATGTAGAATTTTCTGATGCCCATTTTCGTATATTCCTATCATTTTTAATGAACATATTTAAATATATGAATTTCTTTAACATTGCGCCACAAAGAAAAGATATCAGAATACTCCGTTGTAATAAAAAAAAATAACAGCTGAAATAGAAACATTATTTGACAAGAAATTTTTTTTTCAATTTTAAAATATATTTGTAGATGAAAATAAGATTTTCATTAATAAAGATGTCCTGGAGGCTATTAAACACCTATAGCATATCTTAGCAAAAAAATCTCTATTTTCCTAATCTATAAAAATTTGAAAAATACTATCAATTTATCAAAAAACCGGTTTATAGTCTCGATTAGTAATTTGGCCTCATAAGACATTAATTCAAGAACAGTTTATTGATTTGTTTAATGATTGAGGGGGAGCAAAAGATTTTTGTGAAATATCTTATAGCGATTTTTCAATTGAAATAGGAGAGTCCTATGCGGATGTTGCAAAGATTGCTCTGATTTGATATGCCACTACATATAAGTGTGAGTAAGCGCTTTCCATGCTAGTTGCTATTGAAACCAAATCTAGAAACAGATTGGAAGTGAGTAATTATATGATAGTTGCATTGGCCAAAACAGCCAAATTTAAAAACCGGTTTATACAAAGGAGATGCCATCCACCCCATTGGGATTTGGATTGTTCAGACAATTGTTGAATAAAAAATATTGTTCGTTTTTAAGTACAGTAGTTTATATGTTGATTTATTTTTTTTAAATGAGACCCCGAGCTATTATAAAATTATAGTTAGACCGCTATGCGGAAATTTTTTAAAAAGTTTGTGAACCACTCTTCAAGCTTAACAAGGGAACAATATCATTCATATATGATAGATCACTACTCATCAGATTTAATTAACTCTTTATCCCCCCTTATTGCTATTTAAGAGTTATTGAGACTAATAATAACTATTGATAATATGAAGTTATATATAGTCACAGTCTATCTGTAATCTGTATAGTCTATCGCTATACTCTAACTAGGTGAAGGTTTTATACCATGACTAAAAATGATCTCTTTTGTAAATCTTTAGGGTGCTGAATTTTATATTTGGCGTTTGAAGGTTAAATTCTTTATCTTCTAAAGAAAATATAGAAAGAGTTGTATTAGAGAACTCATTGGTAATACAGTCAGACCTCATTTATCTGATAACCCCACTATCCGATGCAATATTGATTAGGAGCTCAAAGATTTTTCTCACCCTCTCATCTCACTAATTGTCAACAACCCTGGTTCATATCAAATGAATTGGTTAGGTGGATTGATTACTCTGAACTGAAATGTATTTTAAATTTTTAGAAACGAAATGTTACCAAGATAGATTATTATCACATAAAAACAAAGAATCATCTTATATAATCTCCATATTCGACCTACATATATATTCAGTTAGTAAATTAAATTATTTGAAAATATATTTAAGACATGGGTTTATGAATTAACAGGTATGTAGCCATGAATTTAAAATTCGTCATTTTAAATAGAAATTGAATATTTAAAATTTTTGGAAGTAATATTCTTTAAACTTTAGATTTATATTCGGGAGCGTGAGTAAAGTTGATTAGATACTGGGTTTCAATTCTGCATCAAGATACAACCGGCGCATTGTGCCTTCTCGATGAAAAAACTAAATTTTAAAAAATATCAAATTTGATTATAAAAACATGTTTTAGATTTTTAAAGCTACGATATATATATGAGTGTTTAATAATTCAAAGGGAAAAATATAGAAAGCTTATTACTAGTATTTAAAAAAAAGAATTTGAAAAAAGAATAAAAATTACAAAAGGACATTTTAAGAATACCTTGAAATTTAAAAAAATAATAAAAATATTATAATAATCCTTTTAAAATTACAAAGTCATGCTGCATTAACCGGTTATCGACCACAGTCGACATATGTTGATTTTATAAAAATGTAAATCGTCTTCGTTTATTAAGGCGTTTGTATTAAGATTTTTAATACAAAAGATATAGTCTGATTATTCTGGCCGTTAACGGGTTAATTAACACGTTATCCCTAGCATGCTATTGATAAACTTTTATACCACTTATATCCAAGTTTCTTACGTCAAATAGAGTATATTTAAAGACTTTGATCAAGAAAATATGTGCAAGATGTGTGTCAGATTATAAATTTATTATTCTACTAATACTTTTTCAGCAAACACATGTAATCCACTTATCATTTTTGACACGCTTTATGAAAACAATAAAGTGTGCTCGCTTTGAAAATAATGAATATTTCATTTCTTCATCCTCATTTGACTGCTTTCTCTAAAAATTTTGTTGCAAACAGATTTAAAATCCACTTATCATTTTTGACAGGTTCTTTACAGATAATAAATTGTGTACGTTTTGAAGATAATATAAAGGATCAATATTTCAATATTTCCATTCTTTATTTTTTATTTTAAAAAAATTTTTCGCTTATTCTGATTTTATTCACTATGAAAAGAAAGTCTTTTATAAACGCATGTAATATTATGAATATCGATTAATATTCAGATGATAGCTATTGGGAAGAAAAGATGAAGAATTCATTGAAGAAAACTCTAATTTAGTTTCAGATGTGCAGAACAGTAGAATACAAGATAGTGATGAGGATGACACTTTATTTTTACAAGATGCTGAAGATGATTCTTTTTATACTGATTCCTTTTTTGAAAGAAGTAGTTCAGATGATAAACATGAGATCAAAAATGGTGTAAATTGGTCAACTTATTCAAATAACTTGGTTTTGCAAAGAAGGAACATGTCAATCTTCAACGAAGAAATAAGAGGAGGGATTTTAAAGTACACGAATCACAAAGTAAAACAAGTGAAAAGCCAGAAACCTCAAAAGTTTCAAGCTTCACCGTTGCAACTTTTACTTTCGATGAACTGAATGCTTTTATCGGATTCCTTATAAGATCTGGAGCTGATCGGGACAATATGACTGACTTATCTGACTTTTATTCAAATGACAATTGTAAGCCTTTCTATAGAATAGACTATAGAGCATGTATTTCTTTCAATAGCATGAAGTTTTTTCTTAGATGCCTTCGATATGATGATAAAAACACAAGAGATGAAAGGAAGAAAAAAGATAAAATCACTACTATACGTGAAATATGGGTTCTCTTTTTAGTTTCAATCCAAAAAGTTTACGTTCCTAGCGAAAATATTACTGTCAATGAACGTCTGGTTGATTACCGTGGAAACATACCTGGTAGAACATACATGCCATGTAAACCTAAAAAATTTGGCATAAAATTTTTTTAGGTATGTGAGGTTGATACATCATTTGAATTCAATGCAATAATTTATTGTGGTAAAGAAGGAGAAAAACGAAGTGTAAATTTAGCCAAGAATGTAGTTATGACTTTGTGCCAGCCTTTTTATTACACTGGACATCACGCCAGATAACTTTTTTACAAGTCATGACTTAGTTCTTTATTTATTAGAGAAAGATTTAACATTAGTCGGCACGATTCGTTCCAACAGAAAAGAAATACGAAAGTCTATGAAAAAAAAACAAATGATCGCTTACCTATGTCAACAAAGTACGTTTTTGATAACACAAACAATATCATGCTTCTTTCATTTGTTCCAAAAAAAAAGTAAAAATGTTCTTTTACTAACATCGAATTATTTTTCAACAGATATTCAAGATTTGTGTAAACCTGAAATAGTGCACTTATACAATCAAACTAAAAGTGGAGTCGATTGTTTTGATGGAATGATTGAGGGGTATACAACAAGAAGAAAGACAGTGAGGTGGCCTCTTATTATTTTCTACAACATGCTGGATGTAGCATGTTTAAATTCTTATATTATATACAAGAAAAACAATGGAAATTTTTCCAGAAAAGCTTTCATGAAAAGTTTGGCTTTTCAACTCTCCGAGAAACAGAGAGCAAAGAAAAAGTCACTGCCATATGATATGAAAAACTCTTTACAAATTATGAAAATTTTGACCTACACTTCTGTGCTTCCAACTATTACTACTTCTACAATCAAAACACCCGGAAAATGTTTTTTTGTTGAAAGTCGATAAAAATCAAGTGTGATGAGTGCAGTAATTTTACATGTAAAATACACAAAGTGGAAAAAAATTGTGAAATGCATAAAATGTAATGAAAATTAAAATAAAACCTTTAGTTTGCTAAAACTTTGTTTTTTTGAAAAAGTCTACTTTTTGTAGACAATTATCCAATGAGGTATATCAAGAAGTCCGCACGGATAAGGGTTTAATCATTAACTAATAAAAAACAGTCTTGAGGGTTGAAATTTTGGATTTTTTATGAACAGATGCAATTTAATGAAAATTTTATTATTTTGCACAATTCACAAAAATTCAAATCTACTAAATGCACAGGTATTTTTACATCTACGATCTTTACGATTTTTTTTTAAATATTTTTGGAAAGTTAATAACCTATAATTTATCACCTGTCTATTATACCAGAAATTCGAAAAAACCACAAAAGTCAATTATAGACCTAAAAGTTCTGATTTTTCAATTGGAAAAAAATTTATCGAGTTTTATAATAATAATAATAAATCTCTTTACGAAAGAATAAGTATATATTTGCCCGTTTTTAAGAATATTTCCAAGAATTATTTTTTGTCCTTTTATAAATCTTGAGCAAATCCGGTTTGATTTGATGATAAACTTATGTTGTCACCGATAGTTTTATAAAATTAATTTGTTCAGTATAAAATTTTCTATATTTTGACGTCACACGTAATGATTGGACTTAAAATGAGCGAAATAGCTCTTAAAACATTGTATATGCTATATGGAAAGGTAGATTTCAAGAAGGTGGTTTTAGTGATGCGATACCTTAAATGTCAACAATGCATTCAGTAAAGATTTATACACGAATCATTCATACACATCAATAAATACGAATTGAAAGCACACAATAAGAATTTGTGCGTAAAAATCAATAAGAGCGTTCATTCATCTATTTTGGTAACAATCTTATGGAGGCGATGAGTAAAAAGAAAGCGTGTAAAGATGAGTAGCATAAAAATATTAAATGCAACCAAAAATGTTCTTTTGATTAAACTCCTTAAAACAAATTTTCATTCAATGATGAAAATAAGATTAAATAAGACGAAGAGTAAATTAATTTTTTACTGAATATTTATGAAAAAATTGTTTGCATATAAAATTCAGTATAAAATTTGCAACATTTTGACTTTATACGCCACGTTTTGTCTTAATTTGAGTAAAAAGCTTAATTTAACTCTTGAATCATTGTATGCTTAACCCGAAATGACGACTCGGTATAAGAGTAGGTGAACGCAAGCTGTAATCTTTTTCATAATGAAGTGCTTTTAGTAATGCGCCGATTACACCTTGAATGTCAACAATGTAAGATCAAATATTTACATCGATGATACATCAATAATAATAAATATCAATGGTAAATAAGCGCCAAGATTTAGTTAGCGTGTAGCAAAAAAACAATATTAACTTTGTCAGAGAGCTTTCTTCAATGCTTGTAGCCAGGACCGTACAAAAGGATCGTGGCGCCCACGGGAAAGATCCCGAATGAAGCCAATCACCCCTTGCTCTTTCTACCCCATTCTGGATTAAAGTGATTTAGAAAAAAATGCTCACATTTTTATTAAACCATATAATTCAGATATATACTGACTGAGTCGAAGAGAGTCTCCATTAAATGTTCATTTTTTGTTTTTTAGCAGCAGCAAAATTATCGATGCCTTTGTCAAAAACAACACAATCGAGAACTTCTTTCTCAATGCTCATAAGAGCTAGACTTTGGAAGCGGGCTTGCCCCATAGTGCTAGTTAGGAAGGACTTAATAAATTTTAGCTTGCTGAATGACTTTTCACAGAATGTAATAGAAGTTCCAATTGTCAGCATGATCCTCAGAGACACTTGTAGATTCGGACAGAGTCCTGAGTGCGAGGACAGAAACCAAGTAACTCCATAGCGTTTGCCATGTTTTTCCTTCCGAGGTTTCAAAAACATTTGAATGTCCTCAATTTCCATCTCAAGCTCTGCTGCGTTGACGTCAGTGGCAATGAAAAGGCGCCCCGGGGCAATTGCCCCCCGCCCCCGTGCCCTCCCTCTTGATACGGCCCTGCTTGTAACAATATTAATGAGTACGATGAGTTAACAGAAAGCGAGTAGAAATGACTGATGAGTCGCATAAAATATTAAATGCTAAATAATTTGAACAAAATGGTATATTTTGTTAAAGAAGGGCACTCTTAATCATAAAATTGGTAGAAATTAAAAGATTTTGCAATTACGGCTGTATCGATTTAGCTGACCATAAGTTACACTGCATAGGGTTTTTGAAACAATTGAAATGTAAAAATACTATTCTCTATTATTAAATTTCCTATCTTTTTTAAAAAGCATTGATAAAATTAAAAGAATAGATTGACTTCTACTGACCAATAAAATAAAAACTATCCTTTTATTTTTTAGTTATATTTATCAATATGGGTAAGCATAAACTTACCATATTATTACAGTATATATATTTTTTAAATTAACAAATTTTCGAAATCGTGTTGCGAAAAAGTGTCATTTATATATATGCGTAAGTAAGTAAGTCAATATATAGCTTGCAGCTGATAAAAATTTTGATCATCATAACTTTTTTATTTTTTTGAGATTTAATATATTTTGTATCTAACACCCTGTTAGAAAATATGTAAATTTTCCTCCGTAGTCGACTTTATGGGGTTCATCAAAAAATCGAAATTTTCTTTTTGTTGTCTTCCGTGGCCTTGCCAGGCCACTAATGGACCCATGGCGTATCTTAAGGTTGGAAGTAAGGCATGCTAATTTCAAAAATCAAATAACTTAAAACTTTTATGGTATGAAATATTTAAAAATAAGAAACTTAACGTTAAATTATATATAAGCATATCTTGAAGCAAAAATTGTGCCAACGTTGAATCTTTCTTATGATTGAGTTGCTCAATAAGAAGTGTTTTTACTTTGTTTATCGTGGAAAATGAAAGGTTTTATTTCTTTGTTCTAACCAAGAAAAAATAATTCTTGTTATTCTTAACTTTCACAGCGCACCTAAAACTCCTTCAGGAGCTATTGACCACTATGGGAACCAGTGTACTATTCCGATTGATTCTTTGAAAATAATAAAATCATTAAGAGGTTGACAAGCTCGTAAATGCGTAAAGCATAAGTTGTTGAAACTTTGTTTATGAATCAATAGGTATTTATGGAAAAAAATTAGAAAAACTGCACACTTTATTTAAAACAGCATTATAAAAAACAACCTACACTGCATATTTAAATGTTCTAAAACATATTATATGGATTTTAAAAATCATAAAACTAGCGTAAAAATATTGCTCATAATGGTATAATTTTCTTGAAAAGTAAGCGTTAAAACAAAATCGACTCTAGATATTTGTCTTAATCGCATAAATATGGAAAAGATTTTACTTTAAATTTAGTTTAAAAAATCTGTATAAAGTACGTATCACGTGACCCTTAATAATAAGCGTGTTAACATTTATTAGTTAGTTGAATAGTAATGAATTATTTATTGGAAAAAATGAAAATTCCTAGTGGCCTGGTTTGAAAAACTTGGAAGAAAAAGAAATAAAAGGCAAAATGTAACCATGAGCTGTCTTAAATCGTATTGTGCCAATTTATGTATCCAAAAGAAGCTCGTTATCTCTTTATAACCGAAAAGTAGTAATTTATCTTGCAGAAAAAATTATTCAAAAAAGCTAAGCAAAGAGTTATGAATAAGAATGTCGAAATAGGAAGAATAAAGAATAATAATTATTATTGATAGAGTATGAGTCGAAATACTCAAATTCTTAGAAGTGCGAATATTCCAGGGATGATTAGTTTGTTTACTACACATCAAAAGAATATGAATTAAGTAAATGAAGGGACATCTGTCTCTCTCTCTCTTCCTTACACAAACTTATATAAGACAGAAAAAGGCGTGATAAAAAAGATAGAACTAGCAATAAAATAGGAAGCGTATATTATTTTCTCAGGCTTCTACTCTGTGTGGATTTATATACGCTTACAACATTCCAAGTATCCAGATATGATACAAGGGCGTGCTTTGCGAAAGAAAACGACATGTTGCTTCTTCATCACAATGAATGTAGTAATCACTACGAATAATATAGGCAAGCCTTATATGATTTTCGTACCTTCTTTTACTGTGAATTTTCAGATTCTAATAAAAAATGGAAACAAAGGGCGTTTTTGGAATAAGAGCACACCTTAGAACTTTGAATGAGGTTAGTTTAGAAGAATGAGTGATTGCTGATTAACCAATAAAATCACATACTGATTAGTCAATCAAACTTGAAAGTATAGCTTATATTACAACATGGGGGATAGATGGTAGGTAAGGGATGAAGTATATGCTCAAAAGAAATTGTTTACATAAACTAGGCAATACTGATTATTATTTAATGTATGTTGTGGATAGCAAGTATCGAGCAAAATCAATAGGACATTATTAGCTTATATCCAGGGTGTTCGCCGCACACCCTGAATATACGCCACTAATATGGACCTATCAATACCCCCTCCCTCCCACAAATATTTAGGGCTTCATAACTTTTTTCATATAAACTAAAATGAGCTGAAATTTTTAATGAAAGTTAGGAAATATAGGGAAAAAATCACTATAAAATTTCATGTAATTTGAAAAACTCTAGGATATATATTTTTGACTTTAGATTTTCTACACTTAAATATATAGTATCTTAGCGACGCTCTGTATGCATATATGATTTGTCAAAATTCCTAATATATATTTTTTATTTAGTTAAATTAATAGGTAAGTAGTTTATATTCTGAATTCATTTATTAAAATTATAGGTACGGTCGTTTTTATCATACAAAAATATAAAATATACATCAAAAAATCTTTAGATGATTTTTTCAACCCAGCTTTAGTCCACTAAATGGCTAATGTTGTTATTTATACATATTTATAATTTTGTTTGCAATTGGTCTTTGGATTTTTACATGGTATTTTGATTCCTTATATTATTTAAGATTTATAACATGGCCTTTGAAATTCTTGTATGGTCTTTGAATCTCACCTACAGTGTTAGATTTATTTCTTTTGCTTAGAAAATAAATTTTTTTTGTCACTTTCATATAGAGTTAGACTATCCCCAAATTAAAATAATACAATATATAAAAATTAGATCATGTTTGAAAAAATAAATAAATTTATTATAAATAAAATATAACTTAAAAATCGAGATTACTTTTTATAAAAAAGAATAAATATAAATTATGTCACCACTATTATGTGTCAATATTTTTCTAAGAAAGGGATAGAAGAAAGAATTGCAAAGTATCTTTGTCACAATGATTCGTATAGCAAATTACCCTACACTCATCAACATTACAGACAAATCCGTCTACTTTATCATTTGCATAAATACTTTTGACACAAATGCCATGAATGATTGAGTAGTTTATACGAATGATTGGACCTCCTTCAAAAAAACAAATCGCATTTCCCAATCCAACAGAAACAAGATCTTTAATAATTTTTCCACGACTTTGAAAAACTCTGAAAGAATTTTGTTGTGGGGATTCAATATTCAACAAATTGATGTTTCCAAATTTATCTCCAAAAATCAAAGCATTATGTGAAAAAAAGTTGAAATAAGTAGGCTCAAGTGTGTCAGTGAAATCAATGTTGAGTAAAGGACAAAGAGTTGGAACTGAGTATATCTAAAATAAAAACAAGGTTATTTTGAATAATTTGAATATACCGTACATGTAGGAGAGTGTAAGGCAACACTTTGTAAAAAATGACCAAATTTTTAAGTTGCAATAAGAAAGTACAAAAATGCAGTGATAAATGCAAAGGGGAGTAGATAGATAAATCATATTTAAACGCAATTGGTTTTAAATATAAATATTAGCATATTAAAAAATATAGAGGTTTCCAAAATAGCTCATTATCATAGTTAACATCTAGAGAAGACAAGGTGAATTCTTAAAATGGTTATTTTAAAGTTAAAATGTGACCTTATACACAACACATACGGTGTTAATAAAGTTACAATAATGATGCTTGAAGTGAATAAAATGGCATATTTAAGGAAATCGTCATTTTGAGATGTGTGATTAGAAAGAGAAACGAGAAGAACGCGATCAAATAGTTCAGCTTCTGATTCGTATCTAAGGGAAAATCGCTTTAAAGAAGATGAAAATTTGGAAACTTTCAACTGTGAATCATTTGAAATAGTGAAGAGGTAATGGAAATCAGGAGAGGTTTGAGCCATGCTCGCAAAGAGAATAGAATCATTGTGTATTTTCGTTCTGCAAAAAACTTCACGGCAAAGCTTATGTGAGTAGAATACGAGAAAGCCATCTGTCGAGCCAATTAATAATAGAGATCCGGTGCTTAAAAAGGTTAGGCTTTGGCAAGATGCAATTTGCACATTATTCAAGTAACCTAAGGCATTGATTTTTTTGCTTTGGATATCCACTTCGTAAAGAGAATAATCATCAAACAAACAAAAAAGCAACGAAGATAGGTGTAATATCGCTGCAAATAAAAGAAGCTTTTTACTTTTCATGATAAAAATTTCACTAAGTTTAAAATCAAAAAAGTGATAACAACCAATCTCCTTAACAATTTTTTGGCATTGCAAATCTCTTGTAATGTGGGGAGATGAAAATAGTTGCTTAGGAGTTTGTCCAAACTCCATAATTTGTGTTTGTAATCGGCACCAGTCAGTAGCATTTTTGAAAACACTCAACTTCACATTTTCTTCATAAGTGAATGGATGGAAGAGGTTGTCATAGGAAAGAGCATGCTCTCCTCTTTGCTTATATCTACAATGTTTTCTGTTAAGAAGAAAAACTGATTTGGATTAAATGGAGGTAGCGTACCCGAATATGAGATCTATCCAATGATTCAACATACCACTTACTTGCTCACTCTCCAGAGCCATATTCATTTTCTCTACAAAATCAAGACTGCCGTTAGCCCATGGAGGAAGTTTAACATCGACAACACGCTTTTTATCTTGGCATAATCCTAAATTTAGCATCTTTGTAAGAAGTAATGATAATGAAATGCAAAGATGAATAAATCTTACTTTGTAATTCGATAAAAATTTGTGACGATTTGGCATATAAAATTCAGGAATTAGTTCTTTGAAGTCAGCTTTACTAGTACAAACACTGTTCCATGTATCATTTATATTTTTGAATAAACGATCAGGTTGATCATATCTTCCATTATTTAAGCAAAGAGAATACTCTGGATGCGATCTTATGAGATAATAAGCGAGATAGGCTGGCGTTGAATAGTGTGTGCCATATAAATATTTTGGTTCAGGCATTTCTTTATACCTCTCCTTAAAAATAGTAATTATTAGATTAGAGAAATAAAATCTAAAACCTACTAAGAAGGGATTATATAGGAAAACATAAAGCCAAAGAAAAATCAACACTCTTTCGACATTTATCTTTTCATTGTTTTGGCGTTATCTGTTCTGCTTGCTACTCAATATTGCTTCTTATCTACTGCATTGGTTGCTATAAATCGAGTGGTTCTAGAAGTCTTAGTGATTTTTTAATTTACTTGCTTATGGAAGAACATATGTAATACTATTAATCTGGGATGAGGCCGTTTAAAAATATGTTTTGCTCTAGTTCTAAAACAAGAATTTAGCGAGCATCAAATTGGACTATGCATAGAAATATACATATAAATGTCATTGGGTAGCAACAAAATTTAGTTGAGTTGCTAAACGATTTTGAAAATATCCTCATTTAGGTGATAATGATTTTTATTGAAAGAAAAATAAACTAAATAATAATAGAATTAAGAATAAGACAAATTGAAAATGTTTTAAAGGAGGAACTTCCTACCTGCGCTCATTCGCAAAGAAATGAGATTAGTGCAATCAAAAATTTATAGTACTAAGCAACGCCTCGTAAATATCTCAAGAAATAAAAGATTAGTTAAATCTGAACATTGATTAGGTAAAGAATCTAATAAAATACATTACTTTAAGTTGTAAGAGACGAGCAGAATTTAAAGCACCAATTGGCTTGCTTAAATCTCTATAAACATGGGGGTTTAGGAGATTAATACGTAAGGAGGTGTAATCTGTGAGGAGCCAAGGAAAAACAGGATATTGACTAAAATCTGTAAAACTTCGATCTGACAAACTAAATTAATTATATTTATAAAATAAAGTAAAACAACGAAAACACCAAGAGATGTACAAATTAAGCAAAGTGAGGTAATCAAAGTTTGATAACTTCCTTTCTTGCCAAAGCTTTTGTAATTCTCTAATATTAAATTTTTTGCATGATGATTCTACGAAAGAAATATTCTCATAGTATAAAGAACAAAGAAACAAAAGAAGAGCGTACTATTCAAATCAATGAAGCGAGTATAAAAGTCATTTCGGCGTGAAAAAGAGTTGAACTTGAAGTAAAAAGACTCTGAATAAAAGCTATCATTCAAGAACAACTCCATTCCCTAAGAAGAAAATTGTTGAGAAAAAGAAATAAATTTGTAATATTAAGGTTACTATTGGCATAAAGATAAATCTTCTCTCTATTGCTTGCTTCACATGAAAAATATTGAGTTTGAACTCGGGTTTCTATTGAAAAAATTTGTAAAAACTATATTCAAAAGCATATAATTTTGGATCAATCCGAGAATTGAAGAATCTGAAAATAGTTTAGATGGATGAAAAGGAGACAAAAGACAGGTGATTTAAAATTAATTTGTGACTTTTATTTTCATTTTTTTTATAAAAAAAAATTTGTATTACTAAATAATTTTTTTGAATTTCAAGGAGAAAATGGAGTTTCATGAAGGAATGTGATAGATCGTGCGTTTATTTAGAGTTTAATCGATAATTTTACATTACTTGATTGAGGTTACTGAGCGATTGGAAGTAGATATTTTTATTGGAAAGGATCAAACGCCCAGGACTCATTGATAAAGGAGTAACACGGCTAGCCTCGCAGTCCATAACTAATTTCTCATCTGTGTCTTGAAACCTATAAAAAAATCTTTATAACTAAAGATGGTTATTGATAGTTTTCTATGACCATGTGAAATTAAATTTGCTTCTTTTAACCTGGCAGGATACCATTTCTGTTACCTAAATATAAACACATAAAGAAAACATAAATATGTCTGAAAAAGAAATGTACCATTGAAAATTGATCGTCAGATGAAAGTGTACAAGATCTTAAGAGTTGGAAAATCAGATCCAGACTTGTTTGAACAGAATCATAAGTTAAAAGAAAAGAATGGAGTATGTCAGTCTATAATTAAAAAAACCATGTAATGATTTAATAGCAATATTAACAACAAATTTTAGCCCTTAAAATATTACAAGAGATGATTGAACAAATATTATCAAGCCCATAGCTTAGATTCGAAGACAAAAACAGAATTTTAAATAAAGGAAATATTTCGTTGAAAAATAAACTTATCATTAAAAGTTTTCATTTTTTTTAAATAATTCACTAAAAAAGTTTGGCCGTATAGGCCAACATATAGCCGTATAGGGCCTAAGCAGTCATGTAGCATTTTGTTTGAAAGATGTTCATGAAAACTACGGACATATTAAAAAATCAGCACCCTCTAAATTTCAAAATATCTATTTACTTCAATATTATAACATAAAAATTGAGAATTTGAAAAGATTTTTAAACTAAAACATAAAAAATGAGAATTTAACACCATCTATAAAATTTTAACCTTTTTCATACTGTAGTTTCCCTTCTAAATTTTTTTTTGGAATAAATGAAAAATAAGATTAGTTTTTCCATATTAATAAATTGTTAGCTTGTCTATGCTAGTGAGTATGTTTAGGATCAGTGTATCAATAACACAAGGGGGCTATGAATCCGCTTGCTCAAAATGGAATTGGTTCAAGATGTTGATCGTATATAACTCGATAGCAAAATATGAAATATAATACGTGATAAAAACGACGTTTTTTACACCTTCGAATGAATTTTAGGCCATACGTAGTGTGATCTCATTGTTTTCGTCGAAAAGATATGCGAAGGCTTTATAAAATGCTATTTACAAGTATATCACCCCTTCTATTTCTCTATCCTAGCTGCCCATTGTATTTCCTGGAATTTCAAAAAATATTATAATTCTAACTTTTTTTGAATGATTAGAACAAATACAATGAAAATAAAATAAAGTAGAAACTCATGTATAAAAAAATGCCTACTGTATTATAGTTATGGCATATGTTACCTCAAACTAAGGTAACAAATGTTTATCCTGTACTTAAATATTTAAGTTTTCCTAAATAAATCTGGTCTTATAAAACACTTATTTAAAAAAATATACATTATTGTAACAATTTTAACAAACAAGTATGTTATGTTGATTATAAAGAAAACAATTTTAATTGCTCATTTTACATCGTCCTTTTTTGGTAGGTTCGAAATACTACCTTGATACCTACAAATTCCGCCCGATTTCATAAGTAATCTTGTTTTTTGAGGTTTTTGATTTCCATTTCCTAAATTTTACTGCTAACAGATCACTATGAAATAATTGTCATTCTACCGATATGATTACTACTTTTCCTCCAAGATATGTAAGTATCAGTTAATGATAAATTGCAGTTTAAATTAACTTCCAAAATACCGTAATTATTGAGATATTAGTTAATGATAAATTGCAGTTTAAATTAACTTCCAAAATACCGTAATTATTGAGATAAATTGCAACTAGATAGTTATGCCCTGTACCTATCGGCCAGTATCAGATGTCCTATTTATCGTTCATAATTATTGATTCGTGTAGCTATTTGCTTGTATGAGTTATTCGTTTACTGGTGTGAATTCAAAGTTCGCATGTGTTTCTTTCTTAAATCCTATATATGTAATTCAGAATTCATTATAATTCAAGGGTCCAAAAATTGTCATTTAAATGATTCTATCACAGTGTTATGATGGCGCAGCAGTGATGTCAGGTATCAAAAAATTATTTTTTAACAATTTTTTTGAATATCTTATTTGAAAAGGTAAACATTGTGGTGGTGTACAAAAATCATGTCAGAGAAAGCAGGGAGATGTATACCTTATATGCATTGTTTTAATCACAAGCTATATCTTGTAATTATAAACTCTTAATCAGCAAAATAAAGAAATAGTTTGATTTGAGTAAGGAATTATTGAAGTTAACAAGTTACATCAATTTTTCTAAAGTTAATACAGTTTTGAAAGTGGCCAAAAACAAAGAACCAGCTTTTGTTTCAACTGGCTTTAATAATAATTGGAAAAAGGCATCATCGAGATTTGAAAGGGATCAAGCTTCAGAATGTCACAGATTCGCAATGGCATCAGCTTCTTTAAAACTTCAGGAACAAATTGATATCAAAATAGATGTTAATCAACATCAAAAGCATCTGGCATTTCAAGGCCATATATCCGAAGAGGGAAACTTCTTCCAATCCTTGAACCTCTTACGAGGTGATGATGAATTCGATGAATAAAAAATCAGATAACTATACATGTCCACAGGTTCAAGAAGAAATAATACAAATGCTAGGTAATGACATCGTAAGAACAATTGCTGCGAAAATAGCAAAAAATGGTCTTTTTAGAATTATGGTTGACGGAACCCAAGACATTACTGAAGTAGAACAAGAAGCTATTTACTTTCGCCATGTCAACGAAAACCTTGATGTTTATGAAGAATTTGTAAGACTTTATGAGCTACCATGCACATCAAAAGAAGTGACTTCAAAAATGATTTTTGATGTTATTACTCGTCTTTCACCATCAACTACTAATTTGAGAGCTCAAACGTATGATAGAGCAGCCAACATGATGGGCCCATACAAAAATTGTCAAGCAAAAGTTAAGGATCGCCAACTTCTTGCAGTGAACTTCCTCTGTTCATCACATGTAGCTTCTCGAAAGTTCAAGGTAAGTATAGTAAATATATTATATAAATAAACTATAAGTTTAAACCATCAAATCTATTATAATACTCCAATGGTTAACTTACTTATCTAGGGTCTCTTCAAAGCGAATGCACTCGACAGCTTTTCTAATGATCAGCCGGCAAAGCCCTCTACAATTCGTTCTCTCTGTCCAACTCGCTGGTTCTGAAGGTTGGTTGCTATCCTATCTGTTAAAAATAACTATGAAACTATTCTCGAAAGTCTAAGAGAAATGGCTTCATCGGGTAGGTTCGAATTGATGGTGGTAAAAGCAAATGGTCTACTTGATCGCTTTATGAAAGGAATAACTTCATAGATATGATTATACTCATATAAAGATAGTATAATCTAGGAGCTAACAACAACAACAACAACAACAACAACAATAACTTATCTTAACCTAGAGTTGGTGACCAAGCCAATTGCTGCACTTGAACAACTGAATCAATCCTGTCAATCTTGTTTTACTGTTATCTCAAGTGCGCTCTTAGACTGTTATAAATATGTAAATTAATCTTTAAAACTATATATTTTAATATTAATTCTTTATTAAAATTTCGATAATATAGTTTATGTCTAAACAAAAAATTTTCTTTTGATGCCTACAGGTATGCTGGAAGCAGTCGGAGTAACAACAAAGTTTTTGCAAATATTCTGATTTCCGGGAAAGTTCTAGAAGAAAAATTAATTAAACAATACCCAGAATTCGAAAAGGATGAGCTAACAGTAGTTAGATGTTTCAGCAAACAACTAAGGCAAATAGTTTGCAGGAAGAACCAAAAAGAGACGTGAGATATTTGGAGTTTAAGATGATATCCATATCAAGCTTAAAAAGGTGTACAAAAAATAGTATGTGATCAGGTGTATAACATTCCCGCAAGTATGAGAACTTGCCTACGCTCCTGCTTATAGTCAATGTTCTAGTTTTAAGAGAATAACAAATATAATCAGAACAATTCTTTTTTTTCTTGAAGGCTTGTACGTACATCCACTCTAAATGCCTCATCCACTCGATGTTGAGAGTATATTCATATTTTAAAAGCTCAAGATTATACAGAGCTGTTTAGGCGATCGATTTTTAGTGTATCTATTTTTGAAATGATAATAATCAGGATTGCCAATTTTACCCAACCCAATCAAACCATACTGGTTTATTAGGTTAAAGCCACCTTAAAATTGAAACATTTAAATAAATTTGAATGTTAAATGCATCGCACTTCATCAAATTAAAATCATCAACACTGATTGCGATCTCACATGATTTTGCATCATTCCAACTTCACAACAACTTTCATACAATTGTAGCCTCACGAAACATTTAACCTGCTTCACATTATTTTAAGTTTTTACTTTTATATAATTGCAACCTGGCGACATAATTAACCACACACATACACATATATATATAAAGTAACACAGCACAAAGATCAGAACCCAATCACTTCATCAAAGAAAACAACCAAGAAGTGAAACCTTTCCGAGATCTTCACCAACTATCAAAGCTATCAATCAGCTAATCCATAAAGGCTATCCAATAAGCAAATCCCGTGAAGATCGAAGATGCCTCTATTTCTCTCTTTACAATAAAGTTGTTTTTCATTCAAATTTTCGATTATTGCTGGTTCAGCAATACAAAAATACCCTGGTTTTTTTACAATATACACACCTTGTTCAAAAATACTTTACAAATGAGCTTGTGCTAAGGCTGATATACTTATGATTTTTGATAAGACTTGACCTAATCATGAATTTTAACTAGAAAAAATAGATAGTGGTTAGACTCGTCCGTTTTCACCTTAAAACCGATATCTAATTCAGCTGTAGCAAACTGAAACACCTATTTGGAATGTCATCAATTCATCGCTTACGCTCAACTTCATTAATTGGAATTGATAGTACTTTGGAGTATGGTTCACCTTTGCAACTATCCCAACAACCATACAAGCTACACTTATTAGACATTATGTGCATTAGCATCATTCTAATAAGACATTCAATTATATTAGTTAATTCATAATAGTTTCACAATGCCAAAAATCAAGAAAAATTCCATGAAAACTCCTAGTCATGCTTTGGGTCATAAACAAAAGTAAAACAGATTAAACATGAGAATATATGTAAAACTTCAACAAACTAGTTGATTGAATTATAAAGATAAGTAACAAAGAAAAACAATAATGCATATGGACAAAATTACAAGGAAATCATCTAGACAACAACATTATAATAGGCTTAGTAGCATTTAGTAGAGGCGTAGTGCATAAAAGATATATAAATATATCTGCACTCGTGCAATAGATGAAAAAAATAGATTGTTTATGTTAACCTAATTTACAAACCATTTGATACGTTCAAATTAAGATTAACACTAGCAATGCTGCTACTACGATTTTTGACCCAAATAAGTAAAGCAGGAAAAATATGAAAATATTAGAAAAGTCAAACCTTTAAGGACTTATTGCATAATAGAGAAGAAATATTTTAAGCTTTTTTTTCTTTACAATGATTGAATAACTAAAAAATAGGTTTTCATCTTGAATGAACTCATTCTAAGACGCCGTCATTTAAGATACAATTTTAAATTAACGCCCTATTTTTAGATACATTTCTAGGCGCGTTTTTACTCAAGGATAATGCGATCATAGGTATAATATCGAAGTCTCTTCCTTTATCTTCGCCTAGAACTTCACACCTCCTCATTCCTATATTATGAATCTAATTCATATGTTCTGAATTTAACCACGCGATAATGAATACATTGTCTACACATACTTTTTGAATTCATTGATTTTTTGGTCATGTTGGAGTACATGAGTATCAATTGTTATGGACAAGCAAAAATGGCGTTGAAATAGAATGCAGTGTACGGCAGACAAATAATGAAAAAGGCTCTTCGTTAAATTTAGGCAGTAATTCAAAGTTAGCATAAGTAAGAAAGGAAAATGAATTTCCGTTTGTAAGTTTGACAAGAAATTACGCTAAAACAGGGCATTCTTCAATCAAAATCAGAAAATGAAATTCAATAGAACAAAATATAATTGAAAAAAACAATACTTTGCACTGTTTGTATGGTAGAACGGAGTTATTTGTGCTTGCTATGGCAGCCAGCTTATCACACGTTATCTCAAGAACATTTTCAAAAGGATGAGAACTATGAAAGAATAAAATTGAACAACGAATATATTTTAATCATATCTAATTGATTGCAAGCGGTGTATAATATTTGAAACGTCAAAAAGATGTACTCTTCGTTAAGAATATTGGCAGATTGCTTCGCGGAGAAATGTGAGGAATATGCAAACTAAAAAAAAGTTCTTTGAAGACGGCATAAAAACGAACGCAAGAAGCTTACCTTGAGTAAAGGGTGTTTGAGATTTAATGGCTCGAATATCACTGATTTGGAGCATATCTTTAACCTGCCTTTTTCTTTGCTTAATAACGGAGTAGAGGATTAAATAAGAGCTAAGCAAAGGAAACTATTTACTTCTTTGGTGATTTTGAGTTAGTGAAGTATGTCACTGAAGAATCTTGAAACAAAACTTCATTCACATCCAAAAACAAAGGTGAATACCTATTTATCAAGGTAAGGAGAGAGTAAGGGAAAAAAATAGAGAAGCATGAAGCACTACAAAATATTTTGTCAATTAAACAAACAAAATTAACTCAATCATCGGATACAATAGGTAGAAGCCAAATGGTTAGGAAACATTTTACCAGCGCTCGATATAACCCTAGGTTCAAGAAAGTTTTCAAGACTTGGGTAAAAAAATAAAATAAATTGTTAAAATTAAACAATATACTAATGACAAGATAGACATAGAAAATCGATTGTCTAATAAAATAAATTTTTTAATATCTGATTAAGGATTTAAAACAGTCGTGGTTGAATCCGTCTTAAAATTCATAGATAATAATTATTAATATTAAATTTTGTTTATAGAACCAATCAAACATCTTAAAGTCGACAATAAATTTAATTAATCAACATCCTGCTACACGGATTTAATTATTGAAATAGAAGACCAAACTTATGAGATGGTGCATCTTTAAAGAAAAATGTTTGGTTAATTTGGACAAGTGATAAAGTTGAAATTATATTCAGTACGCGAGAAAAATTATGTTCCTTCATTATACCAATGCATAAAGAAGTCTACTTTACCTACCTTATTTATCGTAAATGTGATAGGCAAATATTAAAAATTTTCATGCAATAGGAATAACATTGAAAAAAGGGAAAAAAATTATCTAAATTATATCCATATAAAATAATTAAAAAAGAAAAAAAGTATTAAATTTAAACAAACTAGAGAAAACCAAGTAACTTTTTAAAAACTGAAATCAAAATTTAAGGTATAAAAATGTATTTACTATTTTATTTTGTTTTCAGTTGTCGGTATAGCATTCAAGGAAAATATTCTTGCGCACAACTGAACATATGATAGGGATGTCACGACTCGGAATCGAACCTAGGACGGCTGGATCAAGACGACACAATGTTTAGGTATTATAGACAAGATAACTAATGAAGACATTTGTACAAGTTATAACACTTTGAGGAAAAGTGTCATACCTTTCCTTTTCCATTGTGCTGAATCGAAAAAGCGCAATAATGAATAATTCTTTTTTATTTCTTGAAGTAAAGAAAGTTTGGGGGAATAACTCATTGATATTTTTCATTTTAGCTTTTAATTACGGTTTTTTAATAAGGGCGCAGTATGCACCTACATTTATTGCAAATACAACACTTGTTTCTAACTGGAATTCAATCACAAGTTGCAAAAAATGTGACTCCCACGCATAATTTTGTATTACTGGTTGAGCAAGATAGAGACTAGGCGACATAGATGATATGTAAGACATGCACTGAATATCTGCGTAGGAAAGAAGGAAGTTAAAGAGACGGAGACCGTGCATCAGGAATGCTGGGATACAGTCACATTGGTTGATTACCAATCAATAGACAAAGGTTTTCCCCTTAAAATCATATTTCGGATGATAAATATTAAAAAAATAAGGAGATAATTTCACAAAAAAGTAATCGATTTATTCAAATTATATTTGAAAAAATCAACCTAGCATAAAAACCTGGCCTGATTGAGAAAAATAGATATCATTTTCCGATTAAGGTGTACAAAATTCTTCTAAATCAGTTCAAAAAACTCGAAAAATTTATTAAATTTTTTTTAAATGCACTGTTATTATTATTAAACGAAAAATAAATTTATGTTATTCGGCTTTTTTATACTTTGCTAGGTAATTGTCATTTTGTAATTTATAAACTAAAGATATACTAGACTACTGTTTTTATAGACAACAAAATCAAAGGAAAAAATGCAAGGTTGATATTATTAAAAATAAACATATTACTAAGACAAATAACTGTTAAGAGTTTAATATAAGATAATTCATTTTAAAATACCTGGTCATTTCAAAATTCTTTTCCGCATAGCAAATCTTAAAAAAGAAAAGGCTGACTATAATTACATCAGTTAGAATATGAAAATTTTAAATTTTAACGATATTTTCCACAAAAAGAAAGTTAAAAGCTTAAATACTAAAAGCAGATTAAAAATAAATAGGTTCTTAAGACTGAGTATTTAAGGATGAAAATCTTAATTTGGAGGAAATTGAGAAAATATGCTATACGTTATTAATATCCCATCATCCATTAATTAAATGATGAAGCCTTTATATCTCGTTATTGTAAAAATGTAATTCTATAGCCATATTCGTAGTAAACAAAAGGTAGAGTTCTCTAACAGTTATTTTTCTTAATTTCAAATAAATAATGGGATATAATGAGATATTTTTTGTGTTTTTATTCGCCATTTAGTGACGTAAAAAGGAATTTGAAACAAGAGACAAAAAATTTCTAAAGCACATACCAATAGAAAACATTTTTTCACAGGGGTGACAAAAAATTCGCTCATTGGGTTTGAAAAAAGCTGTAGGCCCCTAAGATATCTTTAAAAATGAATTTAAGGAATTAGTTAGGGAGAAGCAGTGAAAAGGGACATGAAAAAAAGAGGACCTATGCTTGGAGATGAACAGAATAGAAATGAATGAAGAAACAAAATTAAGTAGTTTGTTCTTTCCATAATTGTAATACCCGCATAGTTTGCTGGAATAATAGCCGTAAAACAATATTATTATTATAAGTTACATTTTAAGTTCTAAGGAGGCTCCCTATCAACTTGAGAATGCCCCTCTCCATTTGAAGAACTCCATTTGAAACCTTCTCTCTATTTTAAGTGTTAAGTATAGAAAATTATATAGTTAAAACTGTTTATCATGTAACTATTTTCAAAGATTTTGCAATAAAATGCCAAAAATGTATTCTAGTATGTCAAGAAATCAAAAATAATTTGTACAAGCCGTCAAATATAGCCTTATATGGGCATAAGAATATCAGGAATTGTACAATCAATGTAGACTGTTTTGTATCTTTAAGGGTAATTTCTTCACGAAAGGTAAATCATGATGTAAATCAATTTGATTGACAGAGTATCTTCCTCAGACAGAAATGTCTGTACTCCACGACAGAAAGCTGAAATGGGGGAGAATTCGGCATTTTAGCCTGTGAAAAAGAGATAATTAAACAGTCAAACAAATAATACTTGATTTGTTGCACATAACTTGGATCAGATCATTGACAAGTTGTTTATAGCAGAATGAATGCTTTCAAGGGTTCCTTGTCTGTTTTCGTGTAATTGTTGGTGAAATACAGCATTTAATGCAAACTTTCTCAGAGAGTTCCGTATATCAACTAAATCTTCTTGGAGTAATGAAATGAATTTTGCTGCTTTTCCCTGGTCTGTTTGTTTGTCCTGTAGCTGTTCTAATACTTTGTGAATTTTTCCAAGAATATTTGAGAACAAATTACTCTAAGAAACAATCTCTGGATCCAGTGCCATCTGCAGATGTTTCATTCAAAGGTGTCATCATGCATTCCAGACGCTGTAGAGTATTTTCCCATGAAGTGGCACGATACCACTACTGTATATCACTCAGATATTGCAGTGCCCTCACTTGTTCTCTAAGAAACATTTCTCGATATATAGAAAGGAATTTCTCATGAACTACCGAGTTACTAGAAAATATATGGTTTTTCTAGAAACATCGAGAATTCGTCAGTTTGAAGAACATACTCGGCAACATTTATTAACACTAAGCGCAGCCTATGTCTAAAACAGGGGCGCACATCCTGGGGGCGACCGCCCCCCCCCCCCCAATGTGTTTTCAGGGGAGGCGAAATTGACCTTCGCCCCCCCCCCCCCCCCCCCCCCCCAATAATTTTATATAAGTAAGAGTTGCTGCTTGTTTATAAAACATGTATGATGATCGCATAGAAGGAATGCAAGCTTTCGAATCAATCAAACATCATGCCAAGCTGCTCTGAAATTCCTATCGCATTTTTCCTATCGAACATATTTTACAGACGATGCGTGAGAGCTATATAATAATAATAATCCATTGCTTCAATATGCACACAAGTAAGCGATATTTATCACAGGGTCTCCTCTGTAGTATTTGCAAACACATGTTGATGATCCACTAGATTTTCTCATCTTCTGTCACAGTGATTCTATTTCTCTTTCTCTCTCCTCTGTTTTTCTCTTCCGCTTTCTCTGCTAAAACTCAATCATTCACTCAAGCTCTCTTATTTCATTCACTCTTGTTAAGCTTTCCTATCTCATTCAGCTTTCTTCTCTCCAGTAACGTGGCTAGGCTGGGGCATGAGGGGCCGTGCCCACACTCCTATGTACCGCATGGTGCCCCATGCATCTTATGCGATATCAGTTTTTGAAAATTTCTCCAATGAAAGGGTCAAGAATGTATAAATAATGTTGCGCAAGTTTTTTGTTTTAAAATTGTGCCCTTCTATCAACTTTTTTTTGACTACACCACTGCTTCTGTCTAATTTGCATTTAGAGTTTAATTAAAATAGTTTTCAATCGTTACAATTTTATATCAATGAATATTGTTAGACTCGCGCTAAGAACTTTTTCAACAAAAGTCACTTAATCTTTATCACTAACTTTGCTACATTTTGTAACATTTGAAAACTTTAATTTTTTCAAGTCAAGAAATTTTTTTCAATACTTATTTTGGAATGAATATTTTGACTATCTATTCAGTTTAAAAGCAAGAATACTCTATTTGCTTAATATTTGAGCAGAGATATTTTTATAATGTTCGATTCGACTAATTCGATATTCACGATTCGAAGTAACACTGTACATAATCAAATCACTTTTTTAAGAAAATATGTTGATTATTATAATAAAAATATAATATCGAAATAAAATGTTTCAGTTGTTAAAAATGTACTTGATCTATTTATGACAGCTGTCAGAATTTTATTTGTAGACAGAAATATTCAAAAAAACGCAATGATTTTCTTTTCTCGTATACTTTGATTTATGTTAGTTTGGTCCTCGGACATTTCGCCCCATTATTTTCATAAGACAGTTCGCCTCATTATTTTCATAAGACATTTTGTTTCATGGACAATTCGCCCCGTTATTTTCATGACATTTTGTCTCATGGACAATTCTAAAAAATTAAGAGATAAATTGATTGATTTGAAATAATTTAATAGAGATAAAATAAACAAGAATATAAATTTTTTTAATAATTTTACACATATAATAAGCAAAGATAGATGATACTAATAGCCTATGAGACAATTTGTCAGGGGGCGAAATGTCTGTCGAACGTTATTTAAATAATTTTTTAATTATAAGGGCTAGCTACTTTAACGTTGGCTTTTGCTGCTTATAAAAAGTTGAAAATATCAAATAAACTCTCATTCTTTATGCCTCCTATTATTTTGAAATTATTCTGAGAACAGACGGTTCCATTTTAAAATAGTGAAAATTGCTTTATTAGTTTATTTTGTTTCCTTTCTCTCTTATGTTAATTATGTAGCAAATTTTTCAATTTTGAGTGGTGCAGTGGATGTATTTTCATTGACCAGGCACTGATGTACTGCTTAAGTCAAACTATGAACAAATTTGTATCGATGAGGAATCGAATCCAGAGGCATCCGTGCTATGTCCATCATCTCAACCAACCTGCCATGCCACCCATAGATAGAGTATGCTGTAGGGGATACGTCAAATTAGTTTTCAAAAAACTTAAGTTATGCACTAAAATTTTTTAGTTTTTGTTGAAGCTCTATAACTTTTTCTGATAGACTTTTTTTCCTTAAACGTTATTATAAAAGGCAAATTATTATTGCAAAATGTTAACAGTTATTTTACTTTTTGTAGCTTATATAATGAAATAATGCGATCTTAATTTTTTGTTTTATTTTTGTTTGCACAATTATAACTTCGTTTTATACCCTTGCCCGTGAATCATTCACATTTTTTCATATAAACATCACAGGTTGTCTAGTAGACTCTTTGCCTTTAGACTACATTCACTTATATAATACTATCCAACCTTCAGTTATTTGTTTTCTCTATGAATCAAATATTCTTTCATCAATTCCTGTAATGTGCCTGGTAGACTACTTCATTTTTCAAATGAAAAGCCTATTCCACCCCCTAACAATTTTGGATTTTATTAAACTAGTGTATATAGACTGAGGATGATTGTAGGTAAAAATGCCCCGGAAAAAATGCCTCCAGAATAAATGCCCCTAATTAAAAAGTAGGAAAAAATGCCCCCTAATTTTTGATTTTCAGGATTTTTTTAAATTATATAAATATTTTTATTTGGTACCGTTTTGAAAGGCTAAATTTCTAAAATTTCTTAATCTATAGGGTTTTTTCTTTATAAAGTTCTTGAAAACAATAGCAAAGGTGCATATTTGTTCATCAATTTTTTCACTAACTAAATTGACTGAAGCGTTCATTTTACAGCTCTCTTATTTGAGTATAAATGCATTTTTATATAAAAATAAAATATGATAAGACAAAAGTTTATTTTTAAAAATATTCTTTTCAATACAAAAAATAATTTTATTATGAGTTTACATCATAAATGACATTTTATTCTCTTTTATTACAATTTTTATGCATAATATTTGTTACTTTTTTCCCAGTGCTTTCCTCGCCAAACTACTTTGCATTCATGCGAGGTGCTATTTGACTTATTTTTACATTAATAAAATCAGATTGTATTTTTACTAATATTTAAAAAAACTTTCTTCTTGGTATTTTTTCATTAGTCACTTCTTTGTATAAAATTCAAACATTTATCGCTAATAATTCTAACATATTAAAAAATCATCACACCCCATATTTTAGAACCACTTTTGCAAATAAAATATCTATCCATTTGGTTGATTTTATCTACTCCGTACTTTATATTATCCTATTCAATACAGGAATATTTTAACATGCTCTTTATTTATTTCAACGATTATGTGCATCGAATTAAAAATAGTATATACATTTTAATTTTTTTACCTTTACAAACAATTAAGTTGTATCCAGATTTTAAAGGACATATTTGGCTAGAAAAAGAAGTTCTTTCCTCTATCATTTTCTAAATTTTGCCCACCCTTTCTGTTTTTTTCTAATAGTTCCAAGTATTTTTGTTCCTTTAGACTGAAAATTTTCTGCAAATCCTAAAGAAGAGATAACTTTGTCAATGGTAACCTTATATCCTTTATTGAAATATGGAGATATTAGTTCAGAACGCAAATGTGAAGGCAACACAGGATTCTTTGACGACTTTCTCAGCATACGGAAAAGAGTTGGACAATTACCTTTTTTTCTTATCTACAAGACACCGCAATTTTATACCAAAAATATCAGGTTTAGAGGCCATGTAATTACGAAAAAGACATCTTGTTTTGCAAAGAAATATTTGCTCATCAATCGTAAGATTTTCATAATGTACAAAACATGCTAGAAATGGAGAAAACTTTCATTCATTTTTTTTTTGAAATTCCTAAAATTTCTTAATCTATAGGGTTTTTTCTTTATAAAGTTCTTGAAAACAATAGCAAAGGTGCATATTTGTGGGAATGTGTCCTTAAAATCAGTTAAAATACAAATTATATTTAGAAAGTGTTTTGATACACACAAAGTCCAAAAATATTTGCTGTTTTATAAAAAAAATTTTTGTATTTAAAAAATTGTCGTATGCTGAGTTTTTTAGTTTACTTTAATTAAATTTTAAATGTTTTAAATGAAAAGTTAACTTTTTTTTTACAAAAAATCTTTATTTGACATATCTTTTTTAAAAATTTTAATTAATAATTTTTTGAAATTTTTTGTGTTGGGGCATTTTTTCCTAATTTAAATTGGGGCATTTTTTCCTACTTTTTAATTGGGGCATTTTTTCTTACTTTTTAATTGGGGGCATTTTTTCCTACTTTTTAATTGGAGGCATTTTTTCCGGGGGCATTTTTTCTGCGCACTATATTCGATATGCAAATTTAATTAAAATATTTTCGCTGGAAGTATAGTATTTAAATTCACTAATTTTGTAAAAAAAAATATAATGTAGTCTTATAAATTTAGGACTTTAGGATATGCGCTGAATACACTCTATTTTAAAGGATATTTGGTCTCCCGTGGTATTTCCAGACCACTAATTTTGAAAATTGCAAGAAAAAAATTTCGCTCCCCCCCCCCCCCCAATAATTTTGAGGATGTGCGCCCCTGGCCTAAAACAGTGTATATAATATGGAAATGGATCTTTATCGCAAATTTAATTCTGAACACCATAACCTCTCCACTAATAACTGGGGCGCCATTAAATCCTAAGCTTACAAGAAATTTGTAATCCAACCCTAGCTGGTTCAAGCTTTTCAAAATAGTAGAACATTTCATCACGTTATTCGGAATATTAATTAAAGAGGAATATTTAAAGAGAAATATTAAGCTCATTCAAATTTGTCAAACGAAAGACCGAGCATGAGACTATTTTGGATACTCCTTTAAACAAAGTTGAAAAGGTATCAGACAAGAAGATTGATATATGGCATTTGATCCACTTTTTTTTGTTTTATTTTTCTCTTTCTGAGATTTTTGGGGTGTACTTGAACTTCTAGTATCGCTAGTAATTTCAGCATCAGCATTTCCCTTAGACTTTTTGGCATTGTCAGATTACCGGTATGCTGTATAACATTCACTGCGCTTTTCAATAATAAATTTATCCGTGGCTGTAATACAATAAAATTCTAAAAGAAAAAAAATCTGTGAGAAAAATAAAGAATATTCTAGTCACTTCCAAATAGTGGAAAGAAGATTGAGATTATTTTGATATGCAAAATTTATAACTATTGGGATATACAGATATTACGTAACGCCATAGGGAAGGAGTTGTTCAATTGCGTTACGAAAGGGTACATGTGCGAAGAGGAGGCGAGTGTTCAAGAAGGATAATCAATTGGAAAATCATGTTTAAAATCTTTTTTCTGCTACTGATACGATTGAAAATTAAATTAGGGGTCTATTTAATAAAATCTATTTTTAAATGATATCTAGCAAACAATCGCAATTAGGAATCCCGACTGATTATTATTGCATAAACAAACTCCAAATGTTTTCAGAAAAAGTTTGTGAATCATGTGGTATATATAGAGCGATCTAAACTTCCCTATAAGTCATAAAAATTGCAAATTGATGGAGAACAGGGAGGGTGACTTCAAATACAAGACTTTGTTGAAATTGTTAAGGAGAGGGGTGGGGTCATCAGAGGCGTAGCCAGCGGCAGGGGGAGGGGTCATCTCTGTTAGTATATTCTTGCTAACAAAAACAAATGTGTCGAAGATTCTTTCCTCTAACTAACATTTTGCTCAGTTAACGACTCTCTAACAACTGATATTATGCCAATACAACTGTAAAACAAAGAGTTTTAAGAAATCAACGATGCTCAATGCTGCATGAAAGAAAGAAGAATCTTATGCTTTTTCGTGTCTGAAAGAGTACACAAAAAAAAGTCAAAAATGAAATATTGAAATTTTTCTTCCAAAAAAATTAATTTGTGTGATACTTCATGATTTCCAAATAAAAATAAACAAATTTTTTATTGATATCACATTACTGAAATTCTTAAAGTACATGTGCTTTAACTATATGTGCTACATTCTTTTTTGGTAAAAATGTCTGCTTTACGTATAAAAATGTATGCCCCAACCCAATTCTTTGTCTGGCTCTCCAAACTTCTATTTTATCGCTACGCCATTGGGGGTCATGAAGAGCTAGAATTTCAAGTTACGTAATGTCCTCATATAAATTATTTTCGATAGTATAACTTATCATATAAATTGAAGAGGGAATTTCCTTGTTTAAATCTAGAAAAAATTTTTAATTATTAATTCCTTCTTTTTCACAGCCCCCTCCCACCTTAAGAATCTCAAAACGATACATTGGGGCGCTACCGACTACTTCGGAAATCACTATTATATTTCGATCGATTCCAAGAGAATAAGGACTTTGAAATATTGAATAAGCATGGCAAAAAGTTGAAAAACTTAATAATGCAAAAACAATAAATTCCTAAAATTTTTACTAATCAATAGGTATAGAATAACAAATTATAAAACTTCATAGTTTAAAAATTTTAATGAAAAATTTTTAAAAGTTTATTTTATGAACGACATTATAGAAATAACCTATATTCAATAATAAATAGTTTAAAACATATTATACTGACTTTAAGAATCTAAAAACTAGTTTAAAAACATTGTTAAAAAGTGTAAATTTCTTAAGACGATATTTAAAGAAAAAGTGTAACTTAAGGGTCAGCAAAAAAAAACTTGGAGAGAGAGAAGACCATAGTCCCCCACTATAATCGCAAGTGAGTATGAATACCTTATATAAAATAAAAATTTATAAAATATTAAACCGATCTCGATAATCTATGTATAAACTAGAGTGAAAAGAATTCAAAAATAAAATTTTAAATTGCGATAGTAAATACAAATATTTAAAAATTAAATACAAACAAATTTTTTTCTGTATAGAAACCAATAAACAGACGGAAGCAAGAAAGTAAGATAAAAGTACTGTGGAGTGTTTTCATAGATAAGGCACGATTTTTATCGAACTATGAGGAAAGTAGGCTTGATGTGGGATCGAACCCAAGACCTTTAGTTATCGAAACCCAGTATCTAACCCACATTACTCACATCGCCACTATTTGATTAGACACAATATCTCATGGAAAGTAATTTTAATTTTTTGAAAAAATAATTTTGATTTAAAGCTATTTATTCTATAGGGATATGTAGGGTGACCAGACTTCTGTATTTGTAATATTTTTTGTCCGTCTTTTTTCTAAAACGCAAATTATCTCGATTTTCTCTGGTGCTTATCTTTAAATGATGAGATGCTTTAAAATTATGGGTCAATTTCTGAATTAAAATTTTTTTAGAATGATGAATAGAAAATACTACCTTTCAACTACTATCAACAAATGATAGATGACCGAAATTTAAAAAAATTGACTGAAAATAACTTAATTTATTTTTAGAATACAAGCTCAAAGCAAATATAAAATTCTGATAGTAAACTATAACTTAAAAAATTCCTTATTATGAATTTTATCGACATTTCCGTCAAAATAAAAAAATTTGTTCTTTCTAAAAATTGTCCTATTTTGGCAATTTTGAATTTTCTTCATTTTTTCCATGTATATACAGTAAAACCTCTATATAATGAACACACTAAAATTCAATAAAAATGTTCATTATACAGAGGTGTTCACTAATGAGAGTTTCACATTTACCTGACATGAAAATTCTTAACATACAAGTTTTTGAAGTTCTTTCTTACTCTATTCCAAGACTTTATTTACATATGTTCTTCTTTAAACAGTGTACATTGTAAAAACTCATTTTCATTTTACTTGAATTTGACTAATGACTTAAGCGCTACTTTGAATTTACTTTTTTAGCAGAAATCAAATTCTTAATTTAATCTAATAACATTGCCTTAATCATTAATATTAATTAATATTATTATAATTTTTATTTATGAAAACTCATTTTCATTTTACTTGAATTTGACTAATGACTTAAGCGCTACTTTGAATTTACTTTTTTAGCAGAAATCAAATTCTTAATTTAATCTAATAACATTGCCTTAATCATTAAACTTATTCCACAAACAAATTATAAAACAAAACCCACTTTCTACGTGTTTATGAAGTTTACTGACCTCAAAAAACTTTATTTTATATTAGTTTTTCTAAAAAAATTAACAATTTTATTAGGTTGATTTACTGAAAAAAAGGGTAATAGTAAGCTGTTTAGCATTCTTTGTTTTAACAATAATATCTTCAACACACTGTTCTAGTTCTGATATTAATATACAAGATTTTTCATGCCCATCTGTAAATCTCTTTAATTTTTCTAAACTATCCAAAACGTCTTTACTTCTAGGAATTGGTGTGGTAAAATTGGTTGTTTCATCTTCTTCTTCTGACGACTCTCTTTCAAGTTTGACAATTCAATTTCCCAATTATTAGTATTCAATGAATGAAGTAGACTGTCATCTTTATCACAGTTTATATATTCTTTTTTAAAAGCATTATCATGACTCAAAGCTTTGGAAACTTCCCCAAAAAGTTCTTCGTATTCATGTTCTTGCAAGTCAACATCACTTCAGTTATCTTCCTCTTCTACCATATTTTCTACAGAAATGAATCCAGCTTTTCTAAAACATTTTTGTATTATTTTTTCTATTACTTCAGCCCAGGCTTGACTGATCCAAAATATAGCATCTTTTACAGTAATCATAGATGTTGCATCATCAGGAGTGCTACCTTCAATTTCTGAAAGTAACTTTTTAAGAAGATATTTTCTGTACACAACTTTCAAGTTTTTAATTATTCCTTTATCCAGAGGTTGTACATGAGATGTACAATTTGGTGGGTAAACCTTCAATTTAACATTGCTATGTTCTTTCAAATAATGACTAGGTGCATTGTCAACAAAAAGCATGCGTTTTTTCTTTTTCAGGTCTCTGTTTAAATTTGTTAACCATTCATGAAAAATAAAAGTATTCATCCAAGCTTTTTTTGTTGTTTATCCTTTCCTTCGAAACATTTACTCCTTTACACTTTTCTAGAAACTGAACCAAGAACTTATTAGGAGTATCCTTATAAAAAATTCCCGTTTCATCAACATTAAATATATCGTGTTTTATAATATTTTACCAGTAGTTTAAGTTCCTGTTTTCAAGGTATTACAATTTCTAGGTTAACGCTTACACTTTCAGCGCTCAAAATTTTAAATTTTATGTTAAAGCCTTTCCTGAATTTTCCAGCCAAATACTTGATGCTTTGAAATCAAAAACGTTCAACTGTTTTGCGAAATCTAGTGCTTTAGCTTGGAGAAGTGTTTCAGTTATTAGAATGTTTTTAGAGCTTGCTGCAACAAACTACAGCGACGTTTTATCATTAATTTCATCGTTTTTTGAATTTTTAAATCGCTTGCTTTTAGGGTTGAAATTATTTTCTCCTTTTTCTATCAATTCGTCTTTTCTTTTTAGAATAGAATTTACAGCTCCTACTGAAATTCTAAATTTCTCGGCCAAAGCTCTTTGACTTAAATCATGGGATTCTTGCAAAACATTCAACTTTTGTTTTAAACTAAGATTTTTACATTTACTAGAAGCCATTATGTCTAAACAAAATTAGCTAAAATTTAAAAATTTTCATAACAAATTTGAATATGATAAGTTAAAGTTTAAATTGTAAAAAATAGTAACATCATAAAATATACAAAGCTTTTTTTATTAAACTTATAATCAAAAAAATGTTATTAGTTATTTTTTATTAATCAAAAACTTAAATTTATAAAGAACTAGTACATATGCAGTCATTTCTATCAATTCCCTTTCAATCAACAACACCCTCAATCTTTAAAAATGGCGAATATTATTTACTCCTAGAGAAATATCTACAAACAGGACCTCTTATTAATTATACCTTTACTAATTAGAGTTAAAATTTTTATCTTTATACCATATCACTCTCTCACACTCATTTCACATGTCTAACCCAAAACGTGCACGTCACGATGATACCCCCAACCTTACCTCTACCCAATTAATAGCAAATCTCTTCAATGAATTCATAGCAAATTCCTCTCTAAATGCAGAAGACCTTACCCTCCTTAATAATCTAAAATATGAAGTAACTCTTGCTCACTCCAACAAAATTGAACAACTCTCTCATACTCACCACCCACATACTCTACCTTGCCCCTCATTACCTACATACGCACAAGTCTCATCCATAACCACACCTAGCTTATCCAACAACATTCAGGATCGACAAAAACCCTCTCCACCTAAGTCTAAGCCATCTCTAAATAGTGAGCTTACTCTAAAAATAGCCCCCCTTACTCCCTCTGACTCTAAAGCCGAGAAAGCTGCCTTCCGACAAAAAATAGTCAAAAACTTAGAAACCAATAAAAACAAACTTACCATCTCTAATACACGGTCTTCAAATAGTGGCACTATTTATTTCCAATTCTCTAAACCTGAAGAAAAAGCACTAGCACATCAAACTCTCCACAATAACCGCATTAAATCCGAAGATTTACCGATCCTCAAACCCCGCTTCCTACTTAGAAGCATACCTATAACCACACCACTTTCTTCTCTCTCCGAAACCATTGCTAACGAAAACTTAAACCTAAAAAATATAGGCACCCTTAATACAGTACGCCAAGCCGGTAACACAGGAACCTTCTCTTATAGTGCTATATTAGAACCTAGCAACCCTAACATTTTTAAACATCTACTTAAATCTCCTATACTCTTTGTTGACCATCACATTCTCACTCTAACCTTAGCAAAACCATTACATCGCCAATGCCAGAATTGTCTAAAACACAATCACTCAACGAACAAATGCAAAGCTGCATCACCAAATTGCGATCACTGCGGAAATCGAGGCCACTCTATATCGGAATGCATCTTCAAAAATGATTCCACAAAACTCTCATGCTTTAATTGTCACAATCACCACAACGCTACATCCAAACATTGCGAATTCCAAATTAAACACACACAACACATCCAAAATCAACATAACCTTCTAATAAGCAAATTCCTATGCTAAATTTTCTCCACATTAACCTCAACCACTCTAATGCCGCTTGGACAAACCTATATAACATTCTAATTTCAAACTTTTTTGATGCAATATCTATTAACGAACCATATCCAAACCTCTCTTCTATTATACCAAATTATTTACTATATCACACGTCACCTTTATCCTGTTATTCAGCATGCATCTACATAAAATCAACCGTTCACCACACACCATTACCACGATTCTCTTCCAACAATTTTTACTTTGTTCTTGTTCACACCAAACCTCACCCTCTTCTTTTCGCAACTCTTTACTCTCCTCCCTCACACCCAATAGCCATCCCCTCTGATTTCTCCCAATCACTAACACTTGCAACATCCACACTCCCGTCTACATATCATTTAATCATCTCAACTGATTGCAACGCTCGATCACACATCTGGGACCACAAAGAAAACCCACGAGGACAACAAGTCATCAATTTCTTATGTTCAAAGAACCTATATCTCGCTGACAAATCTAAAAACCCTACATACCAACGCTCTTGTAACAACGAACAATACACTTCTCACATTGACCTCACAATAACCACTTCAAATACTCTCAATCTAATATCCAATTGGTCAATCTCAGACATCCCATCAGCTTCAGATCACGCCTTCATAACATTTCAACTTCACATAAACACTACAACCATCAAAAACTTTAACAACATTATAAAAAAGAACACCACTCACTGGCTTACATATCTCAACATTCTCAACAACTCACTCCCTACATTAACATCCCTCTCCTCTCCCACTTACATCGATAAAGCAGCACTATCTCTCAATGATCATGTCTCACATTCCATCTTATCCTCCACTCCTATCAACCCATTCCCTAAAAGAAAACATGCCTATTTCTGGACACCCGAGTTGAATGCAATAAAAAACAATCTAAAACGAATTATCAAAACCCTACGAAAATCCCCTACTCCCTTAATCATCTCAATCCATTCTACTGTTAAAAAAGAATACAAACAGGCAATACTTCAAGCTAAAAAGAACTCATGGGTAAAATTCACCAGCCAACACTCAAACAACCCATGGAACATCATTAATAGGCTAACCAAAAAGAAAAAACCTTCTATTCTCCCCGAAACAATACTTCCCTGCTCATCCGATCATACAACACACTACAACCCACCATTTCTATCGACAATCTTTCCCCCCGACTCTCCCTCTTCTGATCTCCCCTTTCACCACACAATTCGAGAACACTCTAAAAACATCATTCACTCCATCCAAAACCCTATTTTTCCTCCAATCACACTAAATGAATTAAACATAGCAGTAAACGCCCTTAAAACAAATGCCTCATCTAGCTACGACCATATCTCACCCAAACATATTAAAAAATCAATACACATTCTAAACAAACATTTACTCCTTATTTTCAATGCATGCCTTACTCATTCACATTTCCCCAACGTTTGGAAAATCGGCAAACTCATACTCATTCCTAAACCCAATAAAGATTCAAGCCTCATTCAAAATTGGCGACCAATCACTCTACTACCCATACTAGGCAAACTTTTCGAAAAAATCATTCGCAAACGTCTAGTCCACTACATCCTATCCCGTAACCTCATTCATCACACACAATTTGCATACCTTCCCAACAAAAATACGGAAACAGCACTATCGCGTCTAACCACCTACCTTGACTCTTCTCTTTCTACTCAGAAAATTTCTTCTACAATCTTCTTAGACATAAACAACGCTTTCAACTCAGCCTGGCATCCTGCCATCATCACTAACCTTGCACACAAATCATTTCCTCCTTACATCATCAAATTTATAAGCTCATACCTTTCAAACCGCTGTCTCATTTTCCGACATCGCGCTTCCCTTTGCATCCATAAGCTAACCCTCTCGACTCCCCAAGGAGGATGTCTTTCTGATATCCTCTGGCTAGTTCTCATAGACCCGCTTCTCGATCTAATCCACACCAACACTGATTTCTCCCAATGTTTTTCAGACGACATATTATTCACCTTCACCAGCAACTCTCAACAAGAAAACCTCACCAAATCCTCTTCATTTCTACTAAGGCTACAAGAAAGAGCAAACACACATAAGATATTCTTTAACTCCAGCAAAACAAACCTCATTCACTTTACACGCAGACGCATAGAACATTTACCCCTTCATTTAAATACCTCTACTTCTATAACTGCATCAAAGACTATCAAATATCTAGGACTAAACCTTCAGTCCAACCTAAAATTTTCAATACACTTTAAAAAAATATACCAAAAACTCTCAGTCACCCTTTTTTCACTTAAAAGCGCTATCTCTTATAAATGGGGCTTCCGTCCCAAACACACCAAATACATATACATATCCTTAATCCTACCAGTAATTCAATACGGAATTCTTTCCTGGGGCATCTCCTTAAAACACCCCACAACCATACATTTTCTTAACAAGATACACCGTCTCTGTCTACTTTGCATCACCAACGCATATCGTACTACTTCCACACAATGCCTAGAAATTCTAACTAACACCCTACCATTACAACTCCAACTTAAAAAAACTATTATTAAGCGCTTCATCTTGACATACAACAACTTAATTCCCCCATTTCATCCGATCACACCCCACCACAATACTCCATCCTATTCTTTCTACTCACATCTATTAGCAAAATACGCTCCAAATATTGCTAACTACCTAGTTCATCCCTCGATACACCCATCTCTTTTAACTCACCCATCTGCACAAAACCCTCTCAAAACATCTATATGCAAAAACAAATTTTTTGCAAAACAATCAATTTCACACCTTCGCTCTACTTCTTCGCCAACCTCCCTACGCATCTTCACAGACGCCTCAAAGAAGTCCCTAAGTACCTCCTTTGCTTACGCCTTCTTCAAAGGCTCTTCCACTAGCCCCTTTTACACCCATCGATCCCAATTAAATCCTCTACTCTCAATCCTCGAATGCGAAATCTTTAGCCTTTTACACGCCTGCACTATGATCACTAACAACATTAACCACTTTCTTCCCCACTTTACTACCATCCATTTCTATACCGATGCACAAAACATAATCCACGATCTCTCTCTATCACACAACATCCCATTTCCCTCCTTTCAACTCGCCTCCTCCCTAATCAATCTTACAAAACATTTCCACATACACCTATGTTGGTGCCCTGCTCATCAAAACATACCAGAAAACTCCCTCGTAGACTACTTAGCCTCAAACTTACACCTAACCTCCCACATTCCTCTCAACTCCCTACCGCTCAAAACCTTTCTAACACACATTCACTTATCCACTCTAGAAGAATGGCAGATGTTCATATCTTCATCTCAAAATGCACTAATCTCCTCTTTACCACACATCAGCACAATTCACACAACTTTCAAAAACAAAAAATTTACACCACCTCGTTCAACCATTCGTTGGCTATCAGGCCATTGCCCATGCAAAGCATATCTTTTCCGAATTAAAGTAAGCGAAAATCCATACTGTCGTTTCGGATGCGACACAATAGAAACGCCATACCACCTCATATTCACATGTCAAATCTTCTCTCATCATCGCCAAGATCTTCTATTTCGCTGCCTTTCTTTACTTAACAGATCTCCAACAACACTCTCAGATCTTCTGTTACATCCAACACTACTAAAATCCCTAGCAACCCTCATTGACACCATTGAAACAACTCTCACCACCGTCGATAACCCTATAACAAACTAATCTGCTTTTCTCTTCTACTTTTAGGACAACCTATCTCTACCAACATCTGCATCTTCCTTAACCAACTCTCAAGCTTACGCGAGCATATCAGCTCACGCTGGAAAGTGCTTTGAAATCTACCTACCTACCTACCTACCTACATATGCAGTAGCGTAACTAGGTTTTAAATTTGCACTCAACAAATTCATACGTCAATTTAATTAACATGCAACAATAATTATGTCTTTATAAGCATTAATTGGCTACTGCTGGTGAAGTTACCCTACTTAATACACCTTGTCTGTGTATACCTTTTGTCCCAATTTATTTACCTTTGGTATGTTTAGATAATGATTTTCTGTATGATTTTATCTTTTCAAATTAACAAAAAACTGTTTTTGGTTTGAAAAATATCGCTAGTTTTGTACATTATCATGAATATAAATATTTTAAATATGGAGACGTAATTGAAAATCTTTTTTTATTTCTTTTTGAAGACATTTTTTTTGAAAAAACTTTATTATATAATGCATCTTTAATTGATAAATAATTTTTTGCTTTAAAAACAACTTGTGAACAAATAAAAATAACACTAATTCTGGCAATTAATTTTTGCTTGCTAACATAGCATACAAAAACTAATTTTTTTTATGCTTTAGTTTTAAAAACTAAGTTCAGAAATCAACATTCTGATATAAAAATCATGTATGATTTTAATATGATTTTGAATAATATGGTATGCAAAAGCTTACTTGCTCAAAGAAAACTAAAGTTAAAGATTGGTTATCAAACAAACAATCAAAAAGCGGGAACGAAAAAGAGGAATGTGAAGAGAGAAGATTAAAAATACTATTATTAAACAAGCAAACAAAAAGTGGAAATGAAAAATAAGTTATATCATAGATTTTAAGCTTGTGTATGAGAAAATCATTCAATAAAATGATATTTGATATATATGGCTTCTGTTATTTCATCACGTTGTTATCTTTGTTCACTAAGAGAGACTTTTTTTGATATTTGGATAAGTTTTGTGTTCACTGTTCATAGTATATGTTCATTAAAGAGAGATTCGAGTAAAGCATTTTTATGAAGTTTTATTAAATGCTCTTTAAATGTTCATTATTCAGAGATGTTCATTAAATAGAGGTGTTCATTATCAGAGGTTTTACTGTATAAGTATTTTAAAATTAATTTAGTTCGACTTTGTGTGGATTATTTTATTACTTTTCTAAATTATAATGACTCAATTTTTTCACTAACTAAATTGACTGAAGCGTTCATTTTACAGCTCTCTTATTTGAGTATAAATGCTTTTTTATATAAAAATAAAATTTGATAAGACAAAACGTTTATTTTTAAAAATATTCTTTTCAATACAAAAAATAATTTTATTATGAGTTTACATCATAAATGACATTTTATTCTCTTTTATTACAATTTTTATGCATTAAGTTGTATACAGATTTTGAAGGACATATTTGGCTAGAAAAAGAAGTTCTTTCCTCATATCATTTTCTAAATTTTGCCCTCCCTTTCTGTTTTTTTTCTAATAGTTCCAAGTATTTTTGTTCCTTTAGACTGAAAATTTTCTGCAAATCCTAAAGAAGAGATAACTATGTCAATGGTAACTTTATATCCTTTATTGAAATATGGAGATATTAGTTCAGAACGCACATGTGAAGGCAACGCAGGATTTTTTGGCGACTTTCTCAGCATACGGAAAAGAGTTGAACAATTACCTTTTTTCTTATCTACAAGATACCGCAATTTTATACCAAAAATATCAGGTTTAGAGGCCATGTAATTACGAAAAAGACATCTTGTTTTGCAAAGAAATATTTGCTCATCAATCGTAAGATTTTCATAATTTACAAAACGTGCTAGAAATGAAGAAAACTTTCATTGCACATATTTTTCTTCTAGAAAGAAAGTCTTCAAATCTTAAATTTTTTATGATACTTTTGAATCCATCACGACTCATGGTGCTTGAAAATAAAGAAGGACCCTATTTTTTCTTCCATAAATCATTTAGTGGAGTATTTTTATCTACCAAAAATCCTCTTGTATATTCCAATCCAATAAAGGATGATATTCCTTTGAAGAGATAAATCAAAAATTTCATCTTGTATTTTTCCATGTGTAATAGTTTTTTTTGAATAATTTTGAGCATAAAAGTGTTAGAAAGTAAACTAAGTGATGACGTGGGTTTATTCATTTAAATATGTGATTTTGCATAAAAAGCTGACCCAGAATGACATCGAAAAACATTATCTTTGGCTATTTTCTTCATAAAATATGCTTATTTTTGATAAAACCATTCAACATTTGATTTTAAAAATATAGTATTTTCACAAATTTTTGTTTGTTCTTGTGAGCAATCATCTGAATCAGTATTAGAATTAGATGCGCAGCTATAGAAGAAGTATCCATAATAAAGTTAAACAAAATAAAAATCAATATTATAGTCAATCAATTCAATTTTCTAAATACACTTTTGCACTTTTCAAATATATCTACAATATATCAAATATATGTCAGATTTTGACGAGATGTGTCTGTATTCACACAGACACTCGCAAATAGACAAATATACACATGCATACATACCTATATAATAAGCAATAAAAAGGTATCTAGTATTACTAATTTTCCACGGACTTTTTATGCATAAATAATAAGGGTCATTTTTACCGCTTTAGACATTTTAGATATATTAGTGAATGTCCTTTTTTTAATTTAAAGTCTGACAATCGTAAGGATATGGAGTCGAAGTCAGGGTGGTAATTAATTGTATTTTCTGCATTGGAAGTCGAAGTCTAATTCAGGAAAATAACAGATATTCGGAATCAATAATTCTTTATTATATATAAGAAGAGACTAATTAAATTCAAGGAGTTATTAAAAAAGAAACAATAGTGGGCAATAAAGAGCTTTCACCTTGAATTGTTTATATATTGAATAATACTTATGATAGGTAGCAATATTGAACAATTGTGTTCACAAGCCTTTTGTGTAGTTTTTTTAATAAAAACTTAACATATATAATTAAAAATAGGTCAGGCTAACAGGTGCACTTTTTTACAAGTAAAATATAACATGGTGCAAAAGGATCATTTTTATTGCTATTAATTTATGTATAAAAAAATTGTCAGTAAGCACATTAGCCCGACCGGTTTTTGGTATTGCATTCAAGGAAAGAATATTGTTCCATAATAATTTGATAGCTGATAGGAATTTCACTACCGAGAATCGAAAACTGAAAAAAGACACTATACTTCCACTACTAGCAGATATGCGAATAATTAAAACGACTTTCCTATCTTAAGTAATTTTGAAATAAAGTTCTTCAAAAATTTTGATGACTCTTTAGAACCATATTTTGTTTAAAAAATTTAATTTTTACTGGATATATTTTTACAGTGCCCACTATTGTGATAAATGATTATATATATTCATTTTACAGGAATTCAATTTGAAAAAAAGTGTTTTAATTTTTAGGTTTCTTAATTAGTTAGGGATAGCAATGTTTTATTGAGAGAAGAAGATGGTAAGTATAGGAGAACAATATAAACAAAATGGCTTGAAAAATAAAACAAGAACGTCTTCATCACACAATTTTTTCTCACCAAAAGACAAATCATTAAAACAATTTTTACATTGAATTAATTCTTTAATATATTTTAGTCCCCTATCTCAACTAAAACATCTATTGTATAAAATTGGTTGAATTATATCACTTCACACTTCGTGATTTTTCCTATAATCGCAAGTTGAATTATTTGATATCATTTTTATGGTCCGTTGGCCGCGTTGTGCAAGTGGCCGTTCTATCAAGGAGGTGGACAATGTGATTTGGTACGGGACCGTTTCAACGTGGCTTATAAGAGCAGGTGACCGCTCTAAGCAGGTGGCAGCTTGAGCAGGTTTAACTGTAGTTGAAATAATTATAAATTATATAAAAAAAGACACTTTTTTCTATTTGTTACCATCAGGTGGGCAGATTGCATATTAGGTGTCATACACATTTGACGACAACCTTTTTTTTCTTAATTTTAACCCCCCCCCCCCCCCCCCCCCTTTTCCTCCTCACTGTCAACTTTTGACTATTTATTTAATATACAAATTACTGATTTGTCAACTTATCAACACTCCCTCTCCCTAGTCTTTGATTGACATCAATTGTGCACCCTAGTGGAAATTAAGCAGCTTGGTGAGAGTTAAATACCGCAAACAGAAGCAGTAAATTAAAAAAAGCTTAACGTCGTGAAATGTGTTAAAATTACAGAAAATTAATAAGAATGACCTTAACCTAATAAATAAAAAATACCCTATGGAAATATTGGGCGTTAATTATTTTAACGTAACTCTTCAGTTATTTCAATATTTCTTCTGAACTCATCATACTCAGGAATATTTATCAATGAAATACAATTTCTCTTACTAGGTTAATAATAATCGGACAAAATCCTACAAAAACAAAGTGCATATACTTGTTTTCTTAAAAAGTTAAATCTATGTTCAAAGAGGTTAAACATTTTGCACTTGTCTGGTCCTATTTAAAAAAATTCTGACCTTTATACCCTAAAATGCTTTTGGTAAAAAAAATAAAATAGTTTTGTAGGTTACTAAATTTAGATTCGCATGTTTTTATATATCACTTTCTTATCATTCTACCCTATTAGATGAGAGCCATTAAATTTTATTAGGAGTAGCAAACCTAAATATCAAAGTCTTCTCCTTTCTTATTAAAAGTTTGAAATGAGTGATATCTTAGCTTACTTCGGTTTCATACTCTACATTGGCCAATCAAAAAGCCAATCTTTTGACACCAAGTACTTTTTTTACGAGCATCGTGGAAAACCTTTTTTGAAGGCGGCTTGGTGGGTTTTACGTCAATGGTAATTTTCAAACTTAAATTACGTTGACTATATTATATACAACCTATATAAAAACTAGGATGTAAATTTTCAAAAAGGAATATATTTTTCAAAAATGATAACTTTGATAGTGAATAACTGTATATTTTTTCCTACTGTGTTTTTTTAAAACTTAACGCCATCTTTAAAGAAAATTAACTATAATTCCTTTTACTTTTTAAAGTTTATTCATGAAAGAAAAGCAAAAATAAAAATCAATTGAGCAAAAAACTTAAAAACATTCAATTTTGATTGGTAAGCAGAAAAAAATGATTAAAATTAAATTCCACAACTTTGACAAACGTACTTTGTGTGTGCTTTAGATATAGGCCTTTTGCATGTTCCGCCCTTTCTTGTGCCTCTCTTTTTTGGTCTACAAGTAGAAACAAAGCAATATCCACGAGAAGAGGAAGCAAACTCAGGGATGTCTTGTTGGATACCGTAAAATGAAATGAGTTCCTTGGTGATTCTGTGGGTGAGAGGATCATTACATCTATTTATCATTGAAAGATGACTAAGCCGTAGACACAGATCTCTTATGAAGTACTTTCTTCCACCTTTTTGTGTCGATGGAAACTTTTCTGGAACGTTGCTATTGATGATGACCCAACTGTTATAAGCTGATGTCTAAATAATTACAAAACAAAAGATAAGGCCACCTCCTTGAAGCTTTGTAGGAAGTGAAGTCTCTTAGCATTCGATTAGAAGTATCAACGCCTGATTTAAACTTATTGTAGTCGACAATAGTTTCCGGTTTACGTCTTGGACCCAACAAGTTGATGCTTCCCAAGTGTTGAGACGACATTATATAAACTACTTTGAAGTCTCTTTGGGAATGCTTGTGAGGAATGTAAGCAGTCAAGGATGCAAATTCTGTGTAATGGAATTTACTCTCGCACTCTTGTAAGGCGAGACTTTTTAGATAAGCGGGTCTGAAAAGGTAAGGAATAAAGCGACGATTTGCTCTTGCAGTGCCACAGACTGTGAGGTTTTGTTGTCGTGCCCATTTACAAAGTTCATGAGAGGTAAAGAACCTGTCCATGAATATGCCACATCCTTTAGGCAACTCACAACTTGACACAAGTCTTTTTTTACAATTTCCTCGGACGAAAAAATAAGTTTTATCGAGGAGACCAGGGACATAAATTTCGGGTTTGAGCACATAAGAAGTTCTCGCGTCATTGCAGTGGTAGCATTTTATGCCATAGCGTCCTGGCTTGGATCGATCATAGATTCGTAAAGCTGTTCTTCCTCCAAATTTTATCAACTGTTCATCAACAGTTACGCAATCTTGGGGAGTATAGTGCTTGCTGAATATTTCATAAAAATGATCGTGTAGTTCTCTTATTGCTCCCAATTTATCTTCAGGGTTTCTTTCACTTTTTTTGTCAAAGCGTATAAAACGATGGATTAGTAAAAACATATCTCGATTTATAGAAGCTTTTAGAAATGGCTCTCCATGTTTTTGAGAAAAGAGGTATTTCACGTCTAATTTTTGATTTTTTGCCTGACCAATGTGTAGTAAACATGCAAAATAGGATAGTATGTCAGCAATACTGAACTTTTCAAAACAAAATTTAGTCTTTATAGCTTCAGGCATATGTCTAAAATACAAAAACTAACTTTAGAGAAGAATAAAAAATCAATGACTATTCATTTTTATGTTTGATTAGTGTAACAAAATTACAAACATCATTTTTGAATAAAACACTTTTTCGGAAAGTCAACATGCTTCATCCATCTTTAATTTGGTACAACGATAAATATGTGATATTGTTTCAACAGTAAAAAAGAGTTGGAAAATTTTCAAAGGATCATCTAAAGATTTAGCATCTCCTTTAGGACCATATGGGTCAGCGACATTATCTCTAATGTTGAAAGTTCCAGGTCTTCCAACATTCGTAGAAAAAGAATCCCATTGATAACGTGTACCGTCTGGGGCAAATAAGAAATCTGACTCCTCAGATGAAGACAAAGAAAAACTTTCAGAACAAGAAGTTGTAATGTCATTAGAAGAAACACTTGAAGACGACTGCATGACGGAGATAATCACACAGTTCAAAATTGAAAAACTGAGAAGACAGAATAAAAGTTTAATTTTGTGTACAAAATGTATTTTATGCACAAATGTTTAGTGACGACATATTTGAAAATAATTCTCTGCGTGACATCACACAACACCGCTTCAATTTTGTTTATATTTTACCTTCAATATGCTCGGATACAAAAATTACTTTTGAAAGTAAAGCTATCTTGCATTATATAGAAGGTTGAAAACGATATCTCATGACCACATATATTGATCATTATCATTCTCGTAAATTTTTCTAGTTTGGCAACGCAATCTGGAGAATAAAATGCCTAATATACCGTAACACATACAGCTTCCTCATTCATCATTCCTCGGGATGAAATTTGTTTTGTTTCAATGTCTAACACAATCGTAAACATAAAACCTTGGATTTCTCCACATGCGCAAGTTTATTATGCATTACTTCATTCATTTATTTCAGGGTTTTGATCAGATCCGGGCGATACATAGAAAATTGAACTGGATTTATTTCTGAGTTTCAAAATAAAAAGTTTGAAGAAATGAAAATGCATATAAACAAAAGACCTATTAGGGCGTGAGTGGGTTGGTAGAACGTGTGACTTCGAAACTCAAATGCTTACGTTCGAATCCCGCTCCCTGCAACTTACTTATAGTTCGATACAAGCGGTCTTCTGGCCTTCTCGATGAAAACATCCTGAGGTACCTACCTAATAGAAAAGTGGGTTTGTGATATTGCAGAAAGTATTTCAGTAATGCAGATGACGTTAATTTATTATTACGCTCACATGAATAATTTTTTCATTTACTAGTTTTTGTGCTTAAAATGCTATTTCTTCTGATTTTACATAGAATTTATGTAGGAAATGCAAAATTCGTCATAAACGATCTTTTTTGATGTATGGGAGTTTTACGGTATATATCCGTCCTTCATGTATGGTATGAAATGGACCGTCTTGCGAAGGTTAATACACACATTCATTCGATTTGATATTCGAAGCGAAAGAAATAACGATGATAAAATTTCTCCTGTTCGATTTATACACAATGATTTTTATGACATATTTTCTCGGTATTAAACTCCAACAGATTATGTAACTGTGGACGAGCAGTGGTAAAATTTCGAGGGGGCTGCCCAGTAAAAATTTATGACCCTTCTAAATCAGGGAGGTATCGTGTAAAACTGTACCATTGTAATGACTCTAGAAATTACTATGTTTTAAAACCTAAAATATATGTTTCAGGTCTAGATGATAGATCTTATTCCAGGAATCATAACAGGTCGCTTCTTTACATCACAAAATTTATGTGCCTGGAGCGCAAGTCGCGATTACACAGTATTAGGAACGGTAAGGGCTAACTGGAGATTTATGCCTCTCATATTGAGAGCGCAACATTTGAAAGAGTTGAAACTGGCTGCATGCGAAAGTAGATTTTTGTATACCACACATGCATCTCTAACAGCTTACATACCCCGTAAACACGTTACCAAAGATTTCAAATTTTCTACAGATTGTCCATTCAACATTTAGGCAATATTCAAACTGAAGGGGTAAACAATGTTCCAGAAACAATAACAATGTACAATAGTTTTAAAAGTGGGGTTGATATGGCCAATAAAATGCTGAGGCCATATACTTGTTATAAGCCGAGTGGAAAATGGAACTATGCTGTTTTTGCAAATTATTTGGATATAGTTTGTCATAACATTTGGATAATTTCGAAATGTAACTCCTCAAATATTTATCCATCGACAAAAGCTGGTGGAAGAAAAAAATTTGCTGGTTGCAAATTGACACCCATGCAATTGAGAGCACAAATTTCCTTGACCCCTGGAAACATTCTAGGCATTTTATCCTTTTACGGTTTTTAAAATACTTTAGAAACTCGAGAACTTCCTTCAACTTCTAAAGCAGCCATGTCAAACATGCGGCCCGCGGGCCGCATGTGGCCCATTACAAGTAGATTTGCGGCCCATTACAAGCAGATTTGCGGCCCACACATATTACAGTATTATTAATTATAATTTTATGTATAAGTGTAGATTTAGACTTCTCAGAACTAGGTTGACTGATTTTCACTTATCATCTCTTATAAAAGTTCGCACTGGACAGAAATTTCAGCCAGACATAGCAAAGATTGTCAATAACAAGAGGTGTCAAGCCTCGGGACAAGAACATGTAAAATATTTGAATAATTAATAATAAATGTTTATTTTGAACTATTGTAGTTTATGTGCATTTCATTTGTAGTTCATTCAAATACATGTGGGCCATGTATGTTGCCTTATAAACTTTTTTTTATATTAAAATAAAGAACAGATTTATATACGTGCTAATTTTTTAATTAAATTATTTTGTTTAACTAAAATAGGAATACTATACATGACTTTGTACTTTCATTTTTGAATATAATCAAACCATTACATGTTTCTAAGTTAAAAGTAAAATATTCTGCAATAATTTTTATTGAACAACTTTAAATATCATTGTAGGAGTGCGGCCCTCATGAGAACACAAACTCACTCCTTTGGCCCTCATGGGAAAAGGGGCGCCCCCCCCTCATGTGTTTTCTATAAGTAAGAGTTGCTGCTTGTTTATAAAACATGTATGATGATCCTGATATCTATGTATGAATCATGTATGAAGAATGGAGACTTTCGAATCAATCAAACATCACATGCCAAGCTGCTCTGAAATTCCTATCGAACATATTTTACAGGCGATGCGTGAGAGCTATATAATAATGGTTCTAGGAGAATCTCTGATTGTGGTGATTCACTGATTATTTCTTCATTCTTTGATCTAACCGCTAGCATGCATTTATCTCTTCTCCACTAATGTGCAGTTCTTATTTTCCTCATCACTCTCTCTTACTCTATATACGCTAGTTATTCTTAGATGCTCACTCGCTATGTGCGCATTGATAACGTCTGAGAAAGAAGTGTATGAGTTTGACGGGTGTGTGGCATAAAGCTAAATCAAATAACTGTCATATATTGAAGAATAGATATTTAATTTTAATTACATAATTTTATTCAACTTATTGTTAAATATTTATTATTTCAACACTTTAATTTATTTATTTTAGACAAATTTATTTCTAACTATAGGTAGCAACCTCTCTATAACCATAAAATGTCAAATTTAAAACTGCTTAATATGAAAATTAAAAACTTTTTAATTTTTAAATCAATACAAACATAATTAAATTTACCCAAAACAGTCTTCAATGTAATAATTAGATATTGTTTGAAAAAAATAATACAAGAAAATTTTTATTTCAAGATAAAATAGATGAAACATCAAATCTTCCATTTAATATTGAAAAATCCACTTCATATGCTTCGTCTGTTTGATTTGACAGTTGGATATCATGAGCATGACAAATAACGGAGGTAAGTCTGGAAAGAAAAAGGGAAACATTTTTATTTCGATGATAATCGTTTTGGATCCTTTCAATATTTTCTTCTCTCTCTTTTCTTTTGGCTTCGTTGCCCCCATTCCAGCAATACTTTGAATTTATTTCTTCTATCTCACACATATCTTTCATTAATTTTTCTTCTGAACTTATAAAAAAATTCATAACTTCCCAAGCTGTTGTATTTTCAAAAGGAAGGTGAGATTTCATTCTAAAAAGTTGCAAAAGGTTTATTGGAAAAGTAAAAAGTAAACTTATCACTTAAGAAAGAAAGATTTATTCAAGAAAAAATGTATAAAAAAAAATAACAAATTATAAAGTGTAATTTTGCGAAGGTCATATCTGAAATCATAAGAGAAAAAGTCTAAAATATTGTTAAAATTTTTGGGTAACTTCCCATTAAATAATTTAAATATATACATAGCAAGTTTGAAATGAAACAAATCATTTACTTTAAGGATTTTATTTTCCAGAAATAGATTATTGGTATGGCAAATATAATTGGTATTTATATATATATCTCAAAGCTTTTTTCTGTGTTTTTTCACTTACGCGTTGTGAAACCCTTCACAATGATTGTTTGTTCTAATTGCTTTTCCTTGTACATTCCATAAGTTTATATTGCAATTGCGAATCCAAGTAATTTCAAAATATTCAATAAAACTACCAATTTCAAGGGGTTCTAAAAATCTCTTCATTTTGTTAAATATATATTTCACCTAAAATTTTTGAGTCAATAAAAGTTTAAAGTAAACGTATAAAGTACTTCTGAAGGTGGCAAAAATGCAATTGCAAGTAACATCCTAATTCAATGTCTGAATTTAGTTGATTTTGAGTATTTGGACCCATACCCTAAGGATGCTAGCTTTCTGTAGACCGATTGACAGAAATGAAAATAACATCCCGAGTATGTGGCATTAACAAAAGACTAAAATGAATGTATTAAAAGAAACAAATTTAAATTAAAAGTAAATAAAAAAAAGTACTTTTTTTCCTGAAGAAATGATTCCTTTTTCAAAATCACCACAAATACTAGTAACTTGATCTTCCCGAATTACTTTTTTCAGATTTTGGAAGATATTACTTAAAAAAATACATTTTAAAGATTTGAAGTAAAAAGAAAAAAGATTACTTATATGTTTCTTCTTTTTTATCAGAAGCAAGAGCATGGAGTATGGGGATTTGAATATTGTTGTGAAAAGCATGCACTGTTACTATTTGGTAAAAGTGCTTTGGAGATTTTTTAAATGTACCGTCAATGTAAAGAGTATTTATAGGATTGACTTGATTTATATGTTTTAGCACATTTCCATAAAATACCAAAAGTCTTTTGTGTTCAATAATGGTATCTTCTTGAAGAAAATTAGTTTGATTGGCAAACATATATTTTTCGGGTATTGTGAAAAAAATATCTTTTGGAGGGCATATTCTTTTTTTGTTGAATCTAATTCTTCTTAAAATCGTTCTTTTCTTTCCAATTATTTCTCGTTCTTTAGAATTTAAAATTGATAAGTTTTCTCTACAATAATAAAGAAGTATTAAATATATTTGCATTAAAATTTAGGTGTAAGACATTTTGTATTATCTTTTAGGAGTGTTATTATAAAATGTAAATAAAAATATACTGATATATTTCACTTGTGGTTTTTCTTGTTGTTAGCGCGTCTGCTTTGATTTTTGTAGTAAATTTATTAACAGCTTCTGTAATGGGGTCATGACTATGCGGAATGAACTTTAATGTTGAGGAATCACTTTTTGATAATATGATTCTTCCTATAAAAGATATTTGTATTATAAAAATATTTGAAATTTATATTAAAAGTTTTTACCTGGGCATTTAGACTTAGTACAATAATAATGTACTGTAGTTTGAAATTCTTGTTTTTTAAAGTATTTGTAACCGTCTCTAAACATTTGATTTTCTCAAAGAAAAGTAAATGAAAACAAAGATATTGTATTGTACAGATACAAGAATAGAATAAGATGGACAGCTGTCTTAGTGATGCTATCTCACTAATCCTATTATAAAGTCTGCAAGAAAATACTAAAGAAAGTAAATTCCAGATAATTACTTCCACATTTTATGGGGATACAAACTCGATTGTTTATCCATTTTCTTCAATATATGACAGTTTTTGATTTCGTTTCATGCCTCACACCCATCAAACTCATACACTTCTTTCCCAGACGTTATCAATGCGCACATAGCGAGTGAGCATGTTAAAAGAATAACTAGCGTATATAGAGTAAGAGAGAGTGATGAGGAAAATAAGAACTGCAGATTAGTGGAGAAGAGATATGCATGCTTATTGATGATGAATTTGAAGAAAAAGATAAAATAACTGCCTTTCAAAAAACAATTCTTAAAAAACTAAATAAAATTAAAATATAGCTATTTTATTGAGATGAGTTATGATATTAGGCAAAACGTTCATATGCCAAACCGTTTTACGAAAAATAGTCTTATGAAAAAAGCGTAAAAGAGTAAAAAAAAATTGAAAAAACGGTTTTATAAAACAATAGTGCTAATTGATCTGCATAAATAGAGTAAATTGTCTATGGCAAGAATTGTATTATAAAAATAGAGCAAATTTTTAATGGAAAGAATTGTCTTATAAAAATAGGACTGGAAGTTTTATAAAAATAATAGAGCGCATTCTCTTATAAAAATAATGGGGCAAATTGAGCATGAGGCAAATCGTCTTATGAAAATTATGAGGCGAATTATTTTATGAAAATAATGGGGCAAATTGTTTTATGAAAATAGTTAGGCGAATTGTCCATGAGACAAAATGTCTTATGAAAATAATGGGGCGAATTGTCCATGAGACAAAATGTCTTATGAAAATAATGGGGCGAATTGTCCATGGGACGAACGGTCTTATGAAAATAATTGGGCGAATTGTCCTATGAAAATAATGGGGCGAATTGTTCATGGGACGAACTGTCTTATGAAAATAATGGGGCGAATTGTCTTATAAAAAGAATGGGGCGAAATGTCTGAGGACCTTTTAAAGGATTGCTTGAATATTTGGTCTCCCGTGGTTTTTCCAGACCACTAATTTTGAAAATTGCAATAAAAAAATTTCGCCCCCCCCCCCCCCCCCCAATAATTTTGAGGATGTGCGCCCCTGCATGGGACTCCGAGTTTGACATGCCTGTTCTAAAGGATACTGTTATATTTCATCTTGTAAACCTAAAAAGAGGGGAACCAGAAAATGTGATATGCGTCGTAAGTATATATGTAGAAAACACACAAAAACATATTGATTAAAAAAATTATCTTTAAAAAAAAATAAGATTAAAAAGATTTAAAAAATATATAGTACCCTGTCAAATCAAATTTTGTTTAGATGGCGTTTTTTTTTTTGAAAATTTTTTTGTAACTTGATAAAACTTGCTTTTAAATTTTTTTCTTATGAATTATACCATTAGAAATGAATGAAATTTTATCTTAAGTCAAAAATATTTCAAAAAACCACAAAAAAAAATTTGACCTATTTTAGAATTATAGACAGGACCTATGGATGAGGGTTGATAAAAAAAATTATGGCCCATTAAAATTTTTCAAGTCATAATTAGTTCTATATCGTCCAGTTGAAAATTACATATGGTTTTCATATAGGCTTATATATTTTTATTGGGCAAAAAACACCTTTAAAATTCAAAGGGTGGGTAAAAAGCCATGGTCCTACTGCAAAAGAATTCAATGAAAATTTATTAAAAGATTAAACAGAAAAATGATGTGTCAATAAATTCATGCAGATCATCCATATCTGGAACCTGGGGTAAATTTTGGACGAACGATTGGTATTTGCGAAACGTTATCTTAAATTTCAAAACGATTAAAATACATTTTGGTAAAGTAAATTTGTTAAAAATTACGGGCATTTTCATTATTGCTAGTGCTTGAATCACCAACTATCAAAGCTTAAAAGATTTATTATATACGAAGAAATAGGTAAGAGAATAAATATTTTACATAATAATTGTTTAAGCCAATTTATTTTTAAATGTTCATAATTAAATCCTGTAAATGAGAAAAAGTATGCTACAATTCCTTTACGAAACAACTTGCAACTTACCTGGCCCTATAATGCAAAAAATGGGAGTAAAAATGAGAAAATAGGAAAGAAGTAATCGCAGAGAATGCATATTGAAATAATGAAATGAAATCTACAATCTTCATCTTAAGTATACGTTGCGCATTTTTATACTTTGAAATTGATGTTAAGATGAAGAATTGGTCATTAAAAAATCAAAGGAAGAAATTAAATGAATGGGTGAAAACTATGATACGGAAAAGCCTTTAGCTTGATCTTTCAATGTGACGTATTCCCCATCCAATAGATGTCATCCAGTTTTATTATTTACTGAAGGTTTAAAATTTAAATGTGCCTTTCCTACTTTTTGCTGGAATGGAGACAGAGTACATTTTTCAATGTCAATAAGATCTATGTGTGTGAATTTGGCAAGAGGAGTGATTTATTCACTGTGATATTTCCCCTTGATTATTATATAACATTTAGGGGTGTTTTAATTCCGCAACCATTGCTGACAAATAATCACCCCCTGTGAAAAGATCAAAGTAGCGAGTTATTATTTGATAGGGCGTTGAAATTTTACGTTACCCCTGTTCCATAGGAATAAAAAGGCAACTTGAATTAGTAGTCAAATCCTACATCATACCGTCTTGCAGATTTATTGCTGAAACTTTAGATCAATGTGATCATTTAATTTTTTGGGTCATAAGAAGATGAGAAGTTTACCTTGAATATGCGTATAAACAACTTTCAAATAAATTAAAATAAACTACTCCCTTTAACGCCAGCTCTCTAAAAGTGGCAGGTTGCTATAACGACCAATTTCTTACAGTCAACTATTTTGTCTTTTTTTCACATAGTTTTCACTTCCTCTAAAATCTAAAGCGACCAGTTAGTTATATTACTCAAAATTCATAACTCAAATCACATTATGTTATATGTGGGAATGTTTTAAGTCATAACAGTAAAAAGCCAAGGTAAAATTCGTTTTAAGACATTTCACAGAGAAATAAAAGACAAAACCTAGATTATTTCAGACGAAAAAATCTTCCATAAAAGCTAGTAGTTTGAACTCTGCTACTAATTTTTCAGTCAAAATAAAGCAAGGTTAGAGGCTTTATACAAATTAAAAAAATTGCAGAAACTAAAAAGCCTCATACCATAGATTCAATTAAACCTTTTATTTAGGAATCGATAAATATAATTCTTGGAGAAAAAGAATCAAATCAACTGAAAGGAATTCTTCTATCAAATGAAAAAATAAATTCAAATAATAATAATTCATTTCAAACTGTGTCTGTTGTGAAAAGTAGTCCTGTTTATTCATTACTAATGGATGAGTCGAAAGATTTATATGTTCCCAACTTATTCTTTATTTTCGATATTATGAGGAAAATTTATTGAAATAAGAAAAATCACTTTCTGAACCCATTCTCACAACAACTCGTGGGGAAGATGTCTTTGAAACTTTACAGAATTTTACCTACTTATAAAAATTCGGTAAAACATGTATGAATTGAGCTCCTACAATGATTGGTTCAAAATCTCGTTTTAAAGCTTTTGTAAATAAATTTCTACATAGGTTAAATTTAACGAAGAAGTCTTTAATATTGTCACTAAACTCCTAAATTATAATGAAAAAAGCGCAATAAGTTTAAGAATTTTTTGATTTCTTTTTTCGATATGAAAAATGCAGGATAATTTATTTGTGGAAACTGATGCATAGGTGGAAGTCTTCTTTTTTGACGTTATATTATAAAATTTATACATTCAAGTTTCTTGAATGTTGCATAAAGTCCATTTTGATATTTCCTGTAGTTAAACTTTTAGCTTAGTATCTATATTAGATACTCCCTGTAAAATTTATATTATACAGTTTTGAACACATAACACTTATATTTTTATATAATTAATTTTTTTAAATAAGAGTAGCTACTTTTAAGAAAAAATAAAATATTCATACAAATTTTACATAAAATGTCGTTTTTACAAATCAAACATGTTAGTTTTATTTCTGAACTCAGTTTTTCGATTTAGTGTTTCAAAATATCCGAAAGTGTCAATCAAATTTGTGGTTTACTTCTAAAAACGGTATCCAAATATATGCATTCAAATTTAAATGAAATATATATTTTTATGCCAAATCGGGAATGCATGTTTAACTTCTGGACACAGATTTTGGTTTTAGAATATCTCAAAGTACCAATCAAATTTGGGGTTTGTTTCTGAAAACTGTCTCCAAAAATAATTTTTCATGAAATAACATAACATAACATAATTTATTAAGCGAATAGAAAGGCAAATTTGCTTGTAATGATCGCATCAATTTAAGGAAAAGAATAACATAAACGGATCGAGAATAATATAAGCAAAACTCCAGTCTTCATCAAAGAAGTTGTTATTCAATACCTTTATTAGTAGTTCTTTAAAATGCCACTAAGTCTGTGATCGATGCACGGATAATGCAACATTACCAGGGAAAAATATAATTACACTCATAAGTCATAACCATGATAACTTTTTTGCGATTGGTAAATAAAAGTACACTTGTATACCTCATCACTTTTTTTAAGTGCTAAAATATAAGTACACTTGCATACCTACGTGATCAGACATCACGTTTCTGCCACTGGCAAAAAATAAATAAATTCATAAACGTCATCACATTTTTTTAAATGGCCAAATATTAGTGATCACTTGTCACGCATGCTGTATGTATGACGCTGTATGAATAGTTCGAAAGAATACGTAATATGTATGCCTGATGATATTGAAATATCTTTTACCCAATAAAACAGATTAAAGCAAATGAGTGACACTTGCAAAGGGTTTATGTACTAAATACGCCATGTCCTTCAGTTACGTCATTGTAATTGTGCTCGATGAAAAAAGTTGTAGGATTATCCCGCTGATATACAAATTGTTTATCCGATCAAACAAGTAAATAAATGAGTGAAATTTGCTTGCAGTTCATTTTATGTTTTACGATAACATAATTCTTATTATTAGAAATTTAGCATTATTGACTAAGATTTTAAAACAAAGTTTGGAATTCCATTTTTCTTCATGGATTTTTTATTGAAATGACCAATTTACAATGAGAAGAATCGATAACTTTTTACATAAAAAATGTTGGCATTAAAATTTTATACTGTAGAATGTCAAAAAGTGTCACTTATTGTCTGTAAACCTTCTTTAGAGATCAAAATATATATACCAACAAATCGTCAGATTTTTTTCGTACCCTTATCAGGATAATTGACTACAAAATGTAGTCAGCAAAAGTATTATTATTTATAACTCGTTGAATAATTGAGTAAAAACTTCATAATTGCGCATACAATTTGCTTGTATAACAGGTTAAAATATATGAAAATAACAGTATTGAATGTTTGTGATGAAGAGAGTTATTCTATGTTTTTCATATATAGTGAAGTTGACTACATTTTGTAGTCAACGTCTTTCTATATAAATTCATGCATAGCTTTTAATATAGGTACAAGGGTTGTTTCATGCATTGGCATTTAGTAAAGAAGAATTGTCACAGAAACTCTTTCCGGTTGTCATGATTGAATGAGACACAATATCTTGTTGCACACTCTCTCTGCTTCCTTTCATTTCATTATTGATTTTTTTTCTCAATTTTTTGTACACTATGAATAAACGAAAGACCTTTATTGAAGCCTGTAGCTTATTAAAAATTAGCAAATTATGTGACGATGATTTAGATATTTCAGAATCTATAGAATTTTCAAATTTTTCAAGCGATGATGAAAACGTTGAAGAGAATTTTGACATGAATAATAATCTCCGAACTTTAGAGGAAGATTCAGAAGATATAGTTGTTTTTTCTGAAAATGAAAGTACAGATGATTCCCTTTCTAATGAAGAAGAAGGAGAAGAAGAAGCTGTAGGTGATGTAAAGTGGGATTATAAATTGAAAGATAATATTGTGCGTTTGAAGCGTAATATTGTCACAGAGAAAGCAAGAACCTGTACAAAAAGCGTCGACGAAAAAGAATTATTTGATTTGACTTTACCTGAAGAAATTAGAAGACATATTCTAAGATTTACAAATCAAAAACTTTTTATGATCAAGGCTTCAAATCCATCTAAGTTTTCTTCAAAATTATTCTCAAAGTTTACTTATGATGAGTTTGAAGCTTCAATTGGTTTTCTTATCAGAGCAGGTGCGGATCGCGACAATTTTTGTGATTTGAACGATTTTTATAAAGAAAAAGATAGCAAGCCTTTTTATAAAGCCTGTATGGCATTTTCGCGTATGAAACTTTTCCTTAGGTGTCTAAGGTTTGACAATCTTATTACAAGAAGTCAAAGAAAAGAGAACGACAAACTTGCGGCTATAAGGGAAGTATGGGAACTGTTTCTACTTTCACAAAGACGTCACTACATTCCTGAAGAATTTCTAACAATAGACGAGCAATTAGTTGGGTATCGAGGTAAAATACCTGGCAAAACATACATGCCTTCAAAACCCAAAAAATATGGACTAAAGATATTTTGGATTTGTGAGGCAAACTCAAGCTATGCTCTCAACGGAATAATTTATTTGGGTAGAGAAAATAATGCAAGAACAATAAATTTAGCTGAAAAAGTTTGCCTCGAGTTGATGAAGCCTTTTGAAAAAACAGGAAGAAATATCACGCTTGACAACTTCTTTACAAGTCATAGTCTAGCAGTGAAACTTCTTGAAAAAAAACTTACTTTAGTAGGAACGATTCGTCAAAATAAAAAAGAACTTCCATTATCATTCAAAAATTCAAAAGGTAGAGAAATAAACTCAACAGTTTTTAAGTATGATAATAAAAACAAAATAGTAATTATGTCTTATGCTCCAAAAAAGAACAAAACCGTGTGTCTTTTGTCAAGCAACTTTTTTTCTTCGGATTTCGCTAATGAAAAAAGAGTACCAGATCTCATAAACTTTTACAATAAAACAAAAGGTGGCGTCGATCTAATGGACGAAAATGTAGAAGAATATACAGTCAGAAGAAAAACTGTACGCTGGCCATTAATCATATTTTTTAACATGCTTGATGTTTCATGCCTAAATGCTTACATAATGGCAAAGAAAAATGGATATTGTCAGTCAAGAAAAACTTTTCTAAAAGTCTTAGGGGAAAAACTTTCAGCAGCTAACATGGAAAAAAGGTTAAAAAATCCACATCTCTCTACCGAAATAAAGCATGTAATACGTTATTTTTTATCGTATGCGCCCGTTTCATCTGATCTAAATAGAATAGCGCAAGAAACTCCAAGAAGATGTTTCATTTGTAAGAAGTCTACAAGAAAAAGATGCAACACTTGTTTGAAAGCGTGCTGTAAAGAACACTCCTGTGAAAAAAAAACTGTAAGTTGTACATTTTGCGAAAATTCATGAAAATAAATACATTTAATAACATTTTCTGTTACTTATATATGCCAAAACCAATTAATATAATATATATTATAGAAAAAGATAGTGACTACAAAATGTAGTCACTTGTCCCAATTAGGTTGTTTAATTTTTCCATCCTAATAAGGGTTAAAAAATGTTTTTATATCTTTGGCAAACCTTAATGTACTTTTTGAAAATATAAAAGAGAGTCACCTGTTAGGATTGTCTTCGCTGGCAGTGAATCGCATATCTCTGTTTGAACAGCACTTGGCCTATCTCAAGAGTTTCTTTTATTTCCCTGATGACTCTTAGTCAGATTGGGAGAATACCGTTCTTTCGTAACTTTGGAATTTCTTTAGCATTTTTCGAAATTTGATGGGGTGGTGGGCACTGAAGGATGAAAAATAAAAAAGTGCCCTTTTGTAACTGTGAACCATATTGTGATGGCACATAGCACGATGCCATTGACAGAATCAGAAGCTGTAATCAGTTAGGACAACCATGATGCGTTATCAACCTCAATGTTGCTCCTCTTTCCATTCAATAGGGAGGCTTTTGGAAAAGCGACAAGTCTAGCAACTTCCAAGCAGCCGTTCATCATGCATGGTCCTTAGTTTTTCTCCAACGCGCTATTTACTCCAAAGTGAAGACTATATTTGTTGACCACACTTTCATTTTCATCAAGAGTCCGGCGTTGAAGGGTTCATAATTGCAGCGACGCACTCTAAATTCGATGAGATTGATTAGGTGGTAAATAGGGTGGACGGGTATAGCTGGACGTGTAGCTCTTCCAAAATGACTATGTATTGGATGGAAACAACGTTAAAATCGAACGTGATAATAATCATAAATGTCATAGCTGTTTTCATCCGTTATTTGCACTCTCATTCAGACAATTGTAAACCGTTATGCCCCTGTACAGACTCCTTCACAGCGCCAAAAATGACCTTTTACCTATCTTATGTAATAATATTATTATCATATATCTCTCCTCACATCATCTCACTACCTATTTCCTTCTATTTTGTCCACCTGTAATTTTTATTTGGACCATGGAAACATCCAGGATTGGGTCGGATTCTATATAAAGTTTCCAATACTTTGAATTTTTTATTTACAACTTTGATTCTTCTTTTGATTTTTCATTTCTAAAATTTTAATTTTGTTTCTGATGCTCAAAATAAAATTCTAATTCTGATTCTGATTGAGTTGAAAATAATATAATATTTACATGCGAGTTTAGCTAACTGTGCAAAGATGGATTGCTTTAATTTTAGGTAGCTTAGTCGATCTCATCTGTAGTAATTCGCTAAAGCATCTTACAAGGTCGTATCAGCGTGGTCCCCGTTAATCCCAAAGCTCGAGCATCCTTCAACCTCCCCAAATGCTAGGCACTCATTAGCCCTTACCACCTTCTTGGACTTTCATGATCTTGTTTCGGATGGCAGAATGACTACTTTGTCGACAATGTCGGTAAACTGGGATTTCTTGCAGTCCTACCTCCAAATTTCCGCTGATTGGGGCGACTCATGGTCGCTCCTCTCAAGACATCTGACGTTTCCATTTAAGACTCAGAGTTGACCAAGATAGATAAGCTAAAATCTTTACCCACATTAGGCTGATTGAGCGAAGATGATATTGCTAAACTTCCTATCTCAACAAATCTGAAAGAGCTCATATGCCATTACAATCGATTCAGGAATCGCCACAAAGTAGAGGAATGGAAAGAGATTTTGCCTCCATTCCCTCAGCTAATCATGACAGCAGAGCAGACCAAACCTAAAAAACTTGATTTTAAAGGAATAAACTTTAGAATCTTACTAGGAGAATCAAATAAATAAGCCATCCACTAAGAATGACGGAGAAAACAATGCTAAGTTCATCTCAAACCTATCGGAAAACAAGTGGATTAGAATTATTTGGCCAAATTGGAGTATAACTATGCTTTCTCCACCATAAGGTGCATCCTTCAATATTACATGTGCGACTTTCAGAGGGCAGGAGGTCTTGAAATGTCAAAATATCAAGCGTTTAGTCACACTTCGTTATCTGCAAAGATTCGTTACAAATAGTCCATTTGTGGCATTTAGCTCATCTTTAGCCTACGCTGAATCCTAAATGCATTTTCTGGAACGTGAGGTCTTTCCAAAGCTGTTACAGAGGGAGTTGTTACACGAATTCCCAACCTATATTACATGTCCTCATGCTTTTTAGTTCCCAATCAGAGCAGAAATAATCGCCTGGAAGCTAACTCTGGATTCAATTCATATCTCTGTAGAAATCTAAGGATTTCTTTGCAAAGTCGGATTATATAATCAGGCATTGTGCATGGTATCGGGGCTGGACCTGTCGGATGCATTGTACGGAATCAAAATAGCTCCTAACAAGACAAAGATCCTTTGTATTAATAGTGCGTATAAGAGTCGAACATCTTTTGGGAAAGTCACATGTCATTTTACACCTTCTTGGAAACCGAATGTGGATACTTCATTAAGAGGAATAACTCGGTCCTGAATTTCATCCAAAATAGCAAATACCACGCGATCCAAATGAAATAAGCTACGAATGAATAGGGATTCCGGGAGAAATTATGCCGCTTCTGGAATAGATAGTAATGCTTCTAGCCATTTCCTGGATGTAAAACACAAATATTCATTTAAATGCTCTTCAAAGGCCTTTGAGGGTAGTCAAATACTATATCGCTGCCCGACAAAATTATAAAATTCCTTTTCAGCTAAAAAACTATCTAAGCACATCTTTTTAGAATAGTCTAACCACATCTTCTTAGTAATAAAGATTTCTATTGACTACATTTAAAAAGCCTAGCTGCACTGCAAACCAAAACGCAAATATCAGTTCTATGTGGAAGTTTCCCTGAAAGCAATTCGTTTATGGCATTCAAAATATGAGGAAATTACCTTCCCTATATAATTGGCATATTACCTAAATAGAAAGTTTAGCCATTCTGATCTGTTGGATAATCCTACCTCACTGGGAAATATTCTCCATCCTGAAGATATTGCGCAGATAAAGTTGCTTGGTTCAAGATTCATGATCATTATCCTAGAGATCCTCTGGAATGATGAGCCTTTCATCATAAATAATAATGTGTCAGTCTCCTATGACCCTTAAGTGAACGGACATTGCCCTAAGGAATTTCTGTCACTCCTCAACAAACTGGACGAATGTAAAATAGGCCTCTGCAAGCATTAATTCCTCAACTTCCGCCACTTGATGGAAATGGAAAGTGTTGTCAACAAATGTTCTTCACTTTGGGGGAAAAGCTACATAGCATAGATATGATGGACAGATAGATTGGGGTGGCACGAAGTGTCACGCGTGCCATGATGGAAAAAGCGGCAAAATCAAAAATGATCATATATATCAGAAAAAAAAGTGGCTTCCGTGTTTGCCACTCTGATAGACGCAATCGCATCTAGTAATAACTGGCTCACCGCTCCAAAAGAACCTTACCTCTCAAAACTTCAGAAGATGATAAAGAAAAAAAGCATTCTCTCAGAATGATTAAGAGTATTCGGGAAAGAAAAGAAACATCTAAAAGAATCTTTTAAGGTCAAAAAAAGCGTTTCAAAGTCAAAGAAAAAGTCACTTTCGTGATAGGCCTAGTGCTGGAAGCAGCCATGACACGAAACACCATGCCAAATCTGAAAAAGACCAAATATTAATTGAAAAGAATGTCAGACCAAGGTGCAATAAAGATTGGAGCAAAGAAATGGCAAATCGCCGAAATGCCTTTCATGAGAAAGCACAATGAAGAAGTGATGGTCTATGCTATGGTTCGAAAAGAAATCCATATTTTCTAAGTTCACTTTTTTTGTACCTACCGTAAAATCGTATCAGAATAAAATAATACGATATTTAAAAAACGTGTCCAAATTTTGAAAAAAGTCGAAAAGCATTAACCTAACCAAACTGTTTTTTACCTTGTAAATAAAGGCGTCCAATATTCTTTAGTACAATAATTGCAAATTAATATTATGTTTTTATTTTTTATATAATATTCATTTAAAGAAACGATCCAGAGCAGTTAATTTGAAATAATGATGTTTGTTCGCAAAATGCAAAAACATCAAATTTGGTCAAGTAACAAATTCATGTGCAATCAGATAAATGTTGAAAAAGCTTATTCAAAATTCGAGTTTTGAAACGTAAAAAGAGTGCTCTCAATGATCTCCTCTTTTTGGCATCGATCTTTTATCACTTGAAATGCATTTCAGATCTGAGAAATTCATAATTTTAAAATGCAGAAACATTTTGAATAATTAAGTTAATATAATTAGATTTAATATCACAGATTTTAATATAATATATGATATTCTTTATGGATAACTTAACATGAGTTTGTGGTTCAGAAAACCTAATCGACTAGATGTTATCACTCCACTATCGGGCGTCAACTTCATAAATCTATTTACAAACTCTTAGGCTGGATAAAAACGTACCAAAGATTAATTTACGCGCATTCTAATCGTATTTTTACAAAAAAGCTATTGTATAGTACGATAATTTAGAAAAGTAACCTACCATATGCCACAACTGCCGTGAACACGTAAAATGAATAGCTTAAGCAAGATTAATTCATCTCAATCCATTTTCTTTTGTGTATTCGTTTGCGTGTGTTCACAATACCCATCATACATTCCAAGTAAATGAATTTACTTTTTTACAATCGAATCTCTTATATTTTTCAGTTGGTCCTTTTTTACACCACTCATCAGTCATCTCTACGTGCATTGGCACCACTCATCGTTTCCATGAATATGTTATCAAGAAGATGAATCTTACAAAGTTTAATCCTCCCATCGTGAATAACTAAATTTTGCTTCCTGGTAAAAACCTCCTAAAAGGAATTTTTCGAAAAAAATGAATTTGTTATTTTGATACATATCTTTAACATGCGATTTTATAAACTTATGTTTATTGACATGCAAACTACATAGTAACTAGTGCTAACTAACTTTTAAAGGACGAGGCTTATTCATATTTTGAAAGGTTCGAATGATAATCCATTTATTCTGACTTCGCAAAATTTTAGAACTGGGGATTTTAGAAAACCCAGAATTTTTTTGGGCCTAAAGGAAAATTTATTTGTTCCAAATGTCAATCTCACTTGATTTTTTCAGTCTATTTTTTCATATCTATTATTAATTGATGAGTTAACATTTTTAGTTTTAAATTTCTAATTGTAATATTTATGCTTGATTTGTATTACAGTTGTTCCCCCTTAATACACGACCACCGGAAAGATGACCAACCCCCCGTGAATTATCTGATCCGTGTATTGTATAAGAGAGGTGACATGTTTGTCATGAGTGTGTGAGTTGCATGAGGCAAAAAGGGGAAGTTGCCTTGATCAGCGGATTAACGGATTTCGTGTACTAATGGTGCGTGTATTAGGGGGGGGGGACTACTGTTCTTTTGAAATAAATTATTGTGAAAATTTAGTAACGTCAAAAGGACGAGAAAAAAAAGTTTTTTATACCAACGTATTTACAAAGTGATTTTAACACAAAACAGTGTCTAAATTTTTTCACGATCTTAAAGAACGGAATGGAGCGTGTGACTTGTATGATGTTTGTAGGCTATATTAACCTTCTATACACGCACATATGGGAATTTACTCCACGCAATTCATTGTAAAGAATTCAATCACAAATTTCCGATTATCAAACATTTTTTTGTAATTTTAAATAAAGCTTTTTAACATCTAAAAAACTTTTTTTTGAGTTTTTTAAATTTATACAAAAAAATTATTGCTAGAAAACCTATGTATACCCTTTTCCAATTATAAATGGCGTTAAATTCATAAATATTTCTTAGAAAAAAGGTTTTCATACACTTGGAAAAAACTTTTATTGGTTTTTTTGTAAAAACAAATTTCAGTAAAAATTATAGAAATAATTTATTTAATTTGAAAAAAATGATAAGCAATAATGATTACAAACAAAATTTGAATGTAGTTTACATATACTTTTGCAGCACTTTTTACATTTCCTTGTTGTTCTGTTTTTTGGCATACAAAGTACACAATAACCTGTGAAATGTGGGGTTTCAAGAACTTCATTGTCATTAAAACCATAAAAGTTCAGTAATGATCTTGTTTTTAAATTGATCTGAGAAGTTTGGGCGTTCACCTTCATAGCTTCTTCACTCAAAAGTATAAAGAAAACTTTTTTATAAAAACTTTTCGCCCACTGCTTATTTTTGAAAGAAAATCATTGGGCGAGTTGAATTTAGCATATTAAAAGAATTCAAACAGCTCATATCTAAATAATTAGAAAAGGCTGTTCTTGTCCATCTTCTGCATCGCTTGTGGCTTCTATATTGCTTCATCATTCTTTTGGCTACCTCGACTCCACGTTTACACTTGTTGTATTCCAGTAAAGAATCAGACTTAGAGGCTTTAGAAAAAATTTCAACTCTTCTTTTATGTTGGGAGGAAAGAATATAGACAACTTTAAAAAAATTTTTGCGTGCTTTTTTTGCAAGAGAAGCTTTACTAGAATAAATAAACTATGCAAGACTCAAACTTGGAAACATTGAGAGATTTCAGGTAGGTTGGTTGTAGTATTTTAGGTATAAATCTCCTTGATGACATAACGTTGCCACAGGCGGTGTACTTTTTGGAGAGAGCCCATTCTGCAATTTGGTGAGAGGTGAAAAAAAGCTCCATATAAATTCCATATCCTTGTAGTAAATTGGTATCCATTACTAGCTATTTTAGTTTCGTTTAAAAAGAGAAGTATTCTCTATCAACTAAACTAGAAACGTTTATTTCGGGTTTCATATAAAAAATTTTCTGCATCATTCAGGTGATAAAATTTCAAAAGCAGGTTTTATAGGGTCGTAGATCTTCAAATTACATCGAACTCTGAAACTCCCTTACTGTTTATTTATTGTGTCAGACTTGTTAGTTAGACTATTCGGATGATGATGGTTTTTTAGCTGAAAAGGAATTTTATAATTTTGTCGGGCAGCTATAACAGCGATATAGTATTTGACTACCCTCAAAGGCCTTTGAAGAACATTTAAATGAATATTTGTGTTTTACATCCAGGAAATGGCTAGAAGCATTACTATCTATTCCAGAAGCGGCATAATTTCTCCCGGAATACCTATTCATTAGTAGCTTATTTCATTTGGATCGCGTGGTATTTGCTATTTTGGATGAAATTCAGGACCGAGTTATTCCTCTTAATGAAGTATCCACATTCGGTTTCCAAGAAGGTGTAAAATGACCTGTGACTTTCCCACAAGATGTTCGACTCTTGTACGCACTATTAATACAAAGGATCTTAGTCTTGTTAAGAGCTATTTTGATTCAGTACAATGCATCCGACAGGTCCAGCCCCGATACCATGCACAATGCCTGATTATATAATCCGACTTTGCAAGGAAATCCTTAGATTTCTACAGAGATATGAATTGAATCCAGAGTTAGCTTCCAGGCGATTATTTCTGCTCTGATTGGGAACTAAAAAGCATGAGGACATGTAATATAGGTTGGGAATTCGTGTAACAACTCCCTCTGTAACAGCTTTGGAAAGACCTCACGTTCCAGAAAATGCATTTAGGATTCAGCGTAGGCTAAAGATGAGCTAAATGCCACAAATGGACTATTTGTAACGAATCTTTGCAGATAACGACGTGTGAGTAAACGCTTGATATTTTGACATTTCAAGACCTCCTGCCCTCTGAAAGTCGCACATGTAATATTGAAGGATGCACCTTATGGTGGAGAAAGCATAGTTATACTCCAATTTGGCCAAATAATTCTAATCCACTTGTTTTCCGATAGGTTTGAGATGAACTTAGCATTGTTTTCTCCGTCATTCTTAGTGGATGGCTTACTTATTTGATTCTCCTAGTAAGATTCTAAAGTTTATTCCTTTAAAATCAAGTTTTTTAGGTTTGGTCTGCTTTGCTGTCATGATTAGCTGAGGGAATGGAGGCAAAATCTCTTTCCATTCCTCTACTTTGTGGCGATTCCTGAATCGATTGTAATGGAAACGTCAGATGTCTTGAGAGGAGCGACCATGAGTCGCCCCAATCAGCGGAAATTTGGAAGTAGGACTGCAAGAAATCCCAGTTTACCGACATTGTCGACAAAGTAGTCATTCTGCCATCCGAAACAAGATCATGAAAGTCCAAGAAGGTGGTAAGGGCTAATGAGTGCCTAGCATTTGGGGAGGTTGAAGGATGCTCGAGCTTTGGGATTAACGGGGACCACGCTGATACGACCTTGTAAGATGATTTAGCGAATCATGCATTACTACAGATGAGATCGACTAAGCTACCTAAAATTAAAGCAATCCATCTTTGCACAGTTAGCTAAACTCGCATGTAAATATTATATTATTTTCAACTCAATCAGAATCAGAATTAGAATTTTATTTTGAGCACCAGAAACAAAATTAAAATTTTAGAAATGAAAAATCAAAAGGAGAATCAAAGTTGTAAATAAAAAATTCAAAGTATTGGAATCTTTATATAGAATCCGACCCAATCCTGGATGTTTCCATGGTCCAAATAAAAATTACGGGTGGACAAAATAGAAGGAAATAGGTAGTGAGATGATGTGAGGAGAGATATATGATAATAATATTATTACATAAGATAGGTAAAAGGTCATTTTTGGCGCTGTGAAGGAGTCTGTACAGGCGCATATCGGTTTACAATTGGCTGAATGAGAGTGCAAATAACGGATGTAAACAGCTATGACATTTATGATTATTATCACCTTCGATTTTAACGTTGTTTCCATCCAATACATAGTCATTTTGGAAGAGCTACACGTCCAGCTCTACCCGTCCACCCTATTTACCACCTAATCAATCTCATCGAATTTAGAGTGCGTCGCTGCAATTATGAACCCTTCAATGCCGGACTCTTGATGAAAATGAAAGTGTGGTCAACAAATTGTCTTCACTTTGGAGTAAATAGCTCGTTGGAGAAAAACTAAGGACCATGCATGATGAACGGGTGCTTGGAAGTTGCTAGACTTGACGCTTTTCCAAAAGCCTCCCTATTGAATGGAAAGAGGAGCAACATTGAGGTTGATAACGTATCATGGTTGTCCTAACTGGTTACAGCTTCTGATTCTGTCAATGGCATCGTGATATGTGCCATCACAGTATGGTTCACAGTTACAAAAGGGCACTTTTTTATTTTTCATCCTTCAGTGCCCACTAGGGTGTACACCCTGGGATTCCTCGTCCTCGATTCCCCGGGGAATCGTGAAATTTCAAAATCCTCGTCCTCGAAAAAAATTTTTAAATTTCCTCGGGGAATTTTTGAAAAAAAAATTTTGTCGAATCCGACGACAAAAATATCGAAGTAACGGAGAAGAAAGATGAAAGATTAATCGTTAGCAACCAAAAAACAGAGAAGAAAAGCGTGAAGGAGGAATTGGACGAATTTCTGAAGATTAATGAAAATGAAGAACGTGAAACTAAAAGCAAGATTTCAAGCATAGAGGAAATAATGAAAAAAACATTTGACCTTTATTTAGAAACAAATAGGAGGCCCGAAGTTTTAGAAACTTTATTCAAAAATTTAAAGAGCATAAAACCAACTTCTGTGGATGCCGAAAGAGTGTTTTCGTCAATGGGTTATTTTTCTACAAAAATAAGAAACCAGTTGAATGATGAAACTTTGAACGCTCTAATTTTTCTTAGATATTTTTTTAAAACATAAATCTTTTATCCATTTAAATTTTTTTCAATAAAAATCTTATATGAGACTTTTAAATTTTCTTTTCTGAACAGTTTTTACTGTAAAAAAATCGCTTTTTCTTCCCCGGGGAATCCCCGGAGAAATTTTCAAAAATTACGAGGTCCTCATTCCCCGCGGAATGAAAAAAAGACCTTAAAGTGGACACACTAGTGCCCACCACCCCATCAAACTTCGAAAAATGCTAAAGAAATTCTAAAGTTACGAAAGAACGGTATTCTCCCAATCTGACTAAGCGTCATCAGGGAAATAAAAGAAACTCTTGAGATAGGCCAAGTGCTGTCCAAACAGAGATTGGCGATTCACTGCCAGCAAAGACAATCCTAACACGTGACTCTCTTTTATATTTTCAAAAAGTACATTAAGGTTTGCCAAAGATATTGAAACATTTTTTAAACGAAAAAAATCTGACGATTTGTTGGTATATATATTTTGATCTCTAAACAAGGTTTACAGACAATAAGTGACACTTATTGACATTCTACAGTATAAAATTTTAATGCCAACATTTTTTATGTAAAAAGTTATCGATTCTTCTCATTGTAAATTGGTCATTTCAATAAAAAATCCATGAAGAAAAATGGAATTCCAAACTTTGTTTTAAAATCCTAGTCAAAAATCCTAAACTTCTAATAATACGAATTATGTTACCGTAAAACATAAAATGAACTCCAAGCAAATTTCACACATTTATTTGCTTGATTTTGATTGGGTAAACACTTTGTATATCAGCGGGATAATCCAACAACTTTTTTCATCGAGCACAATTACAATGACGTAACTGAAGGACGTGGCGTATTTAGTACATAAACCCTTTACAAGTGTCACTCATTTGCTTTAATCTATTTTATTGGGTAAAAGATATTTCAATATCATCAGGCATACATATTACGTATTCTTTCGAACTACTCATACAGCGTCATACATACAGCATGCGTGACAAGTGATCATCACTAATATTTTGCCATTTAAAAAAATGTGATGACGTTTATGAATTTATTTATTTTTTGCCAGTGGCAGAAACGTGATGTCTGATGACGTAGGTATGCAAGTGTACTTATATTTTAGCACTTAAAAAAAGTGATGAGGTATACAAGTGTACTTTTATTTACCAATCGTAAAAAAGGTATCATGGTTATGAGTGTAATTATATTTTTCCCTGGTAACAGACTTAGTGGCATTTTAAAGAACTACAAATAAAGGTATTGAATAACAACTTCTTTGATGAAGACTGGAGTTTTGCTTATATTATTCTCGATCCGTTTATGTTATTCTTTTCCTTAAATTGATGCGATCATTACAAGCAAATTTGCCTTTCTATTCGCTTAATAAATTATGTTATGTTATGTTATTTCATGAAAAATTAGAGAAAATATTTTTGGAAACAGTTTTCAGAAATAAACCCCAAATTTGATTGGTACTTTGAGATATTCTAAAACCAAAATCTGTGTCCAGAAGTTAAACATGCATTCCCGATTTGGCATAAAAATATATATTTCATTTAAATTTGAATGCATATATTTGGATACCGTTTTTAGAAGTAAACCACAAATTTGATTGACACTTTCGGATATTTTCAAACACTAAATCGAAAAACTGAGTTCAGAAATAAAACTAACACGTTTGATTTGTAAAAACGACATTTTATGTAAAATTTGTATGAATATTTTATTTTTTCTTAAAAGTAGCTACTCTTATTGAAAAAAATTAATTATATAAAAATATAAGTGTTATGTGTTCAAAACTGTATAATATTAATTTTACAGGGAATATCTAATATAGATACTAAGCTAAAAGTTTAACTACAGGAAATATATTTATTTACAAAAGCTTAAAGGGATTTTGAACCAATCATTGTAGGAGCTCAATTCATACATGTTTTACCGAATTTTCATAAGTAGGTAAAATTCTGTAAAGTTTCTAAGACATCTTCCCCACGAGTATCGAAAATAAAGAATAAGTTAGGAACATATAAATCTTTCTACTCATCCATTAGTAATGAATAAACAGGACTACTTTTCACAACAGTTACAATTTGAAATGAAATAACTTTACTCATCCCCTAAATTTGAATTAATTTTTCCATTTGATAGAAGAATTCCTTTCAGTTGATTTGATTCTTTATCTCCAAGAATTATATTTATTGATTCCAAAATAAAAGGTTTAATTGAATCTATGGTATGAGGCTTTTTAGTTTCTGCAATTTTTTTCAATTTGTATAAAGCCTCTAACCTTGCTTTATTTTGACTGAAAAATTAATAGCAAAGTTCAAACTACTAGCTTTTATGGAAGATTTTTTCGTCTGAAATAATCTAGGTTTTGTCTTTTAGTTCTCTGTGAAATATCTTAAAACGAATTTTAAGTTTACTTGGCTTTATACTGTTATGACTTAAAACATTCCCACATATAACAATAATGTGATTTGAGTTATGAATTTTGAGTAATATAATTCCCAATCTTGGATAGAGGACTGGTCGCTTTAGATTTTAGAGGAAGTGAAAACTATGTGAAAAATAGACAAAATAGTTGACTGTAAGAAATTGGTCGTTATAGCAACCTGCCACTTTTAGAGAGCTGGCGTTAAAGGGAGTAGTTTAATGTACGCTGTCTCCATTCCAGCAAAAAGTAGGAAAGGGAAATTTAAATTTTAAAACTTCAGTACATAATAAAACTGGATGACATCTATTGGATGGGGAATACGTCACATTGGAAAGATCAAGCTAAAGGTGTTTCCGTATCATAGTTTTCACCCATTCATTTAATTTCTTCCTTTGAATATTTAATCGAATAATTCGATGGTGCGTGCAAAAATTTTTTCATGACCAATTCTTCATCTTAACATCAATTTCAAAGTATAAAAATGCGCAACGTATACTTAAGATGAAGATTGTAGATTTCATTTCATTATTTCAATATGCATTCTCTGCGATTACTTCTTTCCTATTTTCTCATTTTTACTCCCATTTTTTGCATTATGGGGCAAGGTAAGTTGCAAGTTGTTTCGTAAAGGAATTGTAGCATACTTTTTCTCATTTACAGGATTTAATGATGATCATTTTGAAATGGATTCGCTTAAACAATTTTTATGTAAAATATTTATTCTCCTACCTATTTCTTCGTATATAATAAATCTTTTAAGCTTTGATAGTTGGTGATTCAAGCACTAGCAATAATGAAAATGCCCGTAATTTTTAACAAATTTACTTTACCAAAATGTATTTTAATCGTTTTGAAATTTAAGATGAAGTTTCGCAAAAACCAATCGTTCGTCAAAAATTTACCCCAGGTACCAGATATGGATGATCTGCATGAATTTATTGACACATCATTTTTCTGTTTAATCTTTTAATAAATTTTCATTGAATTCTTTCGCAGTAGGACCATGGCTTTTTACTCAACCTTTGAATTTTAAAGGTGTTTTTCGCCCAATAAAAATATATAAGCCTATATGAAAACCATATGTAATTTTCAACTGGACGATATAGAACTCATTATGACTTGAAAAAATTTTAATGGGCCATAATTTTTTTTTATCAACCCTCATCCATTGGTCCTGTCTATAATTCTAAAATAGGTCAAATATTTTTTGTGGTTTTTTGAAATTTTTTTAACTTAAGATAAAATTTCATTTATTTCTAATGCTATAATTCATAAGAAAAAAATTAAAAAAGCAAGTTTTATCAAGTTACAAAAAAAATTTCAAAAAAAATTAACGCAATCTAAACAAAATTTGATTTGACAGGGTATTTACATATTACATATAAATTATATACATTTATACATATGTATACATGTACAGAATAAATTGATATAGCAAATAAAAAAAGTGGAAAAATTATAAGACATTATTTTGATTTAATCAATAAGCAATGAAAACATCTGTAGACAAGCTATTGACAGCTCGGACACATCATTTTGTGTTTTCTACATATATACTTATGACGCATATCACATTTTCTGGTTCTCCTCTTTTTAGGTTTACAAGATGAAATATAGCAGTATCCTTTAGAAGTTGAAGGAAGTTCTCGAGTTTCTAAAGTATTTTAAAAACCGTAAAAGGATAAAATGCCTAGAATGTTTCCAGGGGTCAAGGAAATTTGTGCTCTCAATTGCATGGGTGTCAATTTGCAACCAGCAAATTTTTTTCTTCCACCAGCTTTTGTCGATGGATAAATATTTGAGGAGTTACATTTCGAAATTATCCAAATGTTATGACAAACTATATCCAAATAATTTGCAAAAACAGCATAGTTCCATTTTCCACTCGGCTTATAACAAGTATATGGCCTCAGCATTTTATTGGCCATATCAACCCCACTTTTAAAACTATTGTACATTGTTATTGTTTCTGAAACTTTGTTTACCCCTTCAGTTTGAATATTGCCTAAATGTTGAATGGACAATCTGTAGAAAATTTGAAATCTTTGGTAACGTGTTTACGGGGTATGTTAAGCTGTTAGAGATGCATGTGTGGTATACAAAAATCTACTTTCGCATGCAGCCAGTTTCAACTCTTTCAAATGTTGCGCTCTCAATATGAGAGGCATAAATCTCCAGTTAGCCCTTACCGTTCCTAATACTGTGTAATCGCGACTTGCGCTCCAGGCACATAAATTTTGTGATGTAAAGAAGCGACCTGTTATGATTCCTGGAAGATTTACATCAGTCACCAACCGCTTAACTATACTTTCCTCGTTAAAATAAGATCTATCATCTAGACCTGAAACATATATTTCAGGTTTTAAAACATAGTAATTTCTAGAGTCATTACAATGGTACAGTTTTACACGATACCTCCCTGGTTTAGAAGGGTCATAAATTTTTACTGGGCAGCCCCCTCGAAATTTTACCACTGCTCGTCCACAGTTACATAATCTGTTGGAGTTTAATACCGAGAAAATATGTCATAAAAATCATTATGTATAAATCGAACAGGAGAAATTTTATCATCGTTATTTCTTTCGCTTCGAATATCAAATCGAATGAATGTGTGTATTAAGTAAAACTTATCTCGAGAAAAAGCCGCCTTCAAAAAAGGTTTTCCACGATGCTCGTAAAAAAAGTACTTGGTGTCAAAAGATTGGCTTTTTGATTGGCCAATGTAGAGGATGCAACCGAAGTAAGCTAAGATATCACTCATTTCAAACTTTTAATAAGAAAGGAGAAGATTTTGATATTTAGGGTTGCTACTCCTAATAAAATTTAATGGCTCTCATCTAATAGGGTAGAATGATAAGAAAGTGATATATAAAAACATGCGAATCTAAATTTAGTAACCTACAAAACTATTTTATTTTTTTTTACCAAAAGCATTTTAGGGTATAAAGGTCAGAATTTTTTTAAATAGGACCAGACAAGTGCAAAATGTTTCAACCTCTTTGAACATAGATTTTAACTTTTTAAGAAAACAAGTATATGCACTTTGTTTTTGTAGGATTTTGTCCGATTGTTATTAACCTCGTAAGAGAAATTGTATTTCATTGATAAATATTCCTGAGTATGATGAGTTCAGAAGGAATATTGAAATAACTGAAGAGTTACGTTAAAATAATTAACGCCCAATATTTCCATAAGGTATTTTTTTATTTATTAGGTTATAAGGTCATTCTTATTAATTTTCTGTAATTTTAACACATTTCACGACGTTAAGCTTTTTTTAATTTACTGCTTCTGTTTGCGGTATTTAACTCTCACCAAGCTGCTTAATTTCCACTAGGGGTCATTCACAATTGATGTCAATCAACGACTAGGGAGAGGGGGTGTTGATGAGTTGACAAATGAGTAATTTGTATATTAAATAAATAGTCAAAAGTTGACAGTGAGGAGGAAAAGGGGGAGGGGGGATTAAAATTAAGAAAAAAAAGGTTGACGTCAAATGTCAATGACACCTAATATACAATCTGCCCACCTCATGGTAACAAATTGAAAAAAGTGTCTTTTTTTATATAATTTAAAATTATTTCAACTACAGTTAAACCTCTTCAAGCGGCCACCTGATTAGAACGGTCACCTGCTCTTAAAAGCCACCTTGAAACGGTCCCGTACCGAATCACATTGTCAACGGCCCTGATAGAACGGCCACCTGCACAACGCGGCCAACGGCGGCACATTCCAGTTCCCAGACGTTCATATTATACCTGCTAAATAGCGGCCGTTATTTGCCCCAGATCTACAGGGCACCAGCTATTAAACTATTTAAAAAAAGCACTTGAATTTGCAAAACAACTTGGTAATGACGAATTTAAAGGTTAAATGGTTGGTTAGACGCCTTCTTAAAACGCCATAACATTGCATTTGGTACTATCATTGGTGAAAGTGGTGACGTCAGCGAAAAAATCGTCAGTGATTGGAAAGTAAAAATCCCCAAGCTGTGTGAAGACTACGCACCAGTAGAAATCTTTAAGATGGACGAGACCGGTCTGATTTACTGCCCAACAACCAACAAAAAAACATTTCACGTGAAAGGCACATAATGTCGTGGTGGAAAAATGTCAAAAAAACGATTGACTATAGCACTTTGTGCTAGTATGACAGGCGAAAAGTACACACCATTGGTGATAAGTAAATATGCTAAGCCTCGCTGCTTCAAGAATATTGATGTCAAATCTCTGCGTTACCTACATTTCCAATAGCAAGGCGTGGATGACTAGCTAACTGTTTATTGATTGGCTGAAATTCTTCAACAATGGCATGCCTCACTAAAAGAGAAATATGTTATTGTTCCTAGAATCACACCCTAATGTGAAACTTTCCAATGTAAAGCTTCAATTCTTCCTCCCAATACAACATCCTTGTCACAGCCGATGGAAACTTAAATTTCGTTCCGAACAGTTGCAGCTTGTCCTCAATGCCATGGAGGCAAACAAAACGAATTGCGGCAGCCAAATCTTAAAGGAGATTTCCGTCGTTGATGCCATTTATTGGATTAACTCTTGTTGGAAGGCAATCGAAGCTACCACTATTGAAAAATGCTTCAAATCACGTGGCTTTGATGTGATAGACATTCCTCTCTCCAATGAGAGTCTCGAACTGGCGCCTTCTACATCTACGAAGAATGATGACTTAGATTATGTTTTAATCTTCCATTTATGGCTCTCAAGCTCTCTACCGATTTGTTTGGCTGTGAATTTAGAGATCTTGTTAAGATAGATAATGAAGTGGCTACAACACAGTTGGACGGTCCTGCAGTTACAGTACTTAGCCACAGCACTTCAGATGAATCTACAGATGATGATATTTCCGAGCCAGAAGCTACCAAATAAGAAATGATCACCATGCCAATGTGCCAATCCGAACTGAAGGACGTCATCAACTATATGAAGTTTGTTAGTCGACATGATGTACTAGAGTCACGTTAGGACATCGAGGCAACGATTGAAGCAATGAACATCAGTAAACAAAGAAAACAAATGAAAATTGATGATTTTTTTTCCAAAAAAAAAATTTAATTGATATGAATATTTGATAGAATAATTAATAAAAGTTTGGTTTTAAATGGACAAATTAATCAAACCTGTCAAAAAATTGATTTACATTTGACAGCTGATGTCAAAAAAAACTTTTTATCTAAATAATTATATAAAGTTTTTTACACACATATACCCTTTTTTAAGTAAGCTGAATTCAGTGTTTATGTCGATTTTTTATAACAAAATCAATCAAATCTGTCGAAAAATTAATTTATATATGACAGGTTAAATAAAATTTTTGCACATATATACCGAAGTATGCTATTTAAATATGACAGCTCATGTCAAAATTAAAATATCATTAAAATACTTATAAAAAGTTTTTTACATATATATATATACTATTTTCAAGTATTAAAAATTTAGGGATGATGATAAATTTTTATGAAACTCAATTAAACGTGTCAAAAAAAACGATTAAACATGTAAATCAATGTCAAATATATAAACTTCAAAATAAATTTACTTGCAGTATTTCTCTGGCATCTATTTTCTTAATTTATTTTAATAAACCAACTTTAGTTGTTTTTCACTCAAAATATTTCATTTTTCAGTAAATTATGAATCTCGATAGGACCTCCATCATTTTGGTTACAAATTCGTTCTCGGCTCGTAGTCTCTACGTCACTCCTTCTATACTTTACAGCAGGGTTCTTCAACACTTTTTACACGCGGACCCAAAATGATATTGAGATTAACTCTAAACGCTAAAAATTCTAATTAAGGGTAAAAGCATACAATACATAAAAAAGAACAAGTACAATACTTTAATTTTTGTAATCGATGTCAAAATATATGCAGATATAAGTATATTAGTAAGATTTTTATTGTTTTAGTCGGAAACTTTTAACTTTTGAAGTTCATTGTTAAATTACAAAAATTGCCCACATTCTTCATCTAAACTCTCTTTTATACAAAAAGAAAAAGATGTCAAATTTAATTAAAATTTTTGGCATCTATGATAGTTTTGATAACTCTGACTTTTCAAAATTTCCTACCCATCTTTGGAATTCTTACGCATCGTTTTTTACTTCACACAATATTTGTAAATGGGCAAAATTAAATAATTACACTGTATGTGGAACCATAAGAGCTAACCGCAGATTCATGCCTTTAGTTATTAAACCTCAGTATTTAAAAGAAGCTGAAAATGAAAGTAAATTTCTTTATACTGAGTATGCTTCTTTAACAACATACATTCCTACAAAACACGCCACTAAGAATTTTAAAGTTGTATACCTTTTGTCCTCACAGCATTTGAGTATGATCAATTTGATAGTTGAAAAAGATAAGCCTGAGACATTGATAGAATATAACAAATATAAATCAGGTGTAGATGTTAGTAATAGAATGCTGAGAGAGTTCACAACATATATAAACCCTCACGGAGATGGCCTTTTCTGAAATTTTGTAATTATCTTGACGCTCACAATAGCTGGATTATACAAAAGTACAATTATCCAGAATTTTTTCCTTCAACTCGCAAAAGTGGGAGAAAGTACTTCATCAGAGATTTATCGTTGAAGTTAAGTGAACTATCAATGCGAGCAAGGTGCAATGATCCCTTTACACACCGTCTTACAAGAGATCTCATAAGTTTCTATGGAATTGAGCAAGATCCAATTCAACCATCTACTTCTACACGAGATATTGTTGTTTCCACTTTTAAACCTAGAAAAAGAACCACAATAAAGTGTTCTAAATGCAACAAATCAGTTAGTAAATCGCATACAATGTATTTGTGTGAAAAATGTAACAAATAATGTTTCATATCTTCATATTTTTTTATTATCATTGAAAATTGTAATGCTTTGTTTTTAACTAATTTCATTTTTTCTTAATTTTAATCAAAATAAACTTTTTTCATGAAATTTATATATGTAGACAAACCCATGAGCATAAAATACAGCAAATGACATGCGTTTAACAAAACCGCTGCACTCTCTATTTCTTTTCACAGATGAATTTAAAACATACTCGAATATAATGTCTACTTTTCAGTCTTCAAAAATAACTCAATACACTTTGATAACAGCAGTTGAAAAATTGATTTGCAAAAATAACATCATTTTAACCATCAAATTTAAAATGATCTTACCTAATAGTTAGCATAAACAATTTCTTTCTGACATATGTGCCAACATTAAGGTTACAATTTAATGTCGCTCAGTACTAAATAATATTCTTGAATTACGCGAAATTTGGGAGTATAAAGACAATCGAAAAAATGATATCACTGAAGCCAAGCTTCACCAGCAGGCCATGCGCTAAATAACTACAAATATCCAATAAAAAATATAATTGAGCAAAAGTTCTTTGTAAAATTAAAATTTTAAAGGATACAACGTTACAAATGTTCTTGGATAGCTTTTTTACTATTCGAGAAGGCAAAAATAATGTTGAAACAAATATTTTATTGAGAGACAATGGATAATGATGAGTAAAAATATTGAAAGAGATTAAATAAACACTTTACTCCATCTTAATCAAGTTACGCATCTTGAAATTCAGAAAAAACAAACACCATAGATTTAACGTATATATTAGGAAATATTTATAAGATAAAACAAGGAGGAATTAAACAAGAATCAGATCTTCGAGCAGGTTGTAACGACAATGTTGAAGGTGTAATCGTCAGAAAAAGGTTTAAGAGAGGAATGATCACTTGCATCAAGAAAAGGATGGGAATTGGCTATGGAACTTTTGGTAATGGATCTATAAAATAAAATAAAATTTTATTAACTTATTTAAAAATACGAGAAACCGAAATCTCTAAAAATGTTAAAAGTAATAAATACGCAATTCAAATATAACACGAAGTAAAGTACTACTGACAAGACCAAAAAGAATCTCTTAACAAAGTAGGATGCAAGAGAGCAGCCTATTATTCACTCATTATACGTGAGGTTTAGAAATCAAATCATAGGTTTATAGAAACCATCCACCTTATTATTTTTTGGTGCCGGTCCTAAGCCCGGGTAAATGGTGAAGGTTGCGTCAGTAAGGGCATTCGGCGTAAAATCTGCTCCAAAATGACCAGACATCCTAAATATGGGCCGCAGCCAGCCCAAAGGTAAGTTCCATAAGTTTGGAAGTTGGAATGTCGAGACTATGGTTGGAAGAAGTGTGGAAGTAGCGTACGTATTCAAGAGCTTAGAAAGAAGGCTATTTCGCAAGTTTCTCGGTCCAAAAGGGCCGAGCTACAAATTGATTTTTTACCCATAGATATGGAAAAACGAAAACAAGATAGAAATGTTAAAGTAATTCCTGGGGAACTTCAACATAGCCTGATTGTGATGGATTATAGAATTGTGACCAAGTTGAGGAAAACACATGAATTCCTTGATAGTTGGAAATTGAAAGACCCAGATATTCAAAGATTGTTTAATGATAGTTAAATAAACTCTGGGAAGAAAGCAATGAGATAAACGCGTAGAATAATGTTAAATTGTGTGCTAATAGAGCTACAAGAGAAACACGTGGCTTCAACTTGTTGGTGGAATCAAAATGTCAGAAAAGTTTTAGCTGAAAAAAGAGATGTTTCTAAATCTTAACAGAGTAGAAATTACAAGAAGCACAGAATTGTTACAAGAGAAGCAAAAAGATTGCTAAAAAAATTATTGCTAAAACTATGAAAGAAACTGAAAAACAATTACAAAGCTTAGATAGGTACCATAACGCTATTTTTAGCAGAGTTTAAATGATGAAGAAGGAATCAGGCAAAACAAATGGAAATGCTTGCATCAAAGACAAAAGTGTACTTTATTTTGACGAAGGAAAAGAGGAAAAATGTGAAAAAACTACTTAAAACAAGTCATGAATGTAGAAAACGATTGGGGGTAATGTGAATGCTAAAGTGAAAGGTTCAATTCTTGAATTTACATTGGATGAAATTGAAAATACTCTCACAAAAATGAAAAATGGTAAGATCCTTAGTTATATTTCTGTCCGTTATATGATTGGAATTGAGGGGGATCAAACAATTCCATTTGACAACCTATAGTCAAATAGCAGTCAAAGAGTTCAATTTATGAAAGCGGTTATGGATAAAAATGATATCAAGCTTATAATCACATTTTTGAGGTTTGATGTTCCACAACAAATGTTGATAAAATATCGCAGTTCGCTCATTGAATGATCACTTCTACAATGTCTTCCATAAGTAATTTTATTTTGAACATTTTTTGAGAATACTAAAAAATATTTTTTTAGATATTGGACACCTAAGGATTTTGTAACTGTTGGTGAACAAGTTAAATTTAGAAAGGGAGGGGGGGGGGTGTCCAATAAAGATTTACGAACCTAGCCAGCTCGGTAAATGTGGTATCAAGTTGATCAAGTTGATCAAAAACATCATGACTCTAGAACTTTTTATTATCTGTCTCCCTAAATATATGTCCGTAAGCTAGCGGATAAAAACTATTATAGTGGAACCGAAATAGTCAAAAGATTAGTAGAGAAAATTCACTTACCTCAAGGTACAGTATATGCGTTGATAGGTTTTTTATCGACTATAAATTGTGTGATTGGGCAAAAACTATAACTTTTCTATTTTGGGTCCAATTAGTTAAAACAGGAGGTGTGTGCCTTTTATATTAAAAAACATTTGGAGAGAACTATATACTCAAATAGTTCATCATTGGTAACTTACATACCTCGAAAACTTTCTATAAAAAATTTTAAAGCCGTCCTAATGATGAGTAGTCAGAATTACAGAGAAATGGAGCTAGTTGGACCTAAAAGATTACCGGAGTCTATATATATTTATAATAGTGTAAAATCAGGGGTAGAAAAGGGTAACCAAATGGTTAAATTTTATACTACCTATAGAACATCTAGGCGATTGCCAATGGTGGTTTGGTCTAACTATTTAGATATTGCTGTTTTAAATACCTATATTATAATAGTACATAATTTACAACTAAAGTGTTCATCAACAGCTACGTCTATCAACTTTTTGAAAAAATCAAGTGGAAGAAAAGTAATTCTTTCTCAATTGTGTTTTTGTTGGCTGAAAACTCAATGAAAATTTATGTTCAAAATACAAGAATCTCTAATGAAGTTCGTCTAATACTGAAATCATATGGAATCTGCAATGAAAGTACCGACTTGGAAACAACAAATAAAAAAAGAGGACCCTGGCAAATTTGCAAAGGCAACAAAAAAAGAATTTTTCAAGGATGTTTTGCATGTAAAGAAAACTGTTGTGATGAACATAAAGTTGTTCCAAAAATATGGAAAATAACTTAATAAATTTTTACTTTGTGATAGTATTCTTTTTTTGTACAATTATTTATACTTAAAATTTAAGTAAGTAGGTAAGTAAGTTTATTATTATCAACATCATGTAAAGGAAAAAAAGGAGACATGAAGAACATTAAAAAATTATCCAATACAGCATTTTTTAAATAATTCACAGGATTGAGTTGTCCAAAGGGTACATTCATGTCACAAGATGAACAGCTCAAATTATAAAATATAACATAAAAATGTGTAAAGAAAGTGGGAGAATAACTTAAAATTAAAATTTTCCGTTAAAAAGATATAATTGAATGAATATTTCAAACTATTTTTAGTAAAAGTTTGTTTTTGACAAAACTCAACGATCATTAGAGGTAAATTCATTTTAAATTTAACATAAATTTGTATTAATTTTGTTTTTATTAATTGTTAGATAGCGTTAAAATTTTGTATTTTGAACTGAAATTTTTTCAATTCTTTTACATTTTTCTTTGAGAATTTCAATCATTCAACATGTTTACAATTTAATGAATCATTCTTTCAGATTTCAAAAAAGGAAAATAGAAAAATAAAAAATGCCCTCTAGAGGCCACTAGAGGTAATCAAATCATTCGACCATGCGAGGGTGGAGGAGGGTGCGAAATTGCGATGGTTAAAAGATGCCAGTTAGGCATCTTTTAATTATAAGAAATTTACCTCTGAAAAGAAAAGGAGAAATTTATAAAGCTTACGTCCAAACTGTTATCACTTATGGTTCTGAAACATGGAATATAAAGACTCTTGAAAAAAATATTTTACAAATGACAGAAAGAGCAATGTTGAGAAGAATATGCGGAACGAAAATAAAGACAAAGATAAGCCCTGATAAATTTATGCCTCAATAGGCATTGGAGAAAATATTGTGAATTATGTGGCTAAAAGTAAGATAAGGTGGCTAGGCCATGTTTTAAGAAAGGAAGATAAAGCGGAACGAAAATAAAGACAAAGATAAGCCCTGATAAACTTATGTCTCCATAGGCATTGGAGAAAATATTGTGAATTATGTGGCTAAAAGTAGGATAAGGGGTGGCTAGGCCATGTCTTAAGAAAGGGAGATAATGAAACAATAAAACAAGCTTGGAATTTTGAAATTAAACTAAACGAAAGAAAGGACGTCCAAAGTCAAGTTGGAGAGAAAAAACGATGAAGGATCTAAAAAGCTAGGGCTGAAGGTGGAAGATGCTTTTGACAGGAAGAAGTGGTGACACAAGTGGTTCTTTTTGTGCGACAGTCAGAAATCCCTTTTAAAAAGGGAAAATTCGGAAATAAATAAATGATTGATTGATTGATTGATTGAGGATCGTTTTCGCAATACAATGTTTTGTTCATTACTTTTTCATCCTATGTTTCTAGTTATATTCCCTTTTTTTAAGTTTAAAATAGAAGAATGTATTATATTTCTTTAAATAAATTTTTAAAATATTACGATATTGATATTAAGACGGCATCAAATTTGTAAAGAGGTGCAAAAATGGCATATCTTTATGATTGCAACAACAAAAATTTGATTAGGTGGTGTTTCTTTCATAAAAAAAATTGAGTATTGATGAAAATATGGTTCCATACTTTGAAAAATTATAATTAATAATATAATAAAATAAGTAATCTAAATTTTGATGAAACCATTAAATGAAATAAGTAATAGGGAAGAATTTTTAGAAAAAAATTTGAATTGTTTCAAAGATCAACACTTAACGCTTAATATATTTTAGATCAACCTGCAACATTATAAGAAAAAAGCTAATTGATTTGTCAGCTAACTATTTTATCAGGTTTTACTTTGTTAGTCCCTAAATTAAGTATTACAGATACAGTAATCGCATCTAAAAATTAAGTTTAGAAATAAATCACTAATTATATATATTTACGTAATTAGCTAAAGTAGTTTATTGGCTAATTAGTATAAATTTATAAAATAAATTCATGTTATATAAAATTATAACTGTAAAAACGATTTAAACGCCCTCGTTCTTTATTCAAATTCAGCAAATGAATGCAACTTCGTTCTCCAAAATATTTTTAGACGCTAATTCAAGACTAACAAAATAAAAAATTTAAAGAAGGAGTCATAATACTTACGATGGCAAAGATGACTGAGTATCAATGGCATTTGAAGATAGGTCGCTGATATTTGCAATAGAATGCCAATGTCTTAAGTGATTGAAAAGGGTTGAGCGGTGCTTCGATGAGTACTCACAGAGCTTGCACTTCCACGCCTGTTAAAAATATCACGATTCAAGATAAAAATTTAGCATAAATATGTGTTCTTTTCTGATTTCCTAGATTTGTCTTTGTTTATGGTTATAAAATAAAAGTTTCATAAAGATCTTTTACAAAGTAATCTATATATAGCAAATTTACATTTTACATCATGAATATGTTAGTTATGTCAATGATTGTTTGACTTCATTTACAAAAATAATAGCGATACTTTTTTTTTGCTTTTAGTTCATAAAACCTTAGACTTAAATTTAAAATTGCGTTAAAGTTCCTCCATACATTACTTGCCATATTCGAAATAAAATCTAAAAAACACATATTTGGAATTAAAGAGAAATGCAGTCTCTCATTATCTACAAAATACTACATTTTCTGACTATAGCTTTTAACGTATAGAATTCAGTATTTTTCCGAACTGCCTTCAATTTCTGAAGTAATACACATTTTTAAGAAAAGGAAAAAGGTAAATTAATTATTATAGGAAATGCAAACCAATTGGAATAATACTCACTCTATTGAAAATCTTTACGGAGAATATTTATAAATAAAGTCCCATTTCACAATAAACAGTTGAAATTTCTCTAAGAAACTTGAATTTACCTCTGATAAATTCCTAAATATAGTGAATAACAACAAACATCTTGAACTAGATAATAATACTAATAATAATGAGATTTGGAGCATATTTTTAAATCTGAAAAAGCTTTTGACACGCTAATGCATTAAATTCTACTGACTATCTTACCAGTTTGATAGAAAAAATCTGTTGTACACAAAGTCAATAAATTCATCAATCTTAATGTTCCAAAAGTGGTTTACTATTTTTGTTTAATAAAGGGGATATTGATAAACTACAGAAAAAGTAGATTTTTTACCTTTTGGATATGGTGTTTCAATTTAGATCCAAATTAGAAAGATCTTAGCTCTATTTATGACGAAAAAGAGAAAAGCATGCATTAATTGTGGACTGTATAATGCTAATCGTAGATTGAATCTGTCTATGAATGATTCTCTGGATTGGTCTGATCAAATCTGGTTTATTTCTGATAAATTTAATACACTTAAGAATTGATAAAAAAATATTTTAGAAGAATGCTTGCTTAGTGCAACCTCACTTAGTGTGAGCATTGTTATGGTGCGGTGTGCAATTTGAGTAATACATTCCTCTATTGAGTATTCATCAACTTTTATACAATTTGAAAAGATATATAATATTTTCACGTCAATTCATTTCCTATTCCATTTTAAATTATTATTATAGGCAAAAAGGAGAAATATAAAATGAAAAAGGACGACATTTATGTATATATATATTTTTTAATTAAAAGGCTCAATATTTTATTTAAATATAATTATTTTTATGATTTAGTAGCTTTTTATTGATAATTTTTACCCTTTTGTTAATTTTAATAAATTAAATACTTAAATTCTTCATTTCTCTTGCATTCAAGGCAGAACACTTTATGAAAGAATGCTTTCGGGTAATGAGTCCTCATCAGTCGCTCCTAAATCACTAATTAGTTGTTCTTATACACTCACTGGGATTTCAACTGTAGAGAAATTTCCTTAGAATTGGGCATTAACCAAGTGGGCGTCAACAGTTAGATTTGGTGAAACTTTTTCTATTTTATTTGGATACCATTGCGGTTTTGTTCAGCTTTTGTTGATAGCACATCTCTGGCTCCTGCTTTTAGTATATTTACATTAGATATTTTGTTATTTGTATTATTATTATAGTGTAGTTAAATGTTTAATTTTGCTTGTATTCGATCATAATCACCAACTTTACTTTCGATATATTCTTTGAACAAAATCTTATAGGAATGAATTACAATTTATCCATAGAAATTATGGTCCTAACACTGCGGATTCAATTTTTTAAATATTTTAAAGCAACCGAAGTAAAGCAAGTATTCATGTAGGGGGTCCACTATATTTATAGAGGGGTCCATATAAGAATATTTTAAATTTAGAGCCCATCAAAATTTGCAAAGGTTACATATTAAAAACAAAATTTAAATGTTTATTGAATAAAAAATTTAATTTTGTTGAGGAAAAGTTCTGAAACTTGAAAAAATGATATATTATGGTAAGAAGCTCAGTTATATGTGTTCCTTTCCCATCTCCATATCTTGTCGAATCAGGTTTGCTACTAAAAGTGACTAAAATATCATTTATCTTAAATTTCTTTATCTTTATAATTAGAGTAAACAAATAAAAAAATATTGATTAAGAACTTCTTACTTATTCTTATATTTTTGATAAATAAAATTGTTAAAAATAAAAAATAAGAGACTCACAATAAAATTTTCAGTTCGAAAAGGGTCGATAAGAGAAAAAAGCTGAGAATAATTTATGTATATGAATAAACAATATTATGTAACGTATATATAGAGTACACACTACACAGTTAAACCTGTTTTGAGAGATCTCTTATGAAAGTTGTCGCTTAATAGTGATAACTGAGAAGAATTGAAAGTGGCCATTATTATATACAGGCGGTCGTTTTATTGAAGTGTTGGTTAAAGCAGATTTTATCTATATACAAACTCCTGTTGTTTTTCCTCACGTGTTTTAAATACATACTTTTGAAGAAAAAGATAGAAAGGATAAAGAGAAAAAACGAAAAACTTATATTTTGCATATTTCATAAACTTTGCATTAAGTTTCGCTATCGCGATTTTAAAAATAACCCCTTGGAAATATGGGACGTGAGTAGGGTTGGTTAGATGCTGGATTCGATAACTCAAGGTCTTGGGTTCGATTCCGCATCAAGCCTGCTTTCCTCATAGTCCGATACAAGCGGCGCAATTGTGCCTTCTCGATGAAAACACCCCGGGTACCTCTACCTTTGTAAAAAAATGAACGCTAGCTTTTTCAAAGAGGTAAATACAATAGTTTCTGATACAAGAGAATAAAAATGAATTTAAACGCAACATAAAAGAAAATAATTTTAAGACTATATATCTTACAAATGCTTTAAGTTTGTTCAAAATTACAGCCGAATTCTGAATCAAAAACTATTTTCTTTAAAAAGGTGTCACTGTGTCTACTCAATAGAGATAGGGGATTGCTTTCAAACTCACTAATCAAAACAATTATAGCCTTACTAAAAGCAGACATACTTTTCGAGACCCACTTTGTAGCAAAAAATACCTAATATAAGAATGAGTGTTTAAGGCTGTAGTTCCATCTATGTTGAACAAAATGCTGTTCAATTTAAAAAAGAAATATAACGCCACAAATTCAAGCATAGAGAGTCATCACACCCTTCTGAAATTTTAAGACTCATGAAACAAAATCCTGATCATGGATTTGACTTTTCATCATAATAGCGCGACATTTTAGACTTGGATTCAAATGCAACAAAACTTTTTTGAAAGTTTTTATTTAGTTTTGATCAACTGAATAAATATAAATAATATGAACAAAAAGTAAGAAGTATAATTACAAGAAAATTTTTAATAAAATCTCACTATAAAAATGGAAATTAGAATTATATAAAACATTTGCTAGGAAAATAAGATACATAAATACCTTAAGATTAATATGTACAAGCATATGTCGTTTGAGCATTGATTTCGACTTGAACGCTTTATGTTGTGAACATAACTCGCATATATATTTCTTGACCTGGTTTCCATCTGTATGCTTATTCAGGACATGAAGCCGCATACTTTTTTCATTTTTAGCTCGATAAAAGCAGAACGAACATTGAAATGGTCTGTTCAAGTCGTGTTGCTGCAGATGGGAACTGAAAAGTAAAGATGCTGAAACTGTATGCTTTAAAATATATCAAACAAAACTACTTGTAGGCAGACCAATTTGATGTGGAATAAGAACAAAATTGACAATGAAGCGTTTTATTGTGGACTTTATCCATATGCTTGGATAAGTAGTACTGATTTTTAAACGTTCTAGCTGGCTTGAAGCGCGATTTATTTGAAGAAGATAGAGATGAACAGAGTGAGCACTTCAGTTTAAGATCTTCACCATGGAGGTTATTTAAATGTGATTTAAGTAAGTAATTGCAACTTAAGAGAAATAAATTAGGAAAATTTATTATATATATTATGCATTATGTATATTTTGTTAGAGTCTTAGTTACTCTTGCTTTAATGTACGTATAACCTAGGAAGAATATAACGAAAAAAATAAAATGATTTCAGGGATAAAGTGTTTAAACATTCAATCAAAAATATTGAACTCTACCCAACCCATACTGTCATACATTCAGGGTACGAATTATCCTTTAAAAGTCGAACTTCATTAAAAATAATAGCTATGATGATTCTTATAATTTTCTAAATACGCCACTGCTTACATATACTGTTGAATTCGGTTAACCAGTACTTTGCGGGGTACATCGTGGATTACACTGGAGTTAAAGCTTAAAAGAGTTAAGAGAAAGTGGGTAATAAGAGTAATAAAAGTGATTAAAAGCTTCCACAGCATCACACTAACACCCATTGAGTGTGGTATAACGCGTGAAGAGTGAGTGGTGAACTTGCTGATAGAACAGCTATGCTCGGTCTTCGAACAATAGACATCACGCTAATTTAAGTAGCTCTTAACCATAATTCGAGGCGTATCCATGAAGCCAGCAGTAACCTACGGTTGCTGGTACTACACTCAATGATCGCTGCTGCTGCGAAAGTGCAACGAAACTCCCACACATTAACCCTAGAAACATTTTAGGAACAAAAAGTTTTCATTGAGTTCAGAAAGAATTTTTTGCTGACCCGTATAGCATAATCTGAGGGCTAACAACAACAACAACTCTGTAATGCTTCTTTTGCAGTTAACGAAGGCCTAAGTTGCGTACATCTCTATAGATAATAAAAAAATTTCAGCTCGCGCAAATAAGCCTTTTAATATGAAGATAATTTAACATATGATAATCTATATGAATGTCAGCAAAATAAAAATTTTCTCGTTTACAAACTTTTCGCCCAAAATAAAATAGCCTAGAAAGCAGTGGTAGCCAAAAAATGGAAGTTGGGGGGCAAGCATATTGGAAATAAAATAAGAACTTTAATTAAGTAGTAAAAATATTTGGTATTTGGGGGGCAGAAAAGGTATTTGGGGGGAGGGGCACTGCCCCCTTGCCCCCCCTCTGGCTACGCCCCTGCTAGAAAGACAGCCAATTATATTGTTTAGTGATATAACTTGACTCATTGTAGGGTGCTTTAAAAATGTTAGCTGGAAACACCTTTTTAAAGGGGGAATTAATGATAAAATTACCTCGACTATGGTGGTATTATCATTAGTGCTATTAAAAAATGTAAATTTAAAAAAGGATTCAATATGGAAAAACTACATTAAAGGCTAGGCATGCAAATTACAAAGCTAAAATCAACTTTGATGTAAAATTAAAATCAACAATTGAAATGTGATATTTATCAAAAATACACTCTAATAAAAACTACTAATATTTAATAAATATCTTCAATTTTCAATTTATTTACGCACAGTAAAGATTCGATGTGTTAAATTTACCTAAATGTCATTCCACATGTTTCACAAATAAACTTAGAAGTAGACTGCTTCGAAGAAGGAAGAGAGCCTGACTTTTGATTGGTTGACATTAAATCATGCACGTGTGATGCTTTGTGTTTTAAAAGGAAGTATTTAGTGTGGAATGATTTTTTACACTGATGACAACTCCATATCTGATGCTAAAAGTAAATGCGCTGAATTCAAAATATTTTAAAAATACATATAATATTAGTCACAATCATATCCAAAGCGGACAGAGGCAAATTGTCACGAAGGATAAAATAATCAATCGAAAAATATACAGTATATATATACATATCTTATAAACATAGATATAAAAGGAATGATTTACAATGCCATAAAAAGAAGTTAATTTTTCAAATTATCACCCAAAACTTACGTTATGTTCACTCAAAACATGGATCTGATAACTTTGGCGTGAAGAGGACGAGAATTGGCAAGAGAAGCAGTTCCACTTTTCAAAAATATGAACAGAATCATAGTGCTTGTTCAAGAGGCGCTTGGTAGAGAATATTGAGGAACAAAATTTGCATTTTAAATCATTCAATTCAATACGCCTCATATGGAAATCACTAAAATAACGAACGCTAAATTTCATCTTAAATTGGATGGAATATTTTGTTTTAATATAAAAGAGCGCCAGTTAAATATGGAATTACTACCTATAACTAATAATTTATTATTGACATGCTTTAAAAGTATGCTAAACAAGATGAGAAAGAAGTTTTAACAAGACCCTTTGAAAGAATTTGAACAAGTAAGGTAAGCAATCTTGCACGTGGTTATATGATAATCATAGCTACAGAGAAAAAAACCTAATCATAATCTGCTTTCATCTTTGAAAACAAAAATAAACAAACTGTTTCCTGTGTGCTTGGCATTAAGTAGAGCAATTGAGAACAATTAAAGGTCAACTGTGTTCACTTGTTTACTTATTTTGTTTAATTAATTATAGCTTTGTTATTCACTCATTTTAAAGTATATTCTTTGTCTGGGAAAACTACTTTGTTACTAGAAAATGTCTTAAACTGTTAGTTAGCAATTTTGTTTACACTTTAATAAATAGCCATTTTTATCACATTAAAGTAATATATTTAGCTGTGATTATGACAATCATTATCATAATTTCCTTCACAATGACTATACTTTTGATAAAGGAGTTAAAGTTTTTCTAAACCAATAAAGTGTCCAATTTTCTTCTAATTTATCATTTTCAAAAATAAACGATTACTTTATGTGCCATTTTTGTAAAACAGGCCGAAAAAATGCCCCTTTACGGGGTAAAATTCCTTCTATTTAAAATAAAATTTTCCCAATTTTTTAGAATAATTTTATTAATTGAGTGGTTTATGTGCATAGTTTGGAGCTTAAAACATAAGCACAACAAAATATGCTTAAATCGATTTAATCGTAGGGAGGTGTGATTAAAAAAAGATTAAATTATTTAAAACCAAAATGCATACATATTTTGTGAAGCTTTTTTCAATTCAACTAAAAATCGAGGTAGTTTTTTCTTTTTAAAATTAAAAGATGGCTTAATGTTCAATATGAGTGAAAATATTGAAATTGTTTTCGATGCTGATTGTTTAGGTTGTCTAAAATCGCTTAAGTTATGAGACTTCTCTAAAGAGATCTCCTTGATAGAAATACAAAACCTAAAAATTTTTCGTTAGACTTGAACAAAATTATGAATCGCTATAATAAAATGATATTATTCTAGATGTCAATGATACCACCTCTATAACAAACTATTTTAGTCCATATTTTTTAATAATGAATATCAGAAGTATTTAAATTTGTGTTCTTCTAGCTTTAGCATAATTTTAGCTATTAATAAAATGAAAAATAACTCATCCGAAAATATTTATGCTATTTCAACGTACATAATTAAATCTACGTAACATATTTTAGCTGGTTTTTAATCATTCGTTACAATGCATGTTTAGAGTTTGGCGTTTATTCTAGTCTTTAAATCTAATACGGTTGTGTATGTCTGCAAAAAAGGAGATAAATATCAAGTAAAGAAATATAGACCTATAAGCTTGATCAAACTACTAGGAAAAAAGAATAATCAAAAACGAAATATAAACATATTAAAAATAGAAGTATATCTCCGCGCACATATGATCTTCTCCACGATTGACAGGCAACAATGGTAGCAGATGAAGTATAATTTTTTGTCAAAAAAACTCTGCAAAAATTTTAATTAATTGGGAAAAATATTTTAGAAAAGTTTTAAGTCAATTTTTGATGGATTATACGCCAAATTTTATTGTCCCTAATCATGACAGTGTATTACCATGAGATAAAGTAAGACAAAGCTTTATGACTTCCCATAACTCAGCATAGCAACCTTTATCTTTACAAAGTCTACAAAAGAATGAGTCAAGTCTTAACCCTTCGCCAACGGTTCCACTAAAAGAGCATCTCAACATGAATATTACTAATTTTATTTGCTGTGATTTTAATCTAAATCTTTTATCCCCCATAGGATTCTTTTGATTTCTTTACTCTATTGCTGTGCAATGGTTTATCATTCAACAATCATAAAACACAAGTTCTTCAATATACTTAGTTGTTATAGTTTTACGAACTTCCTAATTCCGCAACTTATAATCATGTCAATTTTGTGTCTTGTTCTAGGAGGCCTAACCTGTTCAATGTTAACATCAAACTACGCAATATTTCTCATAGTCACATTTTACTGAAACTGATGAAGTTTTTTTATAAATTCATATACATATTTAAGTATATTTTCAAATATCTTTTCCATTGAGTAGCCTGAGAATACGTTATTTCAGTCAACCATGGTTTTCATCTTCCCTTAAGAAATACAGAAAAAGTAAAGAACGTTTTTATAAAAAATAGTGAAACAACCCAACTATTTATAATACTATTTGAAGTTCTATACAACTCAAGTCGTTCTGGCAAAAATTGAATTTTACCTCAAATTTTTTCTCGAATAAATGCAATATATGGAATAACCTTAACAAATTTGTTAAATTTAAACCAGATGCATCATCTAATTTCAATATTGAACAATTTGGTAAGAGTTTTTTTTCAGCTACCCACTCTTCCTTTCAATTTCATTACAAAGTTATGCCTTTTAATATCTACTCCTTTTCTAGCAATAGTGAGAATCTAAAAATTGAAATTTCATTGCTGAAGAATCTTTCTTCGGATGGATGTGTTGAAATTCTTCTAAAGGTGATACTCTTTTATTTACCTTATAAGAAAAATACTTACTGTCATTTAATTATCTTTATCATTTGGTGTTTTTCGAGTATTTTAAAAATGCTAAAGTTTTCCCTATTCCCAAAAATAATAAATATTCTATATATGATTTTCGCCGGATATCAGTTCTCTCAAGCTTGTCTAAAATTTTTGAAAAAATTTTTAACACTTTATTGGTCATAATTTTTCTTTTTTTTATATTCGTATATTGACCAGTCTTGATAGTGTAGTAAACCATTAACTTCTTTACAAGTTCTCTAACAGAGTGGCCACTTATTTTAAAAAAATAAATTCACCGATTTCCTGACATTTTTTTTCAATTTCCCTGACTTCTTTTTAAAATTATCAGATCTTTTTTTTCAAATTTGCTGACCTCAAAACAAAAATTACACCATAAAAACACTTTATTTAACTAAAGCACTAAAAACATATCATATCAAAAATCTAACTTCTTAAAATTCAAAAAAATCCTGTTTTTTTTAGGTTTTCTTACTTGTAAACACTATAACACAACTGGGAACAAAATATAAATAAAATCTAATTACATAATTTTTGTTTTGTAAATACTTTTACAAATATCAAAAAATGATTAAAAGATCTAAATAAAACTTATAACAAAATGATCAAGTTTATTTACAAAGTACTTAATTTTTCCATTTTACACAAAAACCATTTTTGTATCAGAAAATATTTTCTAGCCCTTCCATTTTTAAGTTTAATTCTTTTTCTTGCAAAGTATAGTTGTTAAGTAACTCTTTTTTCTTTTCAATAATTTTCCTTTTTTCTTCTATCTTTGTTTCTTTGAGCTTGCATCTTCAGTTGAATTTTTTTATGCTTCAAATCTTCAAGATGAACAATATATCTCTGACGTGATGCATTAACCGATAAAATCATTGACTTTGTAATTGAAATATTTGCAATACCACCATGATAATTTATAGCATCTTTTACTCTTCTCTGTGAAATTAATGAAGTTTCTAGCAAGTTTTCGACTAGTAAAGATTTATTAATAGAAAATCCCCTTTTAACTTGCGCATTACCATGAGATAAAGTAAGACAAAGCTTTATGACTTCCCATAACTCAGCATAGGAACCATTATCTTTACAAGGTCTACAAAAGAAAGATAAAAGTCTTAACCCTTCGCTAACGTCTCCAATAAATAAGCTAAAACTTTCTTTAAAAACAGTTTGAGCCTGTTCACATAAGATTTGATATTGTGATTTGGCTTTTTCAGTTGTTTACAAGTTATTCTATTAGAATCATAAAGAGCCTCAAGAATGATTGCCATTCTTCCTTGAGCAACTAATGGGCTTCTTAAAATTATTTTTGGATCTAATGATGTCAGACCCTTAACAAGTCTATATTTTAAAGGACTTCTTTCAATAATTTTCTTTGTTGTAACAACCAAAAAAATATGACATACATTTTTAAACTGTAATACTTCAGATTCAGTTGCTTTAATTTCTTTTAAATACTTCTTTGCAGCAAAACCAATGTCAACTTTCTGCAATTCAAGAACATTTTCTGACAAATCAAGATAAAGTTTCAAAATACTCTCTGAAGTTAGAGGATTGGAAAGCTTTTCAGGAATAATAAAACGTGATAAAAGTGACTTCAAAAGATTAAGTAAACAAGAGTTGATCTGCTTGAAAGACTTTTAAAAAAGGTTAAATATCTGAAGAAACTAAACTGAAAAATGCTAGTTTAGGTTTTAATAATTTATCTTGAAACAAATGTTTCACATTATTGACAGGTTTATTGCTAGGAAGTTTTTTACAATCCAGAAACAATTTTATACTATCATAAATTAAAAGAACTCTTTAGATACAGTCTGTATTTTCAGCCCAGCGAACTGGACATTGTTTAGGAAACTTGATACAACCTGTAACATAAGTAAAATCTGTTCTACGGTCAGGCGAATCATTAAAAAGATAATATATATCACGTAGAAAAAGATTTAAATTCCACTTTGATGCATTTATTCCTGTTCTTAGAACACCATGCAAAACGTGAAGACCACACGCTCCAATATCAACAAGGTGCTTATTTATTTGGTGATCTTTTCTTCTTTCTTGTTCAAAATCTTTCAAAAACTTGAGATTAACATTAACCTTTAGTAAACCATTCATGGAAACTTGCAAGAGACTATTTTTAGATAAAGGTTGGAGAACAATGTTTATTTTTTCTAATAAATTTGATGGTGAAGCGTGGCCTAAAAAAGAGCTGTCAAAAAATTGACAACATAATATATCCTTTTCCTTATCAAAGTATCTAATAAAAACATCTAGTTGATTTTGTTGAGAAACTTTATTTAAAGCTTCATCAAAACAAATAACAAAGTCCCCACTTAGCTTAATTTTTTTTATTAAACAATCCTTAAAATATGGACTTAGTCCATAGTTGATAATATAGATAGCCACAATTTGTTCTGCCAAGTTTGAATGAAGACGCTATTTTAAAGTCAGGAAACATTAATTTAAATGTTTCGCCAACACAAGTACATGAATTCAGAGAAAAATTAGATTGTATAACAAATAAAGCCCAAATAATCTCGGATCTTGTTATGTCTTCTTTACAAATACCTAAATCTTTTATGATAGTAGAAGAAACATGTGAAGTTACAATATTTGAAGATAAAGTTTCTGTAGATATAGTTTTATATGTGCTAGAAGTAGTAGTTTTAGCAAAAGCTAGAATAGATGGCTGAACTTGTTTTGCTTCAATGAGAGTGATGTGAGTTTTGCTCTTCATGTGAGAAAGTAAAGCTCTTCTATCCATTTTGGCTAAAAAAAATGGTTTTTTACAAATAAAACAATAAGCCTCTCTTTTATTTCCTTGTTTTTCATGATAACCAGACTGAAAATTGTGGTTCAATATTAGGATCCAGCCACAACTCATTAAAAAATGTTTCTGCTCCAGGCATAGTAAGTTACTACACCACTTTATTACTAAGTAACTTTTTATTTAGAAAATTAAAAAATTAACTATAATTTTATCTAAGAAAAGTAAGAATAGAATAATTAAAAATCTTAAAATGAAAAATTCAATAAATATTGAATTAGAATTATAGAAAAATATTAAACTCAAGCATAGTTTATACAAAAACCTAAATGAAAAAACATTGATAAAATATCTTTAGTATATAAAAAAATTAATTAGTAGTAAATTCCCTGAATTTCCCTGACAATTTTCAATTTCCCTGACTTTCACTGATTTCAAGAAAAAGTGGCAACCGTGTGTAAATTGGGTTTTCGTTCCCACATTTACTCTTAGCTCAAAAGTTATCCTAACTTCAGCTCCTTTGCTTTTCATTTTCAGGTATTGTTGTTTCTTCTATCAAACCAGTATTAGATGAGATTTGACAAGTTTGAAGTCTGTGCCCTTTATTCTTTCTGCTATATTGATGATATAAAGAGAGCAAAATGTGATGCATGTTCTTCTCTTATTTTCAATTGCTCAAAATCCGATGTTTAGATCATATGATAACATGAGATTATATATCTAGTATAAACTCCTGTCTCAATTCAATGAGTATCTGGTCAAACGAATATCTCGTTAAACTTAATTCGGGCAAATGCAAATTTAGTTTTCTCAAAACATTTTACCTCTTTTTCGCCCGCTATCTAAACTAAGAATGTACATTTTAGAAGAGTGTATGCCATTAATTATCTTGATTTTAACATTTAAAATAATTTATTATGGCATTTTCAGGTAATAAAGTCACGAATTATTGAAGTATTTCGTTTGAATGATATTTAATTTACAAATTCTATATATTTTTTTACTCCTGAAACATTAAGATGTTACATAGTACTTATACTTATCCCCATCGGTGCTATTGCAATATTTTATCGGGCTCTTCTAACTACACTCTTCTCTTTCGATTTCATAAGCTTAAGACAAGATTCAAAACTTTTTAACTTCAATGCTTAAGTTTTAACATTCTCAGAAATGGATGTTTTCCGAATTAATAAACTGGTTCGTGGCATTTTCTACTATAATTCCTATTTTCTGGATTGTCGGTATATTTCAATATAAATAAATCATTAAAAATTGATATGTATTTATTTACACCATGATAGCTATGCCTATTCTATAATTAATTTGTCTGAGTATCGTGAAATATTTTAAGAATGTGAATGTTTATTAATTTTGTACACTTTATAACTGTAATGTATATGTTTATACATGTATGTTGTGTTATCGTGCTATTTCACCTATTTTTTTCTTTTCATATACTCTGAATGCTAATAAGTATTCCTTGTCTTATGTTGGAATGATTTGAATTTGAATTTTGGATATATTTTTTTTTATGAACATTCCATTTCAGTTGTAATATTTTTGAATAAATAATAATAATAATATGTATATAACACAATATTTATATATACATTTGTAAAGGCGTTAAAGAAATAAAATATATTACTTGCAATGCTGCTTCAGGTCTTTTCTATTGGCAAACTTTTTATCACATGCAAAACAACAAAGTTGATTTCTTCTTTTTGTTGTTATCTCTTTTCCTTCCTTTTCAATCGAATGGGAAAGTATATGAGAAGCCATCAACGACCAACTATAACCTTATAAAAGAATACAATAAATCTCATCTAGTTTCCTTTAAGATTAAGATATCAAGTCTAAAAAACCTTCTTTGTGACAAATAGGACAGTGGAGAGCTTTTTTCCCAAAAATATGACAACTCAGATGTGCGTTCAGCTCCAACTCACAACTAACATATGTACGAGGACACAATGCACATTTCAATTGTAAGGTTCCTAAATTAAAGTTTACACTTTAAATAAATAACGTATCATTTATTACATGCCAATAAACCATATATTTTAATTTTAAATAATTTTATACGGCTTCAAATGACATAAAACTAAGAATGGATGCGTGCCAAGTCTTTCACAAATAAAGACAGTGTGATTGTTCCGTAATAAACTCACATCGCAGCATTTCTTATAAATAAGATAAGACCACAATTTGTATTTTTACGTATTAATATTTAAGGCAAATGAACGTTTTCTAAGTTGCACAAACTTTGCCACTCTCTCCATTGACATTATCAGGATATTTGAGGTAAAATAAATCATTATATATTTATCAGTCCTACATTCTTTCCAAAAAACAAAGTTTTATAAGTGAGGGAAAAAAGTCCTTTATTGTATTATGAGTGTACCTACTTTAATAATAATACAAAAAGAAGTAATTATCTTTATATGTGACTTTATGGAACTACTAAACATCATGAAGTAAAATTATGTAAGAAACAAGCATATATCTGAAATGTATATATAAAAAAATTAAGTATACAAATCATGAAGAAGTTAAAAAAGAAAACCTTTTCTATCATTGGAGACGGACTTTTCATTACGATACAATGTTTTGTTTGATTCGTTCTAAAAAAATTAATATAAATAGGTATAGACTTTTTAACAATAGATTAGTTTCAATCATCTACTAAACAAAACATTGGCTACAACTTATTTTATACATATTTTAAAGGAAATGAGATCAGATTAAGTATAACAAATTATGAAGTTTAAAAACGCTATTGATTTTACTCTTTAGGAATGGTATCGATTTTTATGAAAAAATAAATTCGAGATGCCAAAATATGTTAGCTAATACAAAGATCACATGTAAAACCACTGAAATTCAATCATGTTTAAAATATGAAGCTTAACTTTTTATTAAAACATAGTAATGTTTGATCAAACTATATTATGGGTAGAGTCTTATCACATTTCAATAAATCTCTTAGAACTTTCGTAAATAGATCTTGGACACAAAAATAGTATGTTTTATCAATGTCCTTTTTAAATGACTCAAGTAAGCAAGTCAATGTGATTTTTAAAAATTGCCTTAAATTTTTAAATTGAATCCAGGGTACTTTATTCAAAAAAAATTCTTACTTGTATTGTCTTTTAAGAATGAGCAGGTATCCCAACCTATGGAACACACACACATACCTCCGCTTAATCTCAAAAAATTTATGAAAACTCTCTGTAATGAAATAACAAGCTTACGCGCACAAACTTTCATCATCATCGTCAATACGTATCGCTTACGTCCTTCGCATACACCCCTTTTCAATGATTCAATTGCAATCTTTTTTGGGAAACGTGAATAAAGCACAGGGCGGCATATTGGGTATGTGTCTGTGTGTGTTTACATCTCTATATTTACCCCCAAAAAATGAACCAAATCAATAATCCATAATATCTAAATGAACTATACTACAGTCAGACCTCGTTAATCCGACATCGTTGGTACCTACGTTTTTTCTGTCGGATTACGAAATGTCGGATTAATGAAGTTTGTTGTAGTGTAACTTCAAATTTCTATACAAACACTCAGCTCAAGCATAATTATTTATATTCTTGTCAAACAGAATGTAAAAAATATAAAAAAAAATATTTAAAAAATATCTTTCAAGCTTTTTCAAAAAAAATCTTTAATAGAAGTTGAACTTTCAATTGATTTTGGTTGTAAATCATAGTATAAAGCCATTATATTGTGGTGATGACGAAAATATAGTTTCGGGTTGCACTCAATGAAATTCAAAACAGTTGAAAGTGCTTTTCTAGCTTCAACTAAAGTAGTTGGAGGTTTATATTCATCATCTTCATCGTCTTTCAAATTTTTGTCACTTTCTACTTCAGAAGATGAAATCAAAGTGATGATTTGTTGCTCAGTTAACATTTCAGCTGTTTCAATGTTAGCATCAACATTTGCATAAGCGCTTGCTGACATTACTTCCCCAAACTCCCTTTCGAGGCAAATGAGTAATTCTTGAAACTCACATAAATTTGTGTTTTCTGTATCTCTATGTTCATCAACCTGTGTCATATTCATTGTAAGGTAAGATTTAGCAAGAATGCCTGTATGTCTCCAACAATTTACGACTGTAGTCTGTTCAACCAAACCCCAAGCATTATACATCATACCAAGTGCTTGCCTTACGTTTACTTTCAAATCTTCTTTATCATCAATACATTGGATGAAATGGCGTGTAATGAATTTACGATAATGTAATTTAAAGTTACATAGATGCCAGCATCCATTGGTTGGATGTGTGAAGTGGAGTTTGGTGGCAAAAAAACTATCCTGGTGTTTGTGAGCTTTAGTCCAGCTTGTTTGTGACTGGTGGCATTATCGCATAGTAGAATCACTTGTTTTTTGGCATCTCTCATGAGTCTGTCAAAGTCTTTAAGCCAAATCAAAATATAATTGTGGTCATCCAGGCTGACTTATTTGAGTAATAATCACAATAAACTTTGGGATCGAAATTTTTGCCAAAGCACCGTGGGCGAGCAAATTTTGCGATTACAGGCGGTTGTTTGTGTGTGCCACTAGCGTTGGCCCAAAGTGCCACTGTAAGACGTTCTTTTTCTTACCTTTCATGGCTCCAGTTGCGAGAGTAGCATTCGGCTCCAAACGAAAAAAGAGGCCAGTTTCATCCATGTTATAGATGTTTTCTGGATCATAATTTTTAAGATCATTCTGCATTTTTTCTCTAAATTGTTGAACTTCATTCATGCTACAACTGGAGCTTTCTCCATGTTTAATAAAAAATTTGATACCATGACGTTTTTTGAAACGGTCAAGCCAACCGCTAGAGTATTTGAACTCGTTTCCAACATTCAGATCTTTTCCAAATACACGAGCCTTCGAAATGAGAATATCATCATTTATTGAGGCGCCACAAGCTGATACGTTCGTGAACCACATATACAAAGCACTTTCCATTGCTTCATGTTTTGCACTACGCAAGCGAAGTACACTTGTTTCATTCGTATCCATATTCAACACTTTTCTTTTTTAGACAAAATCACTTATTGTCGAACGGCCAATGATTGTTTGATAAATATTTGAAAAGTGTGAAGCTATCTCGTGTTGAGTGGATCTGGGGTGATCTGATTTGTACATGCATATCTCACGTTTTTGATTTACAGATAAGTCCACACGTGATCGTTTAGTAGAGGGGAAGATGCTACTGGAATTTTCTTAGGATTGATTAGACATTTAACTTTATCAGCGGAACGCCTCTGTACTTTTAAATAGATGTTCAAATTAAATACAAACTCGTTAAAAGGAAAAGAATATTTTAAAAGTTTTTTTTTAATGAACTAGACGTAAGAAAGACTAAATATACGTAATTGATTATACATTTTTTATAATTCTTAGTACAAACATCATGTAGCAATCACTTTCATTAGTTTGCACATGTGACTGATGATAAAAATCATAAATCAGTTATGTTACAATCTTGCATTCATCACGCTTTCTACACATAGATAGCTGCTTCTTCTTTGCCCTACTTTTCGTCATCTTCTTTAGATAGAAAAGTGCAGTTTGCTCATTTTCTGTTATTTGTCATAATAAGTCTCCTCTATATTATATGATGTGTTCAGCGGAAATATAAAATAAATTGTGTCGGATTAACAAGATTTACAGAACATGGTGAGAACATTTTGTTTGATGAGAACGGTGTCGGAGTCGGAGTATGAATGTCGGTATAACGGGGTTAAATTCATTATGGAAAATGGTCTCCATAAAAAGTGTGTCGGATAAACGGGATCTGACTGTATATATTTATATATGATTATAATCCGTCCTCCAATGATCCCTATGTTTATAGCGAAGAGAGAAATGAATGGGCGAGCGGATAGTATAGTTATATTTCTTCTTATAGAACAAAAATATCACAGAAAAAAAAGTAGAAGAAATTTTGAGCTTTTAAATTTGTCAATATGTAAAAAACTAAGAAGCTTTATTTTAAAATTAAAGAGTTACACTATCCGTGCTATCGTGACTTCGACTCTCGAGTCGGATGTACAAAGCGTAGCTGATAATAGAAGAAACACTTCATGCACAAAGTACACGTTGTATGTTTTCATCACTCGACATATAGTATACATCATGACGTAGATCAAATACTACTTATATATCTACATCATTGATGCATCACAATTTTATCATAAGAGTAGAGTTAAGATAATAAGTATTTTTACGTTTTCGTCAAATTTTTAGAAATTAACAAAAACGATAACGACAATTTATTTTAATGCTAACGATTGTCTTGGTTTCGCTATTTTTCGTTATACATATTCATACACCCAATGTTATAAATGAGTATAAAATCAAGGCGCGAAATATATTTATATATGATTTCTATACGTCTGCAAATCGTTATCAACATTTTCTTGTTTTTAAATATCTCAAATTTTGATTTATAATTCTCCTTTAGCATTCATCTTTTCAATGTAAACGGAATAAAAATCTCTGGATCTTCCTCGCCCCCTCTTTCAATGTGATTTGTGTAATGAGATCTTACTCTAATAATTTTTTTTAATTAATTAACAGTTCTGTTATAAAAAACTTTTTTTAATTAGCGTATTGCATATGAATTTTTATTTAATGTTTTTACACATTTGTTATTGTTTATAAAAAATTTCTGAATTTTTTTTGTTATTCTGAAATTTTAGTGATTTTCTACAAAACTTTTATTTGAATTTTTATCTATCTTTTATTTTCAAAAATAGTCATACATTATTTTGGAAAAAATTAACAAAAACTAAAAGGACCAAAATTTTTTCTAAATTAATGATAACGAAACGCTTTTTTGTTCTAGGTAGCGACAACAAATAGTTATTTTTAGTGATTCCAACTCTACATAAAAGCACATACACTTATAAAGTTGCATAGTCGTCATATTAAACCTTTAGATTCCACAAAAACAGATTAGAACAAGTAATTTGATATAAAATTACTTTAATCGTTTATTTTATTGTAGAAAGGACGAAACATGGGTTTTTTATAATCTTTAGCTAAGGTTTCGTTATCACATAAATGAAAATAATTCATTAAATGAATTTCTAGACATTGCTCTTCTGGCAACTAAATTATTTAAATTAAAAAAGTTAATTCAGAAAGTTTAAAGACATTTAAGGTGTGCACAAACAGATAAAGAGTTAATGGATAAAAATAAAGAAAAAAATACATTTGGTAGAGATTGATCGAAGTTGATGTTAGAAATATCAATCGTAAGGAAAGGAGAACGAAAGAGTTTTTCAGCAACTAGAGAAAAATAAAATCGACAAAAAATATATTCAGTATTTAAAGCAATTAAAATGTAATTATTTTTTAAAATATATTCCTAGATAAAGCAATGAATATCAAAATAGATCTTCATCCTTAAACTTTAACATAAGTGTCAAACAACTATCGTTAAGCTTTTTGCAAATAATTATTTAAATGAATTAATTTTAGAAAAAAGAGAACATCAGAAAAATATAGTTATTTTAATATAGCATACTAAATTTTTTCTTTGTATAAAAAATGTTCATAAATGCAAAAATTTCGCACTTTGAGTTTAGGTGTGCTGGCCAATTGAAAGGGGTAATTATTTCTTTAATACTTTCATACAACCAAAACAAGTTCTTCCAAAAAAATTTAAACGACTAAATTTTACAAAAAACAGATCATATGGAAATTAATGTAACATACTAAATTCCAACTATTATTGTAACATACTACTAGCTCAAAAATCCAAAAATTCGACACTTTGATTCCTATTTTTTGGTAATTTTAACTGTATTTAGGTCTGACGGCTAACTAAAAAAGTATCTCTCCTTTTATACTTAAACAAGTTTTGATTCAATTGATTCGAGAATAGGATAAGAAACATAGATAGTTAAGTTATATAGATATGTCTTTCAAAATAACACATGGCAACGAATAGTGACTGGTAAGGCTATTTCTTAAATTTCACAGGCTCGGGACCAATAATATCACTGACATGCTACAAACTATTTTCCTATCAACATGTTTTTAAAAATAATGTCGAAGTTGTAATAACGCTATTTAAATAAATAATTTTTTTATGATAGAAACTAAAATTATGTATTTGTGGACTAAATGGTGAAAGGATATAATTGTGAATAATAAATATATTGGATTGATATTTTAAAAATAGTAAATATTCTAAACGTTTATTATCAATAAAAGTAAGCGTTATAAATTAGAAGAAAAAATAAAATCTCTCAAAATTGCCTGTGGACAGTTATTGGGAATCTAGGCTATCAATTTCTAATGAGATATTTATGTAGAATTAAAATACTAAAAAAATAGTTCTATTACTCATTTGTTCAAAACTGCTAATCATTATCACAGGTTTTTTGCTAAAGAGTTGAAGAGCTTGGATATATTCACTAACTGTTCTTTTTTTCTAGATAAAAATATTTAAATGAAAAAAAAATAATTAAAAAAGAGAAGAAATATTACATTAGACTGTTCGACTTTAAATTTTGCCCCTTTTATCAAGAGATTAAAATCTCTCTCTTGGTAAGGATTTGATTGAGATTTCTTTGAAAAGCTTATACTCATTAAACTATTTGCAAGAATCTTTGGAGCTAAGCCTGATCCTGCTACATAATTGGATTTAAATCTATCAATATCTTCTTCAAAAAACTGCAAGGAATCCCAAGTTTCAGTAGATAAATTTTGTGAAGAAGATAAAGAACTTAAGCATTCCAAACTTGTACTTAGATATGTTATAAAAGAAGAAATGCATTCATAGGCAGAAACGGAAGCTAAAGAAAGGCAAAATTTAACATCCTGACTGACAAATTTTTTTCCATTGCCTTCTATTTTCCATGTTTCCTTAAAAAAAATATTAATATATACGAATTTTTGATCTAGGAGTGCAAAAAAATATGATATGAAAAAATAACCATTATGGCAGTGTAAAGTGTTTCTAAATCCTTTGATATGATTTCAGCAAGTCTTGGCCCAATTTGCAATTTGGAAACAAATTGAAAAGAAATAAACGTGGCTACAATGAAGTTCGTAAGAATAGGAATGTCAGGAAATGATACTGGAAAGACAACAGGCCACCCACTATAAACGTCAACGGCAACTAACAAATGAGAATTACCATTAGCTGTTTCAGTCAGTGGACCAATAAGATCAATGCATACATCATTCCAAAGACTAAAAATACATAGATTTAGGAGTAAAAATTTAGAGTTGAATAAAATAAACACCTTTGATACACTAAGGAATTTTGATTGTACTTTCGACAATTTTCAATATCCTTGTCATTAAGAGTGGTATTTTTCACATTTTTACATTTAAGGCAAGAAATATTTTCATCGTAAGAACGTAAATTGTCATAGAGCTTATGATTACTTAAAAATATGCGGAAAGTTGCTTGGTGTTTAAAAGTACTTTCATGACGAGTTAATTCACTTTTCAAGCAGCGATAGCTTCTTTTACATGTCGCACAGTAAAAGCGTTTACGATCAAAGGATATAGATCTTATCCAAGGATATTTACTTTCCCAATCTTTACAATACCTTAAGAATAATATAACGTGTACTAATCAGCTGCGTATAAAAACTTTACAAAAATAATGGAAACATGATTTGAGTTATGCATAGCAATATAAAATTTAAAAGTAAGAAAGATGTGTTATGCGACCCAGTGAAAATAATAAGGAAAAGAGAAGCAAATTTTACATGATACCAAATTTATATGATTGAAACTTTGTATGGGGCATTATTTGTTCAACCCTAAATAGGGTAGGAGGCTAAATCGACGTATGCTTCGCGAAAAAAATAATTTCAGTAGAATAAGAAAATGTGTTTTAGTAAAATACAAGCGAAAATGGGTTCAGCGAATATTAGGCCTCAAGAGAATTCGCCCTTTGGAAAACTTGACATCTAATTCAAAATTATTTAGTGGCAGAATAGTCCAGTGGTAGGATTGTCGGGAGGTCAAATTGTTTGCTTGCTCTCTAGTTCAGGATATTTCTCTGGATGCAAGTGGTAGTTAACATGGCTGATTGTTGGATAACCAGTTGCGAGGTAAAGGAAGCACGGAGGCAGGTCTTGGCACACTGCGGCATAAGAAAAAAGTAATTATTCTGAGAACAGACGGTCCCATTTTAAAATAGTGAAAATTGAGTTATTAGTTTATTTTCTTTCCTTTCTCTCTTATGTTAATTATGTAGCAAATTTTTCAATTTTAAGTAAAAGGTAAGGTACAGCGGGTGTATTTTTGTTGACAAGGCACTGATGTACCGCTTATGTCAAACTATGAACAAATTTGTATCGATGAGGAATCGAATCAAGAGGCTTCCGTGCTAAGTCCATCATCTCAACCAATCTGCCATACCACCCATAGAGTATGCTGTAGGGGGGTACGTCAAATTAGTTTCCAAAAACTTAACTTCTACCCTAAAATTTTAGTTTTTGTTGAAGCTCTATAACTTTTTCTGATAAACTTTTTTTCCTTAAAATTTATTATAAAAGGCAAATCATTGCAAAATGTTAAAAGTTATTTTACTTTTTGTGGCGTGTATCAATTTAGCTTTTAAACTATTTTTGAATGATGCTGAGTAAAATGAAATAATGCGATCTTAATTTTTTGTTTGCACAATTATAATTTCATTTTATACATTTGCCCCTGAATCAATCACATTTTTTCATACAAACATCGCAGGGTGTCTAGTAGACTTTTTGCCTTTAGACTACATTCACTCATAAAACTATCCAACCTTCAGTTATTTGTTTTCTCTATGAATCAGATATCCTTTCATCAATTCCTGTAATGTGCCTGGTAGACTACTTCATTTTTCAAATGAAAAGCCTATTCCACCTCCTAACAATTTTGGATTTTTTTAAACTAGTGTGTATTCTTCTGCAAACTTAATTAAAATATTTTCGCTGGAAGTATAGTATTTAAATTCACAAATTTTGTAAAAAAAAATATAAAGTAATCTTATAAATTTAGGACTTTAGATATGCTCTGAATACACTCTATTTTAAAGGGTCGACAGACATTTTGCCACATATACAATTCGCCCAATGGACAAATTGTCTCATAGGCTATTTGTTTCATCCATTTTTGTTTATTATGTGTAAAATTATTAAATTCTTGTTTATTTTATCTCTATTAAATTATTTCAAATTAATTATTTTATCTGTTAATTTTTTTATCACTTTTAAATAATTTTAAATTATTGATGATGAATTTGAAGAAAAAGATAAAATAACTGCCTTTTAAAAAACAATTCTTAAAAAACTAAATAAAATTAAAATATAGCTATTTTATTGAGATGAGTTGTGGTATTAGGCAAAATGTTCATATGCCAAACCGTTTTACGAAAAATAGTCTTATGAAAAAAGCGTAAAAGAGTCAAAAAAATTGAAAAAACGGTTTTATAAAACAATAGTGCTAATTGATCTGCATAAATAGAGTAAATTGTCTATGGCAGGAATTGTATTATAAAAATAGAGCAAATTTTTAATGGAAAGAATTGTCTTATAAAAATAGGACTGGAAGTTTTATAAAAATAATAGAGCGCATTCTCTTATAAAAATAATGGAGCAAATTGAGCATGAGGCAAATCGTCTTATGAAAATTATGAGGCGAATTATTTTATGAAAATAATGGGGCAAATTGTTTTATGAAAATAGTTAGGCGAATTGTCCATGAGACAAAATGTCTTATGAAAATAATGGGGCGAATTGTCCATGAAACAAAATGTCTTATGAAAATAATGGGGCGAATTGTCCTATGAAAATAATGGGGCGAATTGTCCATGGGACGAACTGTCTTATGAAAATAATGGGGCGAATTGTCTTATAAAAAGAATGGGGAGAAATGTCTAAGGACCTTTTAAAGGATTGCTTGAATATTTGGTCTCCCGTGGTATTCCCAGACCACTAATTTTGAAAATTGCAACAAAAAAATTTAGCCCCCCCCCCCCCCCCCAATAATTTTGAGGATGTGCGCCCCTGATAGGTATTTATATTAGCATTTAAAATAAAAAAGCTTAGAATTGGCAAACATTGCCATTGTAAGTAAATATATCTTGCATCATAAAAAGAAAAAAACAATAATTTTAAAGAATTGTTGCAGAGTTAATAAATATGAAAAGCATCAGAATTCAGAATAACATGTTAAAATTAATTTAAAGGTGAACTAATTTATATAAAGTATCCATTTGGCTAAAGAATGATAGCAAAAACCTTACATTAACTTGTTTCCATGACCTTCCAAACTTTTAAAATATTCTAATATGATTCCCACCAAAATGTTATGCGTCTATAAAAAGGTGTGTAAGATTTTTTTGAGTGATCGCATATAAAAAAGCATTTCACGCCCCATTTTATTTTTTTACTAATTTATTATAAAACTAGTGAGCTATCGGTATAAATAAAGAAAAAATAATTATAAAAATATATTAATGAGTATTTTCAATAACTTGTAAAGTGGCCTTCATCAGTGACATAAAGATGCAAAAATGTACACTAGATGTAAAGGCTCTTGTAGCGCGCGGGGAACAATTTGGAAAACAATGGTTTTTGTTACATAGCAGAATAGATCAATAAAAACTTTTATTGATGTATTAAATCTTAAGCCTCACTTCTTACCTTACAAAAATCTCATAAGTTAAGGTAGTTATTTTAGAAATATATCAAAATATGAATTTGTTCCATAATGAAGTTATATCTAGTTCAACACATCTATAAACAATAATAATTCATAGTTATTAATACATAGTAAAATTTTATATGAAAAAAAATATGAAGTAAAAAAAAATTTAAGTTGAGGACATATTTATCACATGGGACCTAACACAAGTGTGTTCGATGAATTGAACAAACAATTCTTGAAAAAGTTACATAGCTCGACTAGACCATGTTAATGTTTAAAAAAAATTAAAAATTTAAACATCTCAGGTATTTAGTCCTAGATTGATTCTGGAAATTGTTCATAGGTAGGTAGATAGATAAAAAAATATATCTAAGCACTATCGGTTTTTTCCATATACTTGCAAAATTCCTAAAGAAGTTGTTGAAGTTTTAGGGAGTTGTAATGATTAGCTTTTAGTGAGAAATGACTTAAGAGAAAATAGCTATTTGTTAAGGGAGTTTAAGATGTGCTAGATTGTATTTGTGGCTATAGTCAGTAACGGAATTTTGTGAGTTCGACGAACCGACTAGTCGCTGTCAGTAGTCTTCTACCTCTTATCCGAAAGGAACCAGAGCCGTTGGGACGGTACGTTTCGTTAGTGATTTAGTGAATAGTTTATTTATACAAGTGGTGACCAGGTTTGTTACCATGTGTATTGTACTTGTTTTCTCTGTACATTTGTGTTATTAACCGGTTAATGACTAACGTATTTTATATTTTACCTAGATTTTGATTATCATTTACGTTCAAGGTATCATATATAATACGCTTGATAAAAAGACAGATTAAAATTCTTATTTCAGGATATTTTCTCTCTTAAACTTTAAATAATTATTGAAGATACTGTGAATATTAAATTTGAAACATCAGTGGTGTCATTTTAAGAGTCTTTAGTGTAAAAATGTTAAATCTTTAAAATTTTATGTTTATCCATAGCTAAAAACAATAAAGTATCGAAAACCTAAAATTTATATTTTTTATTGCTAAGATTTAGTTATTTAAAAAATATAAGAGCCGTTTTTTGCTTTTTTTAATGTATATGTGTTTAAACATTAGCTTAGGGTATCAAATATGATACATTGAGCTTGAAAATAATAATCGCTATAGTGATTAATCACATCATTTAATACATATAATACACTCACGATAGATGCAAATGAATATAATTGGACATGAATATATCAAATTCTCTCCCTTCACTTATTTTTTCTCGCAGTCTATTTGATTGATCACTTATTTTAATATTATTTCATATTTTAAATAAATTTTATAAATGCATAATTTTATATTCCATAAACCTTGCGTCTTAAAATTCCTTTTACTTTTGTATACGCTTTTGTATTTCTTTATTAGTAAGAAATTGGTTTTAATTTTGATAAGTGATTATTTAAAACTAGCTTCTTTTATGTAAAACTTTTAGGTTTTTTGATTTTTATCAATTCAATTTTTTTATCTTTTGTTTTTTTTATCAATTATATTTTTGAGAATTCAAATTTTTTCCCAGTTAACAGATATAGTTCACAAAAACATTGATTTCAATTTTTCAATCTTGATTTAAAACTAAATAAATATAGTTTTCTTTGACTTCTAACTACAATTTTTTGAATTTAGTATTATCTAATACTAATGGTTGGTTGGTTGGAGATACTTTTAGCCATAAGGCTATATGCTCGCATTATGTTTAAAATGGTTAATTACAGTTTTTGTAAATTTGTTTTTAAGAGTTGGAAGGCTTAGAGATCGGAACCGTCCTTTATTACAAAGGACAGTACTTTATTTGCTTTTTTGTCCTTGTCGTTTTTCATTTTTACAAAGGACGCTGAATGTCTTTTATTTTGACTATCTTCTAACTAGTTCTCATTATAAACATGTAGTGCTGCGAATTTAAAATACTTAAATCTAAATCAAGATTATTTATATTTTTATATGTTGGAAGAAAATGGAGGCTGAGGATAAGATGAGTTCTTGTCTAAGATATTGGGTGTTAGATCTAAGTAGAAGGGTATCGATTTTTAGCGGAAGTGAGGTAACCGGGATGTCGGGAGTATTTGGAGGTACTTTTTTTCAGCTAGCTTATCTACATAAGTGTTTTCTAGAATTTTTGAGTGAGCTGGGCACCAGTAGAGGTGTATTTCAAAGTAATTTGATAAGTAGATGAGTTTAAAACAAAGGTGTATGTTAAGAATAGGATGTTGTGTTTGAGGCTTAGGTCTTTGATGATGTTTTGTGAGTCTATAAAAAAGTGTAGTGTGTTGTAATGTCTAAAAGAAAACATATTTTGGCTTATGTAATCGCAAACATGTAGAAGAGCATAGCATTCACCACTATATATTGGAAGAGAGGGATCAATGGCAGACGTTTTTGAGTAAAAAAGGAAAGGAAAAAAGCCTTTGAAGAGTGCAAAAGCTTAGAAAGATTTATTTGCGGGTTTTGAGCTATCCAGGAATATTCTTAATGAAATTGAGCTAAAGTTGGAGCGGGTCGTAATTAGAAATTAAGCGATGGATTTGATAAAACAGTTGTGAAGAGAGAAATGTAATGGTGAGGAAGGGTAAAATAAAGATAGTGGATTGATTTTGGGTTGGATGAGAATGTTGTTGAGTGAAGACGAAAATTGTTGGAGTAAAGATTTGTAGTAGGTTTGAGAGGGAGTAATTTGAGTGTTATGGAAATAGAAGGACTTAAGGTAAGAATTTGTTTCGATGCGTGTCATGTAACAGTTTGTTTGAGATGAAGGGTTAGAGGAAGGCAATTCGTGAAGAATTCTAGGATTCTAGTAGGGGAAGCTTTGTAGGCCCTGGTCATTGTGATAAGGCAAAGTCGGGTGATTTTATTTAGATAAGTAAGTGATGAGGGGTAGTTTAATGATAGGCCCTATGAAAGAATGCCATACTCAAGCGTAGGTAGGATAATTGATTTATATATAAAAGATGAGTGTTGAATACTTAGACCCCATTTATAAGATATAATTTTACTAAGAGATAAAAGAGTTGAAAATAGTTTGTGATATCGGTTTTTGAAATGTGATCACCATTTGGGGTTTGATTGAAAGGTGAGCCGTAAATATTTCATGGAGGAAGATGGTTGGATGAGGATATCGCTGGATGTTAATAGTGGGAAGTAAGTGGAATGTATTAGTGTGAAGTGTATAAGAAATAATTTTGTTGCTTTAAATTTTACTTTTAATGAATCGACTGCAAAAGTTAGCGTGTTAAAGAGAAAGTTGATGTTCAATATGTTTTCTTTTGGGGAATTTGAGGTAAAGATGAAGGTTAGATCATCTGAACAGCTTTGAAAGAAGGCCGAATTGTTAGCTAATATATCTAATAGGTGATTTATAAGTATAATCCAGAGGATATGGAAGAGGCACCCACCTTATGGTGTAGATAGTGAGAGTAATGAATGGCAGCTAGAGAATTGTGTTTGAATATAAGACACCGATTTGAAAGGTAATTTTGTATGAATTTTATGAGATAATTGGGGTATTTTTGTCGGATCCTATTAAAAATGATAGCAGGATGCCATGCTGAATTGAAAGCGTTGTTGATGTCTAGAAAGAGGGCGGATGATGTTAATTTGGAAGAGAGTTTTGTTTCGAGGTAGTAGGAGAGTCTATCTAGAGCGGATTCTGGACTTTTGTGTGGTAGGCATGCAAATTGGAAGGGATTAATTTTGTTAGATGTGGTGATGTTAAAGAGAAACCTTTTGCGTAGAATTTTTTCTAAGATTTTTCCTAAAGTAGGAAGGATGATGATTGGTCGCCAGATGGTTATGAGGCCTAAATCTTTGTTGGGTTTAGCAAGTAAAGCAAGTAAATTTTAGGCAACTGTTATATAATTGTAAAGGATATTGTGAATATAAAGGGAAGGATTTTATGATATGTTTTGTGGTTATAAGATCAAGGCTTGGAGATGATTTAGGATTTAGGCTATTTATAGCCGAAGCTAATTCCGCTAGATTTACTGCAGGAAAAGTTTGGGATGAGTTTAGTGATGAGAAGGATTTATTTATATAAAAAACATTGAGATTAAAATAATTTTTTGTTACATTATTTTATGCTTTAAACATTTACAACACTTTTTTTTAAATTTTACTCTATTTTGAAAATTTTGTTATTAATTAAAATTTTAGAAAATAAAAAAATTTCCTAAATTATTTCTCAGCAATCTATTTAATTAAAATGGATGTTAACCTGTGTGGGCATTTGATTTAAGAAGGGAACACAAATTTTTTATACTTACCTACATGGACTGGAAGTAAATTTTTTCATTTGTGGAAGAATAAATAACTCGTAAGACAGCAAACAGCATATCTTGTAATATATCACGAAGATAAGAATGCACATACATTAAAAATATTACGGAAACAAAGTTAAAAAAGTTACTTCTATATACTATGACCCAATGATGAATCTTGAGCCTAAACTATTTCAAGTAGAGAAATGATCATTTCTATTCCCAAAATTTGTGTAGAAACAATATGTTTAATTCTTTCAACATTACATTATGCTGTTGCTAAAAATGACAACGCTCTTAGATAATAAGAATTTTACATTTTATCATTAGCGTTTATATCTTTCTAAGGGGCCCACCTATATTCACAGAAAATCTGAGGGGGAGGTGTAATGCTGCTAGTTACGCGCCTGGTTTGATCCCCATTTGCTAGTAACATAGCTGATAGTTTTTTGCCATTGTAACGATTTTTTTTACTAAGTGTAAGTCTTGTAACTTGAAAATGAATATAAAAGATAGCATTTTTAAAGTGTTAGAAATATATATAAAATTTATAACAAAATTTAGATTTTTAACCCTGCTAAAACTTGTTTTTCTTCAATTTCAAGGTAAAAGTTTTTTTGAACTTTACAGGTATTTTCTACCATTTTCAAGTATGTTCCATCGATTGGTAATATTCCATTTTAAGAATTCTATAGCTTAAAACACACTGCATATTTTAAATTTGCTGGATCGATTGGTTGTACTTAATTTTCACAAAAAGACACAAAGCACTTATAATTTTTAGTAATAGAGAAATTTATTTGAAATTCTATAGAAAAAAATTTTGAACAAGAAAACATGCAATTTCTTTACAGTGGTGACACCAAAGAGCAACTATTGATGACAAAATCATCAAACGCGGTTTACATTTAAAAACGGTCTCCAAAAATATTTTCAAAATTTTAAATAAAATATCTGTTTTTATACCAAATCGACTATGATTCAATTATTTATGTACTCCATTTTGGCTAATAGGGTTAACAAATATCTGGAAGTGTCAATTGAATTCGTCATGTATGCCCGAGATTTTCTAAAAAAATGTCTAAAAATTTTTCAGAAAATCGTCATCTATTGGTCACAGCGGCGGATCTAGAAATTGGCATTTGGGAGAGCGGATTTTACTAAACTAGAACTCAAATTTGAAGCATATAAGCTTTATCAAAATTTTTAAAACAAAAGGAAGAATGAGAGCATTAACCCTATTAGTGCTGGGGTGTAAAACGCCCCCCCCCCCCTTCACTAAAAAATTAATTGTAAAAAATTGACTGAATCATATCCCTTCAAATTTTGTGACTTTTCCTAAAATCGCTAGCTGCATCTTTTGAAACCATTTTTATGGTAGTTGAATGACCCCTTCATGTTCAAAACTGTCAATCAAAATCAAAAATTAAAATTTTTCAGCAAAATTTTGACATTATCTGTACTTAACCTTATAACTTAGGATCTATATTATATAATACCCTGAAAATTTATAATTATATACAGTTTGGAACGCATAACACTTTATATATTTAATTTTTTCAATAATCATGGCTACTTTTTAGAAAATTTCAATCAAAATTTTGATTGATCAAAAATATATCTAATAAAATATACCTTCAAATTTTACATAAAATATATGCGTTATACTAAATTGGTCATGCTGGTTTCATTTCTGGACTCATTTTTTACGTTTAAGATCTGGAAGTACCTATAAGTGTTAATCAAATTTGCGGTTTACTTCTAAAAATTATCTCCAAAAACATTCAATCAAATTTTATAATGAAATATATGTGTTATACTAAATCGGCCATGCTGGTTTCATTTCTGGACCATTTTTTACGTTTAGGATGTGAAAATACCTATAAGTGTTAATCAAATTTGCGGTTTACTTCTAAAAATTGTCTCCAAAAACATTCATTCAAATTTTACAATGAAATATATGTTTTATACCAAATCAACCTTGCTGTTTTCATTTCTAAACTCATTTTTCACATTTAGAGGTTTTAAAATATCAGACAAAATTTCCGGTTTACTTCTAAAAGCTATCCAAAAAAATTCTCTGAATTTTACATGAAATATTTGTTTTTATACCAAATCGATCATGTTGTTTTCATTTTTGAACTCATTTTAGGATTTGAAAATACCTATAAGTATAAATCAAATTTGCGGTGTACTTCTGAAAATTGTCTCAAAAATATTCTCTTGAAATATATGTTTTTATACCAAATCAATCATGCTGTTTTCATTTTTGAACTCATTTTTTACATTTAGGATGTGAAAATACCTATAAGTGTTAATCAAATTTGCGGTTTATTTCTAAAAATTGTCTACAAAAACATTCATTCAAATTTTACAATTAAATATATGTTTTTATACCAAATCAACCATGCTAGTTTCATTTATGGACTCAATTTTTGCAGTTTGAATTTGAAAATACATATAAGTATCAATTAAATTTGCGTTTAGTTCTAAAATTTGTTTTTATAGCAAATAGATCATGATGATTTCATTTCTGAACACAGTTTTCGCATTTAGAGGTTTTACTGCTAGTGTCAATCAAATTTGCAGTTTATGTCTGAAAACTATATCCCAAAATATTCTCTCTAATTTTACATGAAATATATGTTTTTATACCAATTCGACCATGATAATTTTTATTTCTGAAATCATTTTTTGCATTTAGAGGTTTTAAATGTCTGAAAGTTCAATCAAATTTTCGATTTACGTCTAATGTCTACAGAAATATTTTTGAAATTTAAATAAAATATCTGTTTTTATGTCAAATGGAAGATCCTGGTTTCATTTTTGGACTCAGGTTTGGCATTTATGGTTTTAAAATATCTGAAAGCTTGAATCAGATTTGCGGTTTACTTCTAGATACTGTCTTCAAAAATATTTTCAAAAAAATAAAATATCTGTTATACCAAATCGACTATGCTTATTTTATTTCTGTACTGGATTTTGGATAATACGGTTAAAAAATATCTCGAAGTGACAATTGAATTAGTAATGTATGCCTGAAAATCAGTTCTGTAAAAAAATTCAAAAAATGGCTGCATATTAGGTATATAGTAAAAATATACTTTTTTTTTGTATATTTTGGCTTATAATACTTTCTACAATCATCTTGAGTATGAAATATTTATTAAAAAAAATAAAACGTATTATAAAATCTTTTGAAAATTTGTATGAGAGAAGGAACCAAGTTGAAAACTAATTGAAAAGAGAACATGTGATCAAAACAAATAATTAAAAAAAATATGTATCTTTACTAATTGGAAGATCTACCATGTTCTAATGAACTAGGAAGTGGTTTAATTATATACTTCAAAAAAGATTTTGACTGTGAAAAAGAAGTTCCTCTTTTACAAATGAAAAATATTTAAATCTATAGCTTATCATCTAGGATTACAGTTAACATTTAGCTAAGATGGGTAGGAAATCTGAAAATTTAGAATAGATCAGATTTATCAAAAATGGCACAGATGCCAATATGTGAAAATTTAGTTACTATCAAGATATTTTTAATTTAAAGTGAATTTGTCCATCTTTTTCCTTTTGTGTCAAAGAAGTAATTTTTTAGATGAAGAACGTTGACAACTTTTTGTAATTGAACAATCAACATCACGAATGATTCATCAGAAAAAAACCTTTGAAATGAGATTGGTTGACAAATATTCAGGCCTGAGAGGAAAAAAGTAATTTTATCCTTATAAAAAAATTTCCGAACTTAATAGTATATAAATTTCTAATGAAAAAAGAGCTACCAAGAAAGGATCATCATAGAATGAATACCAAAATTACATACTGTAAATTATAATATGACGTAGAGACTTCGAGCCGATAACGAATTTGTAGCCAAAAAGATGGAGATCCTATCGAGTTACATAAGTTACTGTAGAATAAAATATTTTGAGTGAATTAAACACCTAAAGTTGGTTTATTAAATAAATTAAGAAAATAATTACAAGAGAAAACTGCAAGTAGAAGTTATTTTTATGTTTATATATTTGACATTGATTTACAGGTTTAATCGATTTTTTGACAGGTTTTATTAAATTCATAAAAAATGGACATCACCATTAAATTCTGCATACTTGAAATGTATAAAAAAATTTTATACGAATTAAAATTTTAATTTTGACATGGGCTGTCATATTTAAATTATTTTGTCAGGTTTGACTAATATTTATATAAAAAAAAGGAATATAACCAGTAAACACAGCCTACTTGAAAATGGGTATATGTGTGTAAAATGCCATACACGGTAAACTTCATAACCTCCCTATACTTTCTATTAAACGTAATTCTCTAATTCAAAAAACCGTGCCTGATCCTTTCTTTTTGGGATAAATCAATTTTTTGATAGTTTTGATTGATTTTTATTTAAAAAAATGAATATCACCACTGAATTACGCATGCTTAAAAATGGGTATATATGTGTAAAAAACTTTATATTATTACTTAGATAAAAAGTTTCTTTTTAAGATGAGCTGTCATATATAAATCAATGCTTTGATAACTTTAATTGATTTTTATAAAAAAAATGAATATCACCGCTGAATTCAGCATGCTTGAAAATGGGTGTATATGTGTAAAAAACATTATATAATTATTTAGATAAAAAGTTTCTTTTTTGAGATGAGCTGTCATATGTAAATCACTTTTTTGATAGGTTTGAATTATTTTCATAAAAAATGGATATCACCACTGAATTCAGCATATTTGAAAATGGGTATACATGTGTAAAAAACTTTATATACTTATCTAGATAAAAAATTCCTTTTTGAGATGAGCTGTCACATTTAGATCAATTTTTTTACAGGTTTGATTGATTTTCATAAAAAATGAATATCACCACTGAATTCAGCATATTTCAAAATGGGTATACATGCGTTAGAAACTTTATATAATTATTTAAATAAAAAGTTCCTTTTTGAGATGAGCTGTCAAATATAAATCAATTTTTTGACAGGTTTGATTGATTTTGATAAAAAAAATGGACATCACCACTGAATTCAGCATTGTTGAAATATATATGTAACATCAAAAATATTTATAAAAACTTATTAATATCTGAGAAAAATAGGGGGGCACTTTACGCCCCCCAGCACTTGAGCGGACAAATTTTACCCAGCACTAATAGGGTTAAAACGATCCTGATTCATTGAACTGCGATGTGAATTGATGTAAAACTTGATGTGTTTAAATAATAAATCAAAAAAAATTGGATAATATAAAAGTAATAAGTGTCACACTTAACTACGATTGAAACATAAAAAACTTTTTAGGGCTTCTCACTTTAATTTCAAGCAATCGGTAATGCAATTTTAGGGGGGCGTACGCCGGTTCTATGCTCTTTTAAATCCGCCAGTGGGTTATATAGTAAAAATATCATTTTTTATATATATTTTGGCTTATAATACTTTCTTCAATCATGTTAATTATGAAATATTTAAAAAAAACAAATGTATTATAAAATTTTAGTGGGGGAAGCAACCTGAAAACAAATTGAAAAGAGAACGTGTGATTAAAAAAAATACTTTTGAAAAAGAAGTATGTATCTTGACTAAATGGAAGATCTACTATGTTTCAATCAACTAGGAAGTGGTGTAATGGGTGCTTCAAAAAAGATTTTGGCCTTAAACAAGAAGTTCCTCTCTTGGAAATGAAAAATCTTTAAACCTATAGCTTATCAGCTAAGATTACAATTATTTCACTTAGATGGGTAAGAATGGGTCAGAGCTATCAAAACTGTCACAGATGCCAATATGTGAAAATTTAGTCACTTTCAAGATAATTTAAATTGAATTTGTCCATCTTTTTTCTTTTGCATGAAGGAGAGAGTCTTTTAGATGAAGAAGGTTTGTGGTTTAATACTCAGCTGTGTAGGCTTTGTTTTGAGTCGGAGACTCTTCATCGTGTTTGGCAGTCAAGCAAAAGTTTTAAAAAGAAGAAGAAGGGATTTTTCAATGCCACCGTTTACGACAGCTCCATTTCAGCCACAATCTTTGATATTGAAAATAAGCATTAATTCAAGGAATTATAATTTTGCCCAAAAAAGTATCCAAGTTTAAAATGAGCGAACTTATTTTTTTAGCTAAAAATTAATAACGATTTAAAAAAAAATTTTTTTTTTAAAAGGAGTATAAGAATCATAAAATAGTTAACCTCGTTAATGCTGACTTCAGTAATCCCAATCCATCATTGTCTAAATAAATTTTCGATATTTTGTTCAAGCTTTCCTTAAATTCAGTGTTTAAACCTCAATCCAATTTTTTCATAATTCGTTCACCAGAAAGCTTTTTTTTCTCAAACGGACAAATTCTAAAAATTTATAGCAAATTTTCCCACTAATTTCTATTGAAAAAAATATTTTTATAAAAATATGTCGATTATTTAAAAATTATTTTTCCTTCCTTCCTAATATTCATCTTTTATAAATATAGGAAAATGTAAATAAAATATTATATTACATATTTTATTTAATATTCTTTATTTCATTTTATTTAATAAGTTAATTATATTTAAAAATTCTAAATTCACTATTTATATTATATAAAATTATGTAAATGATTTGAGTTTTTAGTTACGGATTTTGGAAAAATTCAGATTTCTGAGGCATTACTGTGTTTTCTTTTTCGAACTTCTTTCCTTTTATTTATATAACTTATTTTTTTTAATTTTGGTTAGCAAATGCTTGAAAATATAATAAAAATGATAAACGATGTTTAAACAGCATAGCGTTGTCACAGCGGCTCTAAAATGGTGCATCTGCTTCAAAAGTACTCTACGCTTAAAAGAGAAAGTTTTTGATGGACATATTATGTGTCATGTATCATTTGTGATAATTACTACCATTTTACTTAAAAATAATATTAAAATTTAGAAATTTAAACTACGTTTATGCTTAAGGCGTTTGGCACATTTGTAAGACAGAATCTTTTTATGAATAAAAAAATTTCTTTTGTCAAAAGTGATGTTGCTAAGAGAATAGATGAAGCTTTGTTCAATGAGTACTCCTTTTCTCTAGAACAACTTATGGAGCTTGCAGGCTTCAGTTGTTCTCTTTCTATATATGATGCGTTTCCTGTGAGACTAAACCCTTCTGTTTTAGTCGTTTGTGGGCCAGGAAATAATGGGGGAGATGGATTGGTTTGTGCTCGCCACCTCAAAATCTTCGGATATACTTCTACTATTTTTTACCCTAATAAGACACCTAAGAAACCTTTTTACACGTCTTTAATTTCGCAAGCTAAACATTTTGATATTCCTTTTAAAAGTAATATCGAGGATATGAAATTTCAAAGTTATGATTTAGTCGTTGATGCTCTTTTTGGCTTTGGCTTTAATGGCATCGTTAAATCTCCGTATGACGTACTAATTTCGAATATGATAAAAGCTCATCCAAACATTTGTTCAATCGATGTTCCATCTGGATGGAGTGTAGATGAAGTTGATCAAAGTAATTTGAGTGAAAAGATTGCTCCCAAAATGATCATTTCTCTTTCTGTTCCCAAAATTTGTGTAGAAAGTTTTAAAGGATTTCATTACCTTGGTGGAAGGTTTTTGCCAGAAAAACTAATAAAAGACTTCAACCTTGTTATTCCCGCTTACGAAGGCAAAGATCAAATCACTAAACTATTTTAGTTACTTATTAAGTTTATATTTAATATATTTTTGTTATCAATAAATTTAATAATACATCCATTTTTTTAAATTGATTTGAAATGTGTGGAGGAAGAATTTTTAGAATAGAATTCTTTGTAGGTTGTGAATATTTTATAAGAACTTAAGATGGCTTTTAATTCAAACTAAGATGAGATCAAATTTTTAGGTATAGACTTTCCACCTAAAGATTTTTTCAAGGCGAAAATGTTTTTATTCACAGAAGGAAAAATTAATTTACACATAAATATTAGATAAATCAGAGCTGGGAAGCCGGAGCCGTAGCAGCTGATCATATTGAGTAGATCATAGATAGAGCTACTATAAATTTTAATCGCTCTGGCTCCTATTCATTTTCTATTAATCATTTGCATCTCTCAATATCCAATTTCCCATAAACTTAGCAACAATGGTAACTAACTAGCAAACATGGCATAAAATTTTAAAAGTTACTTAACTAATTAGCAAATTCTAACTAACAAAGAAACAAATACACCTAAAACTAAACTATTATATACAGTTTAAATAATTAACTAGCAAAACCAAACTGATGGACTAATTTCACTTATCAAACTAATACCCAACAAAACTAATCATCTAATACAGGGGTCGGGAACCTATGGCTCGCGAGCCAGACATGGCTCTTTTGATGACTGCATCTGGCTCTCAGATAAATCAGGTGGCCTTCAGGATAAAGGGAGGTATTGCGATAATGCTTATCCTTCTTGCCAATTCTACACTCTCTTAATTTCGTCATCAATACGAATCACGACGACACAAATAAAGCTGATGATGATGCAGACTTTGCTTATTAATAACTTCGATAAAACAATGTTGTTTAAAATAAATTCAGAGTCTTATTATACTATAAAATTGTTGGTCCTCTTTTTCCATTTAGTTGTAATCAGTATTTAAAAATATATATGGCTCTCAGAGGATTAGATTTTAAAATATTTGTTTTTTGGGCTCTTTTAGTCAAAAAGGTTCCCGGCCCCTGATCTAATAGAACAAAAAATAGTAAAAAGATAATTAATTAACAAAACAAACTAAAAAACAAGTAACAATAAAATAGATTATAGACTAATAATAAAGTTTTAATTCATAAAACTGATTATTAAGTTTAAGATTAGACCTTATAGGCCAATTTTTCTCAACCCAGCGCTTTTCTCGGGCTCTGCTATCCCAAAATCAGAGAAAGCAGGAGAGATACAAATTACAAACTATTTAATTAAATTAACTAACTAAGCTAATGACAAACTGATGATTAAAAAAGTTACTTATTGGTTAAGCCAGCGTTTTTCAAACTTATTTTATTGCGACCCATAGCAAGAAGCACAGTTTGCATCGCGACCCATAATACTTAGGTGTAATAAGACAAACTCTTTTCACTACGTTCATTTATTATCGACAATTTATATGTATATTTTTTTTACGATATCGGCATTGTTTTATTGATTTGTATGAATAAAATATTATTACTTTTAGAGAAACAAATATAGAGGAAATTCCGACAAAGGACATATTATTAAGAAAAAAAAGATTTCCTTTTTTTTGTCACGAATCTTTTTATTTTTCTCGCGACCCACTGAAGTATCTGGACCCATAGTTCTAAAAAAATTGGTATCGAATATGATGGCGATGCATTTTGACGGTGTGATAAAAATGTTTCCCATAAAAACAAGAGAAATATTGTTTTAAATTGTATGATCAGAAAACAGTCAATAATTATTATTCTTCAAAAATTGTATTTGAAAATTCTTTAATGATAAAAATAAACTGAGAGGACGTACTGAATTCAACACGCTATTACATTATGTAAATAGGCGTTACTGCAACATTTGCCTTTGTGCTCCAGTGGAACCTTTGCGCTAGCGGCCACATTGACTGGGAAAGCCCTTGATTGAACTTAGATAGCACGCTAGACTCAAATAGGTTGAAGCGTTATGGAATACGAAAGGATAACACAAGCAACAATAACTTGCAACCCTATAGGCAACACCAATAGGAATAGTGACATCCAAATTTTTTCAAAGACCTTCACGTCTAGACTTTATGATCGACTTTTATGAGATCTTAAATTATCTCGATTAAAAATGAAGTGTAAATTATCCAATGTTACATAAATCAGTTATGGGTTCACTTATAAATTATAAAAATTTTAAAAGTTTACCTAATGGAAAACATCTTGATATTGAAATCAAGCGTTGACGAATAGAGATATAAAATTTTAAATCAAAAGTATCCCTACTTTTAATATATAGGTCATAGACCACACCACATTATCTTGAAATAGTTGGAAATGTGGCACACGCAGTGACTGCATTGACCCGAATCGAAGTTAGGTTGGAACGATCGTTTTTGGCTCTTCGTGTTATTCATTCTGACATGCGAACTTCAATTTAAGTATCTGCGTTTAATGTTCACTTAATTTTATTCTCAGTTTAATTCTTATTTACTTTTAAATTTAGTCAAACTTGATACTTTGTATCAAATAATTGAAAGGAAGAATTTTGCGAAACTGCACTTCGATTGATGTTTCGTGGTAGCAGTCATGAAAAATAAATTGATAAGCTGTAGAACCAGAGCTTGAACCACCAATTTGAAAAAATGGCCCCGGAGCGACCGATGCTTTTTGACTATTACAATTTAGTCCTCTATTTGCATAGTAGTTGACAAGTACTCTACAAATTACTAAATAGGCCATAAGTCTAAAATTTTAGTAACCTGTTGTTGGGATTAGGGCTAGAGTAGAATTAGCATTAGTGTTAGTATTCGAGTTAGTATTAGTTTTGGGGTTAGGTAGTGTTAGCGCAATTCTACATACATATACATTTTTTGACATTCTTGGCATAAACTTTCCTATTTATTTGTATTAATACACGGCTGACAAAAAAGATCTAGACACATGTACACGTAGATACATACGAATACATACATATTGAGATTAGACACCCATACACTGAAATAATTAAGTCTCAAAAACAGCGGTATAGGCCCGGAGCGGGAGCTTGAGCCACAACTTGTATATACTATGGCCCAGAGCTGGATCTGGAGCGTAAACTATTCCAAGCTAGCTCCCCAGCACTGCTACAAACTATTCACCATGTCCAATATAAACATGACTGGCTATTAATATTTATTAAATATAATTATACAAATGTTTTATTTATTTTTATGTAATCAAAATTAAATTGTGCATTTTTTTCTCCTCTTCTCATTATGTTACTTAATGAATACAGCAACACAGTCTCTATCATGAATTTTAAATGTCCCTTATTTTAAATAAAATTTTTCATATTTTGATGTTATATACAATAATGTACTTTCTTTTTATGTGCGAAATAAATTCTTCTTCGTTTTATAAACTTTTATTTATAATAATGGATAAGGCGAAGTCGGTACTCATATTCAAATAGGCGAAATAAAACTAGGGTGGTGGAGTTGGGAAAATATTTGGCGACTCCGACTCCTACTTTGACTGATAAAACTAAAAAAAATAAACAAAAAGGTAAAAGGTAAGGAAGAAACTCAAAATTACAGTGGGAATGAGGTTAATAAATATTTCGACATTTGCGGTCTTTATCAAGATTGCGGTGAAAAGATAAAGAAATCTATGGGGACAATGTGTTAGACATTTTCATCAATACATCAAAACTCAATGTTTTTCAGAAATTTAAAAAATTATAAAATATAACCGATTCTACATGTTATCATAAAAAAATTTGAAAAAGTATAAATTTTACTTTTTGAGTAAAATTTGATCGAAAATGTTAAAATTCTGATTTTTGAGGACTGATCCTGAGAAATATAAAAATATTTATTAAATTTTTTTTGACAATTATCATTATTACATGTTTACTTTAATGCCATATCAAAAAATTTTATTAAAAAAACCAAACTTCGTTCTCATGCCTGGTTCATTGACCTCAACTTCACGTCATGTCACCACCACCATCAAACTCAGAATACACTATAAGGTAGATATATTGATTAAAAAATTTTTAAACCCTTTTTATCATGTAAAAAATTGACGTTAAAGTCAATTTTCTTTTTAATTTTTTTGGGAACCATTTTTTTTCCCCGTCACAAGAAATTTCAAATGTAACGATGTTGTATCTTTCGCCAAACACCACCTCATACATTCTGTCTATGGATGCTGGGATTAGAGCCTCTGTCTCGAGAATTTTTTTATTTCTTGATTCTCGAGAAATTTTTGTCGAGACTCAAGAATTTCAAATTTTTTTATTACTGAAAACATGTTAAATTTTGAATAAATATTAATAAAAAATAAATAATTATGTGTAATGCATGATCAACATTTGAATATTCAAATTTTGGAGAAATTTTAGAATATACAAAAAATATTTTTGATAAATTTTTTCCTCATTATTAGGAGCATGGAACTGTTATACAAGAAAGCCAAATTCAAGTCGAATCTGTTGATGAGTTTGAAGAAGAATCTCTAACTCAGAGTTTAAATAGAGAAATTAAAGAATTCATGTATGATAAAAAAGAAGAAAAAGTTAGTACAATAGAAGAAGAACTACAGATGTTCAAACAAAACAAAAATTTTGATTTATCAGAATTGATGCAATTGTTAAAAAATTCTCTTTAATGCATTCAACCAACTCCTTGTCAAAGCGGAAGAATTTTATCTCCAAAACGATTGAGTTTGAAAAACGAAACTTTAAATGCTCTTGTTTTTTTAAAAAGTTATTTTACTAATAAAACAAAATATTTTTTTCGTAAAATATTTTTAATATTTTTTAACTTCTCGAAACTTTTCTTGAGAATCATATATTTTTTTTCTCGTTTCTCGAGAATTAAATTTTATCGAGAAATCAGAAGCTCTAGCTGGGATCATTACAGAAGATTACAAACACCTTACTGCATCCTCTATGTTGCACAGTGCGCTCTGCTTTGGAAATGATTAAAACAGCTTCGATCAATGTTCGCTTCATTTTCTTCATTTTTTTTCTTTCATTTGTTGTCTTCGCTTCCGACTTCGACTAAAGAAGGGTCACTCGCATGCTTACAAAAATAAACTATTTTTTCTTTATTTAAATACTTTTAAAAGAATTATCTTTAATACTTAAAGAACCGACTCCTACTTCGACTCCTTAATTTTATTAGATACCGACTCCAATCCCATTAAAATCTCCCATACCCCAACCCTGAATATTACACCTACTAATATTTATAATTGCTGGTGTCTTACAAAGTATGTTGTTGCGAATTGAATGAGTATTACGGATGATTTTTTGCTGAGTAGAGGATACGCATTCTGAACAGACAAGTAGAAGCTGGAGAGGTCTTCTCTGTTACTGAAGTCCAGCTTCATTGCTTTTGAAATCTTCAATTCTACCAGCTCCTCAGTTTCTTCTTCAGTAGGTTCAATTTCGGTGTTGAATGGGTCTCTGTGTCATGGTGCATCGTCAAAATAAGATTTGAACTCAGTGGATAGAATCTCGAGATGTCCAGTGATGCTATCTTTGATGCCGATGGGAAGCTCAATTCTCTGTGTTTGCAGATGCTTGTTCAAGTAAGGAAACGAGGCGTTGCGCTCCCATTTCGTTGGCCAGAAGTTGGAAGAGCCGATGATTTTTGGCCTTTGCCCGAATGAAGTTGATCACTTTGACCACGACATTCATGACTTCCAACAAACGCGGTGGTAGAGTTTTTGACTCAAGAACATATCGGTGTAGTGAACAGTGGGAAGACGTCACGTGGGGCTATTCACTCTTGACATGCGTGATGAACCCTCCTTTAATTCCAATCATAGCTGGAGCACCATCAGTGCAAATGTGCTTGAAATTCTGCCAGCTGAGTCCGTTAACTTCAAAAAAAGAGTCCACGATGGCTTTTACATCTGTTGCTGTCGTTGTAGTTGGCAGGGTATTGCAGAAGGAGAACTCTTCCTTCATCTTTCTCTTTTTCTCGTAGCGAACTAAGGCGATCAACTGGCTCTCAAGAGCGATGTGGAAAGACACGTCTAATTGAAGGCTAGCCTGGAGCGTGCTTTGCTTGATTTCAGACCAAACTTGGCGTCACACATCAGCTGCCATGTCATCAATTCATCAGCGGATCGTGTCATTAGAAAGCGAAACTTGATGGATCTTCTTTTTTGCCTGTGGTGCGATCATCAGTTCTACCATTTTCTCAATTCATGTCTTGATGTGTTCCTCATCAATAGTGTGCGGTTTCTTGCACTTCACAATTCGGTATGCCACTTCGTAGCTGGATTGAAGAGCAGGTTTTTCTTTCGGCCGAAATCCAAATTTGGGAAGTGACGCTTCACGATCGTATCGTGCTCGTTTCGCAAACAGAGCATCAACATTATGGTTCTTCCTTCGTGGATTCATTTGGTCATGATGGCTTGAAAGTTTGAAAGGACGTAGTGATCACCATTGAGCAGTGCAGACATTGCACGCAGTCTACGGCATCTCGAATGACATTTGTAAATCCAAACTTGACATAGCAAGAATTTGTTACCAAGCAGTAAATAAATACTGCTTTATTTTTTTGTTAATTTTTTTTTCATGAATGTATAAATTTAAATTTTTTTTAAATTATATTTTAAATATTAGACTTTTTTCTATTTTGTCTTTAATTTTTCATAAGAATTACTGAATTTCAGTTTTTCGGCATCCGCCCCGGTTGAGAAACGCTGGTCACATTGATACCATTTCCCAAGACAGTTACATTCAATAAGTCTTGCTCTGTTTACAGATTAAGTGACGGTAAGAAACACTCAGCTATAGAAAGTCTCATAATGCCCATTTATTTAGGAAAAATGAGGGGTTTTGTACCTTCGGATGTCTTTTCATGTGATATTCAACTTTCTTTTTTCTAAAGAGTCACTCAACAATTGTAGAGGAAGAATCGACTTTAAAGAAGACAAACTCTTTTTATTGGGATCTAGTACCCCATTACAAGTTTCCAACGCTGGTTACTACTTTCTTTCTCCTAAGCGAAAAGCTGGAACTTGCTTGAAGAAAAATAGTGTTATCTTTTCTACATCAATAGAATGACCGGACAAAGATGAACCTGACAGCTTTATTAAAAATACACAGACAGTTTTGTCCCCTTCGTAGCAAGCTCAAAGACCTTTTGATAAAAGCTGGAACAAAAGAACAACGGATATTAGAAAGGCTTGCAAAATTGAGCAATGACTGCGAAACGTGCAGAAGAACACCGTTACGGCCGTTGCTGCTAGAAACGCTTTGTTGAATGTATACCGATGTATCCCAAATTTATTGGTGTTTGGTAAAAATCCAAGCTTCCCATCTCTATCAACAAATCAACCCCCAGCTAATGATCCTCAATTTTACAGCCACTTGGTTAAAGATAATTTGGAGGCACTTTACAAAGCTAGATAATCATTCAACAAACAAGAGTGTTAAGAAAAACTTAAAAGAGCTGTATCAAAGAAAACACGATCAGATCAGATTTATTGTATTGGTGAAAATGTCTACTACAAAAGAAACTTTTCTTCAATCTGATAAGGTCATGCAAAAATATTGGGTATAAATGGCAAACAGCTTTGGATAAAACATTGAGTACGATATATGAGTTCATCCTTGTAGATTGATGCCAATAGCAAAAAGACAAATCTCGAATATAGAACAAGACATCCACAGGTTCAAGGTGAGAGCGAACAACAGTTTAATCACTACTCTGAAGATACAACAAACTAAGAAACTGAAAAGCCAGAGTCTAAACCTAAAGATAAGTAAACCAGAAAGAGGTGACAAAATAACGTGCAAAGTTTTTAAAGATGATAAAGAAATGCATACTTGAAACCTCCATTGGAAGCTAATACAAAATCCCTGTGGCTCCTTCAAAAATATGTGTACGGTCTTGAAGAATCCGGGCAGAAATGGTACAATAAATTCAGGGAGCAATTGTCACAACTTGGAATGAAAACAGCAAAGTATGAAAACACCATGTTGGAAAGAGGAGAATTGATTCAATTATCATGGATTCCTCATTCTGCGCAAGTGTGTCTAACTGTCTAACCAAGCAAGGATTTTAGTATATTAAACTAAAAATATATGTCCAAAACTATAGGCTCAAAATTAAAGTTTGATCTTGAAAATTTGATGTTCTATTAATCTTGATCAAACAAAGAAATAAGGGGGAAATGTTGAAGGACATCGCAATGCACAATGCCTGCCACACATAATATTAGTGTGATAAGTTCACTTTGCTCACGCAATCTAAAATGTCTGGTCCACTAAAATTAGTGATTCACTCTTCTCAATAAACGTCACATCGCAATACAATACGCACTATCCCTCAATCAACTTTTTGATATGTATATATACCACCAAATCTAACAGAGCACTTTATTCAATAAATCTTTGTCGATTGCTTGTTTCATTACCAAAAGCTCAGAGATGGCAGGGTCTAAAATTTGGAAAAATTTTGAAATAACAAATATTTTTTACTACCTAAGATATATCAAGAGTGTATAGCTAAATTTTTTTAAGGGGTGCGGGAAGGGGAGGTGGTGTGAGACTAGAGGCCATTATTCCCTTTCTGTATCCGCCCTGCACCTTGAAAGCTGTGTAACATGAACATAATTTCTATTAAAATGTCTTTTTTCTAGGTATAAGTTTATTTTAAAATAAAAACTGATCAATTTTATATTTTTTCAAAATTAAGGTAAATGATTAACATCTTAAATTTTCATATTTTTTATAATAAATTGTCAATTAATTATTTGTGTTGTGTGTAAAAAGTTTATGTTACTAATTACATTTATATTATTTTAAAAATTTAATTTCTAATGATCAATAAATAAATTACTTAAAATCTTAAGATACAACATATAGACAAAAATTTTCCAAAAAGATTTACTGCTTTCAAAATACAGGGTTTCACAAGTGTTTCTACAATTATGTGGGGCTTTTTTGTTTATACACTTCTAATGCAATGTCATATTAGACCTGAATTACGGCTGCCTTCTCCCGATGATACAACTCACTCGTACATTAAATCTTTTAATTTTAAGACATCGTTCGTTTCGTTTGGAAAACCAAATCCTTCTTTGTGTGTTCTGTATGTTTCGTTTAAGGGTGAAATTCAAGTTATAATGCCTTCACTCCACTCACGACAAGATGGCACGAAACACACCGTGATTAATGTAACAATATATGAAGATAGCTATAATACCGAAACTAAATCACGCAAGTTATCTTTAAACGTTAAACCTTTAATTAAAAAATAAAAATTTGATTTCAACTCAAATATTAAATCGCCTTTTATTTTATTGAAAAAATTCAATTACTTAAGTTTTTATATCGTGTTCACTAGAAAGCTTAGACTTTAAAATTCAAAAAATGTCGAAAAATCTTGAGTTCCTATATTTTCATAGATTTTAGTTGTGAAAAAAAAGAATTTTTTCTTTTTTCAACAAATAAAGTTTATTATTATGAACATCGAATATAATTATGTTTTATGTAAATAAATATTTTTACTTTTGTTTCTTTCCTTTAAAAAGTTTTTATTTTTAAAAAAAGTAGCATTTTAAATTTTGCATTGAAAAGCGGTGCTCTTTTATCTCTCAGTGTATCTTTCTACATAGAAAATATGCGTTCAACTGTTGCACTGAAATGAATTGCTGTGTTGAATTTGCTAAACAGATCCATCAAAACTTTTTCACCATATTTCTACATAGAAAATATGCGTTCAACTGTTGCACTGAAATGAATTGCTGTGTTGAATTTGCTAAACAGATCCATCAAAACTTTTTCACCTAAAGAGCAGCATCGGTGAGCTAGAAAATATAAATATTGACTTTTGTCTTTAACTTTTTAACTTCGTTAATTAACCATTAGCGGATTAACGCGTTTATCTCCTGCTCTATTTTTAATGATACATTGATGTTAGAATAAACATTGTAATGTGGTAAAGTTTATAATAAAAATAGCGATAGATAAAAAAAATTTCAATTAATGTAATGATGGCAAATCAACATCATCTCAAGTCTTCGCTTACAAGATTACGGAAGCCTTCTTTTAAAGTCCTTAGAGGGTTAGGGTCATAATAGTACTAATAAATAACCAACTAAGAGTTAACTAAGAGATTAACTGATTAAACTATTGTTATAAATCTACTTCTAGATTCCTTATAAAACATGGTAAGACAAAAAGTCCATAGACCTAAACATATACTATAAGAAGTAAGTGATTAAAAAATTACTCCAAAAGAGCTTTCTTTCTCTTGGAAAACTAAATAAAGGAATTGGAAATATTCTTGCTTTTTAAAAGAGGAAGAAACAGTTTATTTTTTATAGGATTTGATTACAAAGAATAATCTTATGTTATATATAAAAACCTTTAATTCCGATATGAACTTGAACTTTTGAGATGGTATCATATCTTATTTTTAAAAATGAAATTTCCCCCTTTTACGCAAATATAAATGGAAAATGTTATAAACTTTTAGGAGGCATCGGAAAGTAAAAATTTTATAATGAAAGTAGAATTATAATAATATGCGTAGACATTCTGTTTCCTCCTCCCTTTTAGTTGTGCTACTGTCTATTACACTGATGTATACCTACAAAATATTTAAAATCACATTTGCAGCTGCACATGTCATTACTATTATTAGGACAACCTTTATTTATAGAAAGGATCAAGTCAAAATGTGATTTTCGTATCACTTCGTGAATACGAAATGGCAATCTGTATGATTTCATTAGAAAAATAAATTGCTAGTATCTTTCCTTGTCATCTTCTTCATATTTTGGAAGGCGGCTTACTAAATTCTTAAAAGAAACTTTGATGAAATGACTAATTAATTCCTTATATCGAACATATTTTCCTTAATTTGCCATTCTAAATGCATCGCATTACTCTTTCTTGCACTAATTAAATATTTTTGTTGAAGTAGAAATTTAATTTAAGTGCTTTCAAAGATACAACTGGTGAAGGATTCAACTCAGTCTGTAATTTAATATATTCCATTTATTCTATAAGGGTTTACTCCTTATATACTTTTGAAAAAACTGTTTGCATCTAAATATTCAACAACACACACACACACTATAAAAGATATCTATTTATGATTCATATCATATTTATGGCCTTATAATGTCTATAGGCATTTGTTGTACGCTGCTTTTCAAAAGAGATATGCTTTTATAGCGAATAAAGATATATTGACCACTCGTGCCACGATGAAAGTTGTAAGGAGGCGTTCAAGCGCATAACAACTTTCCTTCGCGGAAGGATGTGCAGAGACCGAGCTACAGGCACTTAAGAGGCAGTTTGCCGTATATTATAAAATTATAGTTTCTTTACTTTACTTTACGAGATAAGAAATAGTTAGACGAAATTAATTTAAGTTTTTCTAAAAATTGTCGACTCGCATGCCTCTTGAAATTATATATCTCTAAAATACTAAATTTTTCAAAAAGAGAGTTTTATAATCTTTTTATATTCATCTACAGAATTGGTATATTACTTCACACATAATATTTTTCCAATTTTTGTCAAATTTATCACCGCAACAAATGTCTCTGTGCATATTATGTCAAATGAAGTTATATAATTAAACGTACCAAACATACCAGACTGTAGTTTTATAGCTTTATTATGATATATGTCATTTTTCAGCTGAAATATATCTAGATGTCCAATTTTATTGTTTTTATATACCCTGTTATTTCTAGTGATTTAGTTTATTAGATCATTACTTCTAAAAGTTAAAACTAAGTTAAAGTTAATTCTAAGTAAGTTTATGGGGCGTGAGTAGGGTTGGTTAGATGCTGGATTCGATAACTCAAGCTCTTGGGTTCGATCCCGCATCAAGCCTGCTTTCCTCATGGTTCGATACAAGCGGCGCAATTGTGCCTTCTCGATGAAAATACCCTATGGTACCTTTACCTTTATTGTTAATTAGATTAATGTTATATAGTAAGTAAATTTGTTAGTCAATCATAAGTGATGTCATCATTTACTTTATTGTTCCGATTATTCTTTCAGTAAATATTTAGTAAAATTAATACAGAATACTCATTTAGGTTTTGATTAATATATTTCTGCAATTTTCAATTTTAATGAAAACTACAAACCAGTTGTATACAAATTTTTTTTTTACAGATTGTGAAAATTAGGGCTTGTAAATGCTTGTAAATGTTGGGGAAAGAATTAGCAAAACCTATAATGTTAAATCGCAAGTTTATTCTGGGATTGTGAAACCCATTTAAAGCCAGAAAACATTTTTTTGTTTAAATCCCTCAAAAATATATAAATTAAAAATTGATAATCATGCTTGTATTGTTATGAAAAAAACTTGAAAAATTTATCGAGTCTTTTTATCCAAATTATGAAAATGTGAGTTTTTTTAGGATGATAGGAAGTTTAAGATTTACAATTACTTTCGTGAATTTTCTCTTCTTCCTTTGATAAAATGGTGTATTTTCATTTGTTTTTATAATCTAAAACGTCTTTGCTGATCTTATATTTTTTGGAAAAATTATTTCAGAAAGCTTTTGAAAAGGTTTTTGTTGTATTTTAAATATGGCAATGATTGAACGCAGGACCTTCTCATATGGGGGAGAAGGTGGAGTGGAGGATCTACGATATCATATGGGTATATCACTGATAGGGTTACCTAGGGGGCTGTCTTCATCCCTACTTTTCTGTTTTTGTTCATTTTTTAAGGTCTTACGTATAAACAATATAAATTATAAGTTCTTAAACACGAACACCTCCTTTCTCTCTTCTCTATATATTTATCTAAATCCCTCAAGGATACATACATACTGCTACTACATTGTGACAAATAAGAGTAAAATTTTAAAAATTGGTATTGAATATGATGGCGATGCATTTTGACGGTGTCATAAAAATGTTTCCCATAAAAACAAGAGAAATATTGCCTTAAATTGTATGATCAGAAAACAGTCAATAATTATTATTCTTCAAAAATTGTATTTGAAAATTCTTTAATGATAAAAATAAACTGAGGGGACGTACTGAATTCAACACGCTGTTACATTATGTAAATAGGCGTTACTGCAACATTTGCCTTTGTGCTCCAGTGGAACCTTTGCGCTAGCGGCCACATTGACTGGGAAAGCCCTTGATTGAACTTAGATAGCACGCTAGACTCAAATAGGTTGAATCGTTATGGAATACGAAAGGATAACACAAGCAACAATACTTGCAACCCTATAGGCAACACCAATAGGAATAGTGACATCCAAATTTTTTCAAAGACCTTCACGTCGATATCATTTCGTATAATTTTGAGTAAGTCACGTTCAACACAAATTTGATACGTTGGTGTTTGAGTGATTGATAAATATTGAAATGGTTGTTATTGTATAAAGAAAAAGTACCTCTCTTATTTTAATTTGTTTTCAAAGTGCGAATAATTAAATCGTGATTTCTTTAAATTGGTTTAAAAGTAAAAGCAGAAGCACACGCTGTGACAAGTGAAGACGAAAAAGGCAGCACGCTTATTAGAAGTTAACATCATCTTTCCCATTGTTATACTCGATATCTCATCTTCATAGTTCTTTCGACATCATTCGAAATTTAGAGCAATCTATTTTTGTAAACGCCACTCGCTTAGACCAGATAATCACTATTCATTACACTTATCAGCAGCTTCTTTAGTTTTAAAAATGCATATTTTTTTAACTCTATTCTTAGTTTCATTAACTCTCCTTAAATGTAAGTTCTTTTTTAAATAATTTTTTACAAACCTTCTTGATGCAAATCCCCAAATTAATTATTATGGGTCAAATTAGTTAAAAGAATCCTGATCGCAATCTTTTACAATTTTTATCGTGTTCTTCGTTAAAGCTATTCCTTGTATCTATAGGGTTGCTTATCTCTTCAGGCCATGCTTTTTCAAAAGCAATCGGTTGCATTTTTTTCGATGATTTTTTTATAGCTTAAACCAGGCAATTTCTATTTTATGGGACACTCAATGGCTGTTTGTTAACAAAAAATCAATAATATAGATTTGTTCATCGCTCATCTAAAATTTTACTAACTTGGGGCCACGAATATCAAATATTTTTAATTATATTTTCACTTTTCTTAAATCCTTAGGTCTTTTTTTTCTATTCTTTTTATATAATTTGTCATTTCTTGTGCTTTCAAAGAAGTTTAATATGCGGATAAGGTATTTATTTTACCAGAATTCGGAAGTGTTAAGGGAAAATAATATTAGGAGGAATATTTTTTATTTATTATTCTACATAATCTGTCTTTTCTTGTGATTTCAAAGAGACTTAATATGGGGATAAGCTATTTATTAGAATCAGCAGTTACTTTTGCTTTGGGATATTTCTTACTAGAAATAATTTTATCTTCCTCCCTATGTAAATTTCTTTTGCAAAAGTGTTTAATATATTGATCTAAAATATAATTATGGCAAATTATTTTTAGCTACTGCAAAACACAAACTTATTTCAAACTTTTTTGCCCTGTATATTATATATATTGAGTATTATTGTTATAAAATAAAATTTTCATATATAGTTTTTAATATGATGTATAAATTAAACTTCTATTATAATATTTAAAAAGTTTTTAAAGATACTTTTTTTTAAACTTTTTTCGTTAAGTTTGTTTAAATATCACTCTTATTTCTTAAAAAAATCATCAATCTTTAAACTTTAAATTAAGTGTGTATCTTTGAGGTCCTTAACATTTTCATTCTTCTTATTTCCCCTTATTAAAAGACATTTTGCGAAGTATATATAACAAAACCATATTTTTATGACAAAAATACAATGAATATTGGTTTGCATAAAATTTTCTATGAAGTAGATAAAGAAATTGCTCTAAAATCGTTAAAGATAAATAACAACTTCAAAGAATCAGTAACATCCACTCAAGAAAGCATTGAGCAATGAATTAGTCGAGCTTGGTCTATGCTTTTCCTCTAGTAGCGAGAAATAAAACGCGAAAAATTATTAAAAAATTAGGAGCGAAAACTTGATTCATTTTTATATTACTATGTCCAATTGTCCTTTGTAAAGAAGAAATACCTTTTGCAAAATGTGATTCAAGGATTATACTTCCAAAAAAGAACTGGTTTGGATTAAAAGTCAACATGAAAAGCAAAGAAGTGTTTCCTTAGTTCGCAAAGAAGCCTTCAAAATGAACAAAAATTACGTTGAGCTGCTTTAAAAAGAAGATTAAATCTGCAGAAAAATGTTTCAAGAATAAATTGAGAAGATCTGAAGCAGTTATCTTTAAGCGAATGAATGATGAAGAAGTTGATAGGGAAATGAACAATTTTACAAATGAAGTAGTTGGAGTTAGCGCGGTTGAATTATTTTCAAAATCAAAGACTCTCAAATGAAACTATCTTAACAATGTTGCTATTGGTCTGTAAAAGTAGGTGTTTTAAAAACATTAAATGAAACCAGTGAGGTTTAAAATGACTCATTCGAACTAAATTTCCAGAAAATTTTTTGAAAAAAAAACACATAAAAAACTTAAAAATGAAACTAAAAATACACCTTGGGTAATAAAATATATTTTAATTGAAAAACAAAAAAAACGAATTTAAAGTCTTAAACTTCGAGAAGGGATCACTAAATTCAAAAAATGATTCCCCCTAAATGCTATATATATATTTTTTTTTTCTACCAATAATTTCTATACTTATTTAATATGTACTGTATCTCATGTTTCATACGCGCCTCAATTTCATACTTACCAACTTTTTAAACTCTTTATGGGGGGTTTTCTTGTTATTTTTGCTTTTTTAACTTTTCTACTTATGTTTTACACTGGACTTTTTTCATCATTTATCACAAATTTTTTATCTGTGTTACAATTAAAAAATAGGAAAACAAAATCCGAATAGAAAAACATTACAAATCACCAGGTGCTGTATTTCTCCGCTTGCCTTAGCATATAGGAATATATTCTAACGTAATTTTAACATCTAAGTGTTATTACGCGAAACTTAAAAAATGGGGTGTACGATTTTATTTTCAATCAACTCAAAAATTTTATTCGTTACCTTCCTCTTGTCTTCAATGCATCAGCTAAAACTCGTTGAAAGACTTGTTTGTGAAATCATGCTTCCGACAAAAGTTTTTTATATTGATTGTTTGAAATTTGTTATTTTGTACTCAAATTGTTCAAAGATATAATAATAATAATATAACATTTTAAATATATACATACATGTAATAATTTAGGCCAAGTTGATGCTAGAATGATAAATGACAGAGACACCTATGAGAGCAATGATGGCTTCTTTGACTTTGTTCCTATTCTACGCTTAAAAAAAAATGGTAAGATAATTATCGTTTATAAATTTTTAAATCAATGACGATCATTTGTGTCAGTTATAATATACTTTCATATGTGAGGGTAATAATTCGATGTTATGATATTCGCAACCAAGGTAAATGACTTTTCTGTTCCATATTGATTTGATAGAGGGAGCAAATTTAATAACAATGGAGTAAAAAACACTACTTTTAGTAAAAATCTCAAAAAATACTTTGGATATTGTTGTTTCCAGTGCATTGTTCTCATAAAGAAACAAATATTTAATAGTAAAGGTATCCATGTTATAGGCTAGATAAGCGAGGTGATAAATTATTGTAATTATTTCTTTTGAATCAAAGACACTGATTAATTTTGAAAGACTGTCTGAAGCACAGGTTTGAAGAAGTAATGAGTTGTTCTTTGCTTCTTTTGATTTTCAGCACCAAATTCTGCTTGAAGAAAGTTTAAGAGCATCTTTGATGACCTTTTGATATCAGTATAGCTTTAAAAAATCTAGGTGTAAAAATTAGGAGTGGAGTCCAAGCTAAAATAAAGAGCATGTATCCAAAAGCTGTATTTGTTCATTGCGCTGAATATAGACTAAACCTTGTTGTAAATGACCTTGATGCAGTTCCTGAAATAAGACACGCTATTGCCACAGTCAAAGCTATAATTAAATTTTTTCGGGAGAGTCCAAAGAGAAGATTTCTTATTCCAAGTGTGCCATTGCTAAGTGAAACATGCTGGACTGCAAAATACTTAAGTATTAGAATTTTTTTAGATAACTTTGACAAGATTTTTGATCAGTTATGTACTCTTGCTACTACAGCTTCTGATAAAACATTCCAAAAAGCATATTGGAAGTAATTTCAAGTACAGTAACTTTTCTCGTCTACTTGAATATAATTTCAGCCTATTCAGCACGACTAGAATCTGTAACACAAGCTCTTCAATCATTTAACTCGATGTAATGAAAGCATGTGATCATGTTCAGGAGCTTTTGCATGTATTCATTGGCCATAGAAAAAGCAGAACAACAATTCAAAGAAATTTTTTCGAAAGTTGGACAACTAGCTGAAAAAATGGACATTTAGTTAACAATTCTTAGGCAGTGTGGCCGACAAAAATTCCATTTCAATATTGGTGGCTCAACAATGAAAGAATATTTTGGTAGATCAGTCTATGTTCCATACTTAGACTCGATCATATCATCACTGGAAATCCGTTTCACTACTGAAAATAAGAAAACTTTTAGCCTCTTTTCACTTCATCCACAACAAATGGCGAAGCTGACACTAGGAAGAATACATGAAGCATATTGCAAATATCAATAAACTATATGAAATTGAGAAATTAGAAGCTGAACTTGGTTTGAAATATGGTTAGCAAGGAAGAAACAAGTTGATGGATGCGAAGATGAACTTCAAAGAAAACTCAAACAGACTGATCTATTTCCTTCTGTTCGACAGGCCATTCTTATTGGTCTAACATTACCTGTAACAATTTGCACAGTGGAGAGGTCCTTTGGCACTATGAGAAGGGTAAAAACTTGGTTAGGTCAACAATGGTAGGTTGACGTTTATCTGGATTGTGTATGATGCATGTTCACCAAGGAATGGTTTCTGATAACAAAAATAAAATCATTCAAAAAGTGATCGATAGATTTGGACAAAACCCAAGACGCTTGCAGTTTTTATTTCAAAGTAGCTCTTCAGAAGTGCAGCAAGAGAAAGCTCAAATTAATTTTTTTTCCTCTCTAATTTTTATATATAATGTGTTTTTATGATTTCATGATTCATAGTAACTATATCCTTTACCAATAAATGCATTCTTTTCCATTTAACCTTTTTTACCCCACCCTGGAAATGTTGCAGCGGGCGTCCATGGTTGAGCTTACTTGAAATTTTTTCATGAATCATTGAGAGATCCAAATAATCAAAAACTTAAATCTTTTTTACACTCTCATAAGTAAAACAATAAAACTAACCATATTTATAACTTTCCCAAGAAACAAATCTTAATTAAAAACATGGCTTAAAGCGAGGTTGTATATATATTTATGCATATTGATACATCTCTCATAATTTCATTTATTCCACCATATAACTAGATTTCCCCTGTGTTTAATTTAATACATTTTAAGTTAATATTCGCTTTGTGTTTGATTTGATATAATAAAAATGGGGCGTTAACTGGGTAAAATTCCTTTTGTTTTTAGTAGGGATTGATAAAATCGATTTCTGATAATCTCTAGTTGTATCTTGAAAATCAAGTTTCACTAAAAATTCAATTATACCATTTTTAGCTCGGTTATACCTTTTTTGCAATTCCGTTACATCCTTTTGCGATTCAATTACACCCTTTCCCGATTCCCTTTAATATTCCTGTTACAATTTAGAAATAAATGTTAACAAAAATATCATACATAACAAATAAAGAAAAAAAGTAGGAAAAGTATTGTAAATATAAAAAAAATTATTTAAATATGTAAGGGTGAGCTGGAATTAGCCATTATTGCAACTTCGCAGGCCTGGTGATGAAAATGACCTTCTTTTCTCCTTATTTTACATGATCAAAGTAAATAAAAGCATGTCTTCTCATTTACTCTTTTTTACATTAAGCTTTGTTATGGTGTATAATAAATTTGGTTTTGAATTGTGGTCGTGAGTAGTGTGTCCACTTTAAGGTCTTTTTTTCATTCCCCGGAGAACGAGGACCTCGTAATTTTTGAAAATTTCTCCGGGGATTCCCCGGGGAAGAAAAAGCGATTTTTTTACAGTAAAAACTGTTCAGAAAAGAAAATTTAAAAGTCTCATATAAGATTTTTATTGAAAAAAATTTAAATGCATAAAAGATTTATGTTTTAAAAAAATATCTAAGAAAAATTAGAGCGTTCAAAGTTTCATCATTCAACTGGTTTCTTATTTTTGTAGAAAAATAACCCATTGACGAAAACACTCTTTCGGCATCCACAGAAGTTGGTTGTATGCTCTTTAAATTTTTGAATAAAGTTTCTAAAACTTCGGGCCTCCTATTTGTTTCTAAATAAAGGTCAAATTTTTTTTTCATTATTTCCTCTATGCTTGAAATCTTGCTTTTAGTTTCACGTTCTTCATTTTCATTAATCTTCAGAAATTCGTCCAATTCCTCCTTCACGCTTTTCTTCTCTGTTTTTTGGTTGCTAACGATTAATCGTTCATCTTTCTTCTCCGTTACTTCGATATTTTTGTCGTCGGATTCGACAAAATTTTTTTTTCAAAAATTCCCCAAGGAAATTAAAAATTTTTTTTCGAGGACTAGGATTTTGAAATTTCACGATTCCCCGGGGACTCGAGGATGAGGAATCCCGGGGTGGACACCCTAGTCGTGAAGTATATTTAATATTTTTGATTTAGACTTTGAAATCGTTGGTTTAAAAGAAAAGATAACAGGAAAGCTAGAGCCTAGAGCGATGCCTCAACTTCGTTTTGGTTAGATATGGCAAGCTTCCTCCTTTTTTTTAATTGTTCGTGAATGCCAGTATTTGTTTCTGTGTTTTCTGTCACATTTTTAAAAATAAATGAACTTCTATTTTAGAACTTTATTTCACATTTTAACTCATTTGTTATTACTTCACGAAATATTATTTATACGTCCACCAATACTCCAAAGCATATTTCTGAAAGAGATTTTGCAAACAAGTTTAGTATAGCTATGTTTTTCAATGAATTCAAAATTTTAGAAAATAAGACGTTTCAAAGAATTAACTTTATTTTACAGCAGAGATTCTCAACTCATTTTAGGTCGTGGACCATCAGACAGGTTATGAAAATCTAGTCGATCACAAAATTTTAATGCTAAAAAATGCTAAAATATATCATTTTTTATATCATTAAAATTTTATGAACCGTAGTAGTAATATATATTTATGTTTATAAATCCAATATTATATTCAATTTTTTTCATCAAGACTTCAATTCTTTTACTTTTCTAGCTTTTCAATGTTTGGAGGTGTAATAGATAATAATTCGCAACATAAATCACTTTCTACTGATAGTTTATTTCTTTGCTTACACTTCTTGATATTCAATAAAGATTAGAATCCACTTTCACACATAAATTTGATGTAAAAAGCAAAAGATATCGAAACCTTTGAAATATTCGGGTAGTTGCACAGCAAACTTGCATAAATTTTTGATTAATATATTGTTGATGCAGATATTTGACCTTCAAAGCATTTTTCGATTATAAAAATTCTTCCTAAAGATTTCCTTGAACTTTATCAACATCCGTTTTGAAAGGATTTTTAATGATTGCTATGTATCCATTTTCATAACTACTTCGGGAAAATATCGCTGAAACTCTTTTATCAACTTTTGTAAATGCTCTTATTTTTGTCTGGCTCGTATTTTTTCTTTCGCCATAGCATCTAAACGAGGAAACTGTATATTACTATCCATAGTTGCTATTTTTCTAAGATAGCTTAATGATACTCTGATCACAGATTAAATTTTCATTTTACCTTGCAACTGAAGATAGAGTTTGTCAAGTGCACCAAAAAAATGGGCGAAATAAGCAAGCTCTAATTCTGAATCTGATATTAATTTTTTAATTCTTCTTCAGACTCCATATTTTGACATAATTGTCTGAACAACCGGGTGTTCACTGCTGATGATTTTACATGTTTAATTACTTTGATCAATTCTTAAAAAGTATACATTAAAGTGATTTGAAAGCGTGCTTGATGCTAATTCTTCTCTATGAATAAAGAAATGAATTCAACTAACGGATTACGTTATAACTTATATTTGAAAACCTGATCTTAAGGCTAACATTGCAAGAACACCATCAGTAGTGACACCAACTAAATTATCCCAGCTCAAACGATTGACTTAAAAAAAATAATTGACCATTTTAAAGAAATCCTTGGCTTTTGTGGCAGTGTCAAGGCTTTTACAACGTGCAAAAACTAAGATTAAAACACTGTGAGACTTTCATCTAATAATTGCATTCAAAACAATGCATCCATTACTTGTTCACAAATCCTGAAGCAACCGAAAAGCTCTGACGAAAAGTTGGCACTCTTAAGAAAATTAGTTTGGATACTAAAAAAATCTTTATGAATAATAAATATATTTGCATGTATAGTTGAAATAAAAATACTCTTATAACTTTTAACTTAATTAATTTTTACAATTTTGAAGACAATTAATTCATACTTTTTACACACTCTTAAATTTTTTTTACCTCTTACAATAAATCTGGATCCGTCTATAAATATATGGCAAAATAAAGGCTTCTAATTCAATAACTTTATTTCGTAAGTTTTCCATTAATTATCGTTAAAATACAAAATCGTTTATAATTTCATGAGAGTAGATTTCGTATTAATTTCAAAAAAATTTCAACCAAAGAACAAAAAATCTCAATCATTTTATATGAAATTATTCCAACATATTTTAATATGAGAGTGTTGAATTTACATGAATTAGATCATGGTTGTACAGTATTTTCGAGACGTTTATTAAATAGTCCACTATTTTGCTTAAAAATATATGTACACTAATTTTTATACTTTTGTGAATTGATATAATTTTTCTTTTTAATTTATTGAAAAATATCTTATTAATGTTGAAACAGTGGGAGAAAAAACCACGCGTAAATAATTAAATAGAGAAATGTTAGAGAATGGAGAAAATAGTAGAGAGAATATTTGAAACATAAAATTAAACTATACTTAACTGCTTGTTTTAAGCAATAATATATTTTCTTTTCCTATAAAAATAAACTTTCCATCTATCGAAAAATTTTGAGAAAGCATAAAACTTTTAGGAAAAAATTGGAAAGTATGAAAAAGATTTGAGTTTTTAAAATATTTGAGAAGAGTTTATGAGCAGAAATGGATGATTTTCGTGCCTTGCTCGGCATTATCTTAATCTTAAAAATGCAAAATACCCGCCAATTTAAGAGGGGATTGGATGTGCTTGCATTAGAGAAAGCTGGGCGCCATTCTTTAGACATCTTTGAAGTAGAATGTTGACTGATCCTATTTTACTTGTGATATTTCTAATAAAATATTCAATTTCATGCTTCAAATGAAATCGAAAGAGTGATGATAAATTATACAATCTACATATGTGTTAAATTTGGGAAGTATAGAAAAAGGTCGATGATAATAATTAGTGTGAAGAAAATGATTAAACCAAATTAGCCTATTCCTTTGTAACCAATTATTTATTTGAAAGGAAATAGAATTACTTACGTGCCTTTAGCCAATACCTTCATAACATGTATAAAGACAAGACTGAGTGAAAATTTGACATATATGGGTAAGAATAAGAGTGAATGGATATTTTATACTGACATACTTTATGGAAAGTTTGATATAAATCCAGACAATCCTTGTCCAATTTTAGTACATCCCAGAATAAACTATGGACTAGTTAAATCGCTGTGCTTAATGTGGCTCTTTACTCAATCTTGATGATTTTTTATTTTTTCATCTTTCTGCAAGCTGAAGAGGAAGTTCCATACCTATACAAATACTTTCTCTTGACAGCATTTCTATGCGCTCTGATGGCGTCGTATAACTTCATTAAATTGAGCACTCTCTTACTACTCTACCTTCATTTTACGGACACCATTATTTCGCAGTCCTAGAATAAATTTTCGCATTTAGCCTGTATCTCCCTAAAGGTTGCTTGGTGTATGCTATGTTATGCATTTAAAATAAAATGCGACTGATAAACTTTTTTATATAAAAAAACGTCCTTTTACTTTCAAAAAAAAAAAAAAATTAAAAAATATCTAGAAATAGCAATTGAACTAGTGATGTATGCCTAAAAATCAGTTTTGTAAAATTTTTTTAAAAAATCTTAGTACGCCACTGGACTCTAATATGACCAGAATGTTTCTGATCCTACTTGTTTAATGCCATGTCAAAAATTTAACACATTTCTATAACACGACATTTTTCTTTCATTCATCTTGGTGAGAGAGACAATATTTCTCTAAAAGATAATAAGCAATACTGCCCAATTTTTTTCATTTTATAAATTGTTCTTATGGAGGTACCTACGTCTTCTAAACGTAGAAAATTTGATATTGTATCGTGCTATTACTGTCGTTGAACTAAATGTAAAATCAAAATGGGAAAGAGCTGATGATTTAAATGTTTCGCTTAATACACTACTTATTTGACTGAAATCTTTGTCGTAAGAATATTACATACAATTGTTACTAGAAAAGTGGAACAGAGCGTAAAAGAATAAGAAAGAGTCTTTACCGCGATGTTCAAGAGGCTCTTTTTCTTTGATTCCAAAATTCTAGATCCCAAAAGATTTCTGTTTTACGACATCTATACTTTTGTCTAAATTCCAAAAATTTGCATTTAATTTAAATCTTTACGAAATATTACGAGTAAACATTTTTTTTTGAAACTAAAAGTTCAAAATGTTTTTGTGTATTTTTTTAGCTTTAAGGATCGCTCATAAATGACGTCAACCAAAACAGGGAGGAGGCGCCGGAGTGAAAAATTTAACAAATGGCAACTATGATGAGTAGACAACTAGCCAAAAACTGACAAGAGAGAGCATGGGTCGAAAGTGAACACAAAGTAGTTGTCGTTATTTGCAACGACCCTTTTAACTCATTGAAAGAGATATAAAACTAAGTAAAAAACAAACTTGAAACTCATCGGTTATAGTGAAACTCGCTTCGTACGAACTAAACAACAGTTCCTCTTTAACATCGTTATATCGAGGTTTTACTGTATATATAAGTGTTTTGCATTAAAAATGGTATATTGTTATAAATCTACAACAGTGTATATAATAAAGACAATAAGTTATAAGCTAACAAGGTTAGCTTCATAATTATATAAACTTAATTATAAATACTAAAACTTTGTTGAAAAATATTGAATTTTGAGAATAACTTTTTTAGTTGAGCGGGTCAGGTCATAAGTATTACCCATTAGCAGTAATAGGGTTAAAGCTATACCGTCCTCCACCCAAGTTTTATTTTTGAGCATCAAGATAAACATAGCAAAGATAAGACTGTCCAAACATTGGGGTTCCCAAAGTTGGAGGTAGTGCCCTAAAAATATCTTCTAAGGAGGCGTTGAGTGAGAATTGTAGCGAGTTCGTTCGCACCTTCAGTGGTTAAAACGAAGGCTTATTGGAACGCGAGTACTCATTATACATTCCTCAATTTGAAAGAATAACCAATTAGGATTTCTCAAGATTCACTCATTTTTAGTCTTATAGTTGACTAAGTATTTAAGACTAAACACAAATCGATATTTTCGAAATATACGAAGCTTTATTTAGTTTTCAAAAACGGTACCTTTGGCAACTTTTATCGTGGTCGTGGAATAAATAAGATGACTTCTTAAGATACTATACTTCACAATGTATTCGAGCAAGACCAAAGACAAGCATTTGTTTGGATACGAAAGTGTTGAAAAACGACAAAATATTTAATACAATTGATTCTATTACCATATTGGGGAGAGGGTTCGAACATCCCTGTATCGCAACAAAGGACGCTATTCATCATAATTGTCACTTTATTTTTTAAACAGTCATATTTGTTTCGAAACTTTACTTTTTAATCCAAAATAAATAGATTTTAAATGTAAAGTAAAACTTGTATATAGTGGATTATAATGGGAATGAAAATAATGTTCCTAATTTACTTGTACCCGTTACATTCAGGTTAAATTAAATGCATAGCTTTTATTGATATTCAAAACATGACTTATGTACGTAAAAGTGTAGGAATCTTACTTTCAATGAAAGAGAAATTAAATTTTATTCTTTATGCCAAAACATAACAAAATTTGTTTGGAGATAAAAAAAATAAACAATTTGTTCACACATGATGTATTCAACTTTAATAAGGGGAAAAAAATTCTATTTTTGATAAGAGAAGTGATTTAAATGTGAAAAATCTCTTTAATCTTACGAGTTACAAAGTTATAAAATTTAGCGATCTGTTTGTATTATATCTTCAATGCTGGAAAGACTTTCAATGATTTGTGGTGACTATTCAAACGAAAATTAATAGCATCATTACGATCTTCATCTTTATCCTTGGCATGTAAATCTCTAAGAAAGCAGTCTTACCATCCTTCTTGTAAAACTTTGCAAGTTACTTCATCTAACTTTGTGAACTCTTTAACGTCCATTTATTTAGATATACAAAAAGTTTCTCTAGTTGCTAAAATAAGTTTAGTTAGGTCTTAATCTCAAACAATCTTACCTTCTCCTGCTAATATTGGATTGAAAATGGGGAAGCCTGCTTCTGAAAAGAAGGTGAGATAGGGTGAACGGTGACTTCACCCAATGATTAGCTAATTCAATGACAAACATCAACGATGTTAATCTATTCCTTTGCTGAAGAAAATGGATGAAGTAATATTATTTATGGATACTTGTAAGCTGTCGGCAATAGACACTCAACTTTCATAGATACTGTCCGTTACCAGCATTATAAAGGTGTCCTCTATATAAAGGATAGATAGATAGGATTTTAGATGCTGCAATTTGTGAATTAAAATAATGTTCGTAATCAACAGGTGTCCTTGAAGATAGGTTTTACTGAACTTTGAGTTAACTTCTGTTGAAAGATTTTTTTTAATGTTGAATAAATTTCTATGCAAATGTATGCGCTCCAAATATTAAATATATCATAAACTATTATAACGTCCCTGTTTGATATATTTTTTATTTTTTAAACTATTTTATTTTAAAAATTAAAGAATTGTGATTATAAGATAGGTAGGTAGGAAGGAAGAGATGTCAAAGCACTTTTCAAATTTAATTGATAGGCTGCGAAATGCTTGATGAGATTGAGGAGACGTCTTCAGAGTTGATGGAGCTTTGATTTAGATATGAAATAAAGAAGAGTGGTGGGAGAGCCTGAGTGCTAAGTACTGCGTAGGAGGTGAGAATACAGATAAGATTCGATGATGCAAAATAGAGTGGATTAAATGTTCAATAAACTAGGATGAGAGAGAAGATCGCTTAGATTGGTGGGGAAATGTCCTACTATTTTGATGCAAGAGTTTATGAGGTTGTGTCTGTGAGTGATGAAGGATGGACACGTAAAGGTTAGGTGATAGGCGGTTTAAAGGTGTGCGCAATAAAAAAGACAGTTATGGTTACTACGTTTGATACGAAAAAAATAGTTTTTGGAGGGGCAGTGGCCAGAGAGCCATCTTATTAAAGGTCGTGAGGGTAAAAATTTGTTTTTTCGATGAGGATTGGTGGATGATATCGAGGCTGGTGGAGTGTGTGAGGGATAGCTGCCATTGGTTTTTAGTGTATGTTTTCAGGAATGTCTGAGTGTGCGGGGCAACAGAAGATTGAGACGGTGAAGTGGTTAGATAAACGTTGGAGTATGAACAGTAATGTGGGAGTAAGGAAGAGGATGCTTTTATTAAGTAGTAGGTTAGTGTAGAACTCTATCAACATTTTGATATTAGCTATCAAAATATCTACACCTTCCAATTTTGATCTCACATTCAAGCCACATTTATGCAATAAATGTGCTAAGCAAAAAACATGAAACAAAAAGGAGTACAAAACTAATGAGAAGCACAAAATTTTCTATTTCTAAGTACTTTATTTTGTCATCAACTATTTGAGTAATTTTTTGACTATTTACTGAAGTAGAAAAGCAAACAGAATCAATTAAATACGCTTTCTTTGGTAAACTTAGATCTCCAACCAAAACATTTATCTAATACTTATTTCCAAACGAGGACTCATCTATAATTAGAAATAAAAAAATACATTTTACCTTTTTAAACAAAAAAATGTTTGTTGTGCTTAACAATGCAATTACAAATTTTGCAATATAGTTCATTTTTAGGAGTTGAAGTAAACTCTTCAGAAAGTTTAAATATGATTTCTTTAACATTTTGTGAAGAAGACTTTGCTGTTTTTAGCATAATTTTTAAAGGCAAGGGAAAAAATAAGTAGTTTTAAAAAACAAGGATTCTATGCGACTTTAAAATTGAAATTACAAATGAGTGTCAATACAGAAATGTGGCAAATGTTCACTTCCTCTATGCTTCTCATTTTTTCAGTCACATCAGGCATATAAGGTAAAAGATATGTCAAACAAATGAGCTCTAGTCATGTCATGGTTCTCGGAAATCTAGTCTGAAAATCTCTGAAGTAACTTTTTATGCATTGTGGGTTGGCGGGCAACTTTCTCTCCCTAGCTGGCCTATCTTCCCCCGTACTACATTTTCTCTGTCACTTTTCTCACTCTCAATGATGTGACGATTACACAAAAATCGCAACGCAAATTGTTTGTAAAACGCACACTTTGCATAGTCGTCAGTCAGTCCTTAGAAAACAGTTATGAAAAGTTTAAGTGAGTGAAGTTCTATTCTTACATATTTTATTAACCTATTCATTTAAATTTTTTCTTCTTTAAAAACTTTTGAATTTAAGGTATCAAAGCTCCAATCAGTGTCAGGTTATTTTTAATATTTTTCAATAAAAACTATTGGGAATTGACTTTATTGACCTAAATTTGAAAAATGGACTTTATTGACAATCAAAATCAAAAATTAAAATTTTTCAGCAAAATTTTGACATTATCTGTACTTAACCTTATAACTTAGGATCTATATTATATAATACCCTTAAAATTTATACTTATATATAGTTTGGAACGCATAACACTTTAAATATTTAATTTTTTCAATAATCAAGGCTACTTTTTAGAAAATGTCAATCAAAATTTTGATTGATCAAAAATGTATCCAATAAAATATACCTTCAAATTTTACATAAAATATATGTTTTTATACTAAATCGGTCATGTTGTTTTCATTTCTGGACTCATTTTTTACATTTAGGATTTGAAAATATCTATAAGTGTTAATCAAATTTGCGGTTTACTTCTGAAAATTGTCTCCCAAAACATTCCTTCACATTTTACATAAAATATATGTTTTATACCATTTTCTAAATATATTTTTAGAAATATATAATATTTTTGATTATTCAAAAAATTAAATATATAAAGTGTTATGCGTTCCAATCTCAATATAATTATAAATTTTCAGGGTATTATATAATATAGATCCTAAGTTATAAGGTTAAGTACAGATAATGTCAAATTTTGCTGAAAAAAATTAATTTTTGATTTTGATTGACAGTTTTGGACATGAAAGGGTCATTCAACTACCATGAAAATGGTTTCAAAAGATGCAGCTAGCGATTTTAGGAAAAGTCACAAAATTTGAAGGGATATGATTCAGTCAATTTTCTACAATTCATTTTTTAGTGAAGGGGGGCGTTTTACTCCCCCCGGCACTAATAGGGTTAAAACTATCACAGAAATTATTCGTACTGCTAAAAGAAACAGTTTTCCTTACGCCATTATCTCCATGAGTATTTTGAAAGATTGTTGCGAGTTCTTTTCTCCTATTCTTTCGCACTTCATTAACATATCTATGATCAATAGTTACTTTCCTCCACCTCTGAAAATAGCCCGAGTCTTCATAAGAAAAATTCGAAGCAAGTTATCTCAAATTATAATTAAAATTCAAATAAATGAAAAAATAGGAACATTTCTTAAAGAACATGGACTACGTGGGAAAATGTTGATGGCATATGTACTGATGGTACACCACCGTCTATGCTTCAAAAACATTGACAATAAATTTGAAAACTGTTATACAATCAGTAGTTAAAATAGTTAACTTCATAAAGTCAAATGTATTAAACAATCGCTTGTTCGCTAAACTGTACCAAGAAATGGATTCCAAGCATGAGGTTCTTCTATTGCACACTGAGGTAAGGTGGCTGTCAAAAAGAAAAGTATTGAAGAATTTTTTGCGTTGAATGATGAGATGAGAGAATTCCATCTCAGCAAGGTAGAAAACAACTTTCAAATTTGGTAAAAACTGCATATTTGATAGATTTCTTCACAATTCTGTATTCCCTTAATCTTTCATTTCAGAGAGAGAATTCCAACACTTGATTTTGCAGAAAAATGAAATGCCTTCCAAATGAAGCTGGATCTTTGGCTCTAAAAGGATAGAAAAGAGAAATTTTTGAAGAAAATGAGACTGGTGTATTCAACAACAGTTTTCAAATTTTTCTGATCAAAACATTTGGAGATTTTAAAATAGGAGTTTTGTCGATATTTTGTAGAAAAGTCTCAGTTATCCCATAGCTTACTTAGAAAACTATTTGCTGCAAAAATTGAAGATGTTCCTGAAAGATATCAAGAGGAATTCTCTGATCTTTTCACATCTGACTGTGCAAACACTCACTTTGAATCCCTAGCAATGAATCAATTTTGGATCAAGCAATTACCTCGATATCAAAAATTTGGCTGAAGGTATGCTGAGAATTATCATGCCTTTTCCTTATGTGTGAAGTGACCTTTTCATCTTTACTACTTATAAAATCGAAGCTAAGAATTAAACTCCATGCTGAGGATGACCAACGTTATGCTGTATCCAAAACAACATCACGGATTGAAAAATTGGTGATAGAAAAGCAGTACCAAACTTAACATTAAGAACATTATTGTTTATTATCAAAATAAGGCTTGTATTACTCGCATCAGTAATGTCCAATTATTTAAATAAATGATATATTTTGAGATATTTATATTGTATATAAATGTATATTTTCGTTCTTGCTATAATAGAACAAGTTACTGCAGTTATGTAGCATTCTTATGTATACCTTAATCTATGAATATAACCTTGATCTTTGGGTGGGGTCGGAGAAAGTCTGCGGGGGCTTAAATGGGATCGCAACTGAAAAAAGGGTGGGAAAGATCTATGACGCCATCTAAAAAAAATAATTTAATCTTTCTTTCATTTATGAAAGAATACAGTAAAAAAAATTGAGATATAACTATTTATAAAAAAAATGTTTCAAATAAAAGGAGACTAACATTTTAAACAGTCTTATAAATTTTTATATCAAAAAAATCATTACAGAATTATATAATATTTACAAAAGACAAATCTAAGTATGGAATATATTTTATTTTTTAAAATTAATTTTAATAAATTTTTCTAACTCTTCTGCCTAAGTTGATATGCTAATGTTGGTTTTCTATACTTTTTGCTTCAAAAGAGTTTGATAAATTTTTAGTTTTATGGGAGCAACACTTAGTCATAAGGCAAGAAATGAAGCGAAATCTGTTGCTAAAGCTTCTTTCAAAGAAGAAGAATTTCCTCCCTCTAAAGCAAGTTGTGGTTACTTTCTTCCATTAAAAAATAAAGTTAATCCCGAAAATTTAGAAGGTTTGGTTCAAAAGTGGCAGAAAAAATTGGCTAACACTAAAAGTTTAACTCTTGTAATTTTATTTTTTTGTTTAGTATTTTTATTCAAATAAATAATATGATCATAGGTAGTATCCTAAAAAACCACTTATCCCTTTTTTACCGTAACTATTTAAATTTTTATATTTTTAGAATATAGATCAATTGTTTGAACTTATATCTTCTTCAATCGATAAAAGAAAACAAAAATGGGTTCAAATTTCTGGTCATAAAGGTACTTTTGAAAATGAATTTTTTTAAATAAGAAAATCAGTACGAAATATATTAAAAATTAATTTTGCTCTCTGACACTATTATACGTTTTCTAAATTTATATGATTTTTTTTCCAAAATTTAAATGGACTAAGACCAATTACGTATTCATTTTATTGTACAACATACAAAAATTGGTATGTGTTTATGAATGTAAACAATTTATATTGGAAGATTAATAGATTTTAATAATGGAAGTTGTCCGAGTCAGAAAAATGAAAAAATAGTTTACTTTTTTAAGATTATGGAGTGACCTTTTTTTACTCGAAGTGGAAAGTGAGAGTTGTCTTTAAATATAAGTATTTGGGGTCTGTCGGTTTTTTTAATGATTCGGAATCAGAATCCATATTTTATAATTACTAGGATTAAAGATTGAAATATACCTATTATAATTTTATATTACAATCAAACTAACTATTACAACTTTCGATGAATAATTTGTTGCTTATATAATGTTTAAATTGTAAAACTTTTTGCATATTTATATAATAGCCAGAAGCTCAGTAGATGGAGTGACCAGTTGTACCTTTATCAAAATAAAGATTATTAAAGTTAGCACTTAACGAAGTTAGAGTTTCTTAGCAGATAACATTGTATATTTTTCATTTCTGAAATTTTATGATCTCTACTCAGGGCGCACATTTCGTCTATAATCACCTGAATAACGTTATGGGCTTGAACTCTTATAAAATTTTCACACTATTGTGAATACAAATATTTTTAAATGCTTTCCTTTTTACAAACTCAATGTGCATTATTTTGAAATTACCATTTGTAGCTAATAAGAGCTTGGCAAATTCATCCCATTCACCATGGTTCGATCAATCAGTCGTTTCATTATTCCCGCGATTGGCCATCTCACATTTAAAAAATAAAATAAGGAATGATATATATCATAATTTGTATTATGTAGATATTCACAAGTGACTCCTTGATCAGAGGAATATAGTACGATCATTTTTCTTTATAGAAATTGTAATATTTATTTATGGAAAATAAAAGGGAAATACAAGATCATATTCTATCATTTTTAATTAAAAAAAAATTAAAATTGCTCTCAAAAAAGGCAGAACTCTCACCATCATACAGAAGACCCAGAAAATAGGCAAACAATGTCAACCCAATCGTCTCTGCCATTATATTCTACTACAGTCATGCCTCGTTTGTCTAACTCTGGTCTTTACAGACAGTATAGTTAATTGTGAATTTTCGTATAAATCATCAATTCAATACCTTATATACAGTTAAAGTTTTAGAAGAATCATATGTTTAGGATAAAATATTTTTTAGTTATCAAATACAGTAAATGTGAAATTATGTAAATTCACAATATTTATGCGCAACTTAAAAGATTTTGACTTTATTTGCGAGTTTGTTCATAATCAGGCTTGTTGTTAGCAAGCTTCTGATTCGTCGGACTGTGGTAAATGGGATCAATTTATCAATCTTCCTAGATACAATCCCTGCCTTTAGAGAAATGCATGATAAGTTTATGAAAAGCTCTAAACCTCCAAATTATTTGTCTTCACAATCACTTCAAGGCTTTGTTCCAGGTGGAAACAAAATAGAAGAATCGGAATGTATTTAACCCTAATAGACGAGTATAAAAATAATAGTTTGTTTTTTGCTTTAACTCCATCATGTATGAATATGATTTCGTTATCTTGTTAAGCTAGAAGGTAATGATGCTATTATTTTGTCTCTATTATTTAATATAAAAAAATTTATCATTCTAGCGTGTGTAAATAGTTTGCTCAAATTTTACGTTGTCTTTGCAAATTGAATATAGTGTAGCTCTTTATAATATAAAAATTACTGAATGTCGCTTGATGTCCCTAGCATATAATTCAATATTTAAAATGGTAAACTTTGAATTAAAGGCTTCTTATCGCTGTAAAACAGTCGTATACTCATAACCACATTCATCTTTACTTTTAATCATCATAACACTATTTTGTGACACTATATGTATATGATATGATGTAGCATATATTTTGTATTTATTAAGTAATTAATCAATATTGTGGCAAACTTCTTAATTAAACGCAACTTTAATTTTATTTTTCAATGAATACGTATGCTCTCTTCAAAACCACATTAATTAAATCTGCCATATGTCTAACAACTCTAATTCTTGGATAAAATATATATGATATATACTCCACACTGTTCATATAATAAAGTTGTGGCGAGAAGAGTAAAACGGACTCAATTTTCTTATTTTTACTTCGTGTATGCTGCAGATTTTAATCAATCATGTTATGCATCACTAATTCTAGCCTGCAACTTAAGTGCATTCCTTAAGTTGATAAATTATTCTATAAATCTTATTCATATACATTAATTTTCGGTCATGAAAACCGAGTTTCACGAAAGTCTCATGTGCTTTGTTTCATGCCTATCGTATTTGGTGTATATAGATAAAAGCGATTATGTGCAATGTATAACCACTTTAACTACTATAATTTTTTGTCTCCATTGTAAATTGTTATGTTTTCGAATACTTATTTTTTGTAATAGTGTGAAAGGTTTAAATCAGTGGTCTTTAACCTATGGTCTACGGATCCTTGAGGGATCCATGGCTGCATCTCAGGGGATCCATGGACAGTTTTTCATTTTTGTAAAAAAAAAACTTAAACTTAGTTAATCAACCAATTTGTAGATGTATAAATAACTGAAACAAAAAGCTAACTTTTAAGTTTGCATAAATAGCAATCTGTGGCTTTTTGTCTTTTCTCCTTGAATTTGCGTAAAATTTGCTTTGCTACCTGTATTTGACGTCAAATAATTCATGTCAATAAAATAAAGTACGAATATTAATTGCATGCGAAGTTGTTTTTATGACACTTATGTTAAAATTTCCTTCTAGGGGATCTATAGCTTTCATCAACTTGTTAGAGGAGTCCATGACTGAATAAAGGTCAAGAATCACTGGTTTAAACAATGAACTTTGTTTCTATTAATAAGCTCTTTTGAATAGAATAGAAATGAAATTTTGAAACGTTTGTGCCACTACCTTTTCGGGTATAATTTGTCCTGCACAAATGCTGAGTCCATGATCAACTAAACAAAAAATGAAAGAAGTAAATACATATGAATTATGAATATAGCTTCAGTGATCGATATAATCCTAAGTCGAACCCTCCAAACAAACCCTTGATTTCTAGTCAGCAGATTGGTTCTCAAATTGCTTCCCCGATCACTAAATTAACCCTCAAAAACTAGGATAAAAAAGAGTAACAAAACCAGGATAAAAAGCAGCCATTAGCATTATTACTAGAATATCAACAAGTTATCCCCGAATTGGAATACATAGTAACTCTATTGTCAATCCTCAGACCAGTGTTTCTCAACATAGTCCATGTAGAGCCCCAAGGGGTGCGCAATATTTTTAGAGGGGTCCATATACAACATTTCAAATTGGGGGTCAAGCAAATTTTGCAAAGGGTCCATATTAAAAATTATCAAGTTTAGCCTTAAAGAATGAAGTTCAAGGCTCACACTAAACATCATATTTATTGAAAAAAAAACCGCTTTTGTCTTAATAAAATTTGATTTTGTGAAATTAAACTAATTTTTAATAGATAAAGTGAGTTGAAATATATACAATATAAAATTAATTGAGTAAATAAATAAAAAATAATGGTTTACTTATTCTTTTATTTTTGATAAATAAAATGACTATTGGTATCAATAAAAAATAAGGAGTCCACAAAAAAATTTTGTGTTTGAAAAGGATCCATAAGATAAAAAAGGTTGAGAATCACTGCTTTAGACAATCAAACACTATACCCATTCTGTAAAATCCACATTTCTATATTACCTTTTCTCGATTTCTTGACCAAAAATACTGTTTGTTTTCTTTAATTTGTATAGATCACTTCTGTCCGACATCTTACAATACAGTATGGAAAATGCACAATGTTCCAGAGAATATGGAAGTTCTTGCATACTCCGCAATCAACGAAGAAGACGGAGATTTAAAAAAATGCCTCCCAAAATTTTATCAAGAACTTCAATACAAAGGACGCTGTAATGTTATTCTTCATAATAATAATAATAATAATCTAGTCTAGTAAAACTGGTGTCTCAAATCAGTCATTAGAATATGTATGTAAAATTTATTCTGATTTTTAAGATTCATTGTAACATGTATGCCGTGCTTCCACTAAGAACAGGCTATCGGATTTTCCATCGGCGATAGATTTCTTTCTCTATCTATTGGGGATATATGATGGCTTTTATATCGGCTTTACGAGCGAAGCTTAACTTCTTAGAGGCACAAATGGAAATTTTTAAATTTTACTCCCATATTTGTATTACTCGATATTTGTTGCTCTTTATATGTATCTTGAAAGAACATTGAAACGCATTAACTTCAGTTTAAGCTTCTTTTAAGCGCGAAAACTATATGTATTTAACAATAAACTTTCAATTATATTATTATATTGCTGTGTCCTTTAATGCCATGCAAGATTGTTCATTCGTAAGATAAAGTTTATGTTAATATGTGAAAGTTTCATGGTTTATACATTTCTATTAACTAAAATATAACAAATTTAGGAACTTATTTTTCTATTCCTTATATGCTATTAGTCCGATATTTTATTGAAAGTAAAAAAATGATCAATTTTAAAAATTGATTCTATTTGGGGTAAACTTATATTAGTGAATCTTATATTTTATATAAATCTGATTTATGATTAAATAGAATATTATTCATGTATTCACTCGTTATTAAAAGTAGTATGCAAAATCATAGTTAATTTAAGGTTACTTCTTCAGAGAAATATGTTCTTTATCAGTAGACTAGAATAAAATCTTTAAATATGTTTGGGAAAAATATTGCTCCAACCTTTTCAAGTTCAAACTGGCATGAATCTTCAAAGATTTTGTAAAATATTTTAGGAAAACCTTTATACATCTATCTTAATCAAGTTAGACTATTTTTCACTAAAAATATATAAAATTTATATGTTAAATTATTATGTTATTTATTGACCCAAAAAGACCAATGCTAAATCCAATCAAAAACTTTTTTATTAATATTGGAAACCTACAGTTATCTGAAACAACAGATTTATTTTGAAATAAAAAATTATATCTTTCATAGATATAAGTTTAGAATTAGTAAATTAGAAAAATGTTAATGGAGCTATTGGAGGTATAAACCCTAATAACTGCAATAAATTTAAAGCCAAAATTCAAGGATTGACCCTAAAAATTTTAATAATGGAAAATGAATTTTAAAAAACGTTATAAATTAAATTTTCTATATTTTTAAGTAAATAATATAGTTTTTGGTAGTCTAACTTAAATAAAATAAATTTATAAAAATAAATTTTATTTTTTGAATAAAGTAATTACTAAAATATTTCAGATATTAACAAACAAAATCTTTGAATATTCTAAGCACCAATTTGAACTTGAAAATGTATAGTAGATCTACGGTTGTATTCTTTTGTATTGATTGTAGTGGTCTTATATTTAAAATGGATATTGGAAATATTTTAGTGGCTCTGACTCCTCACCCCGTCTAAGTAATTTTTATCATCTTTGATATTAGCAATGCCTTCTTTCTTCTACACATTCGTCGAAGAAGTATCAAATATATAGTGCTATAATATTGAATTATCTTCTTTATTGCATTTCTTGCATGCTTGGATAATTTCGTATTATATTCTCTATGCTGACTATGCTTATAAACATTCATTAGTGAAGTGTAATGTTGATAAAATCTATTGATTTTTGTTTAATTCTTTCCTAAAATAAATGTGTTTCAACGGTTGTTATGGTTTGTCGTAACATTATAAATTGCGATATATTTCCAAAACTGCAGTTATGTTTCTCTTATGCTGAAAATATCTGCTCTAAATACCCCTAAAATTCATTGAGACGCGTGAGAATCAAAGGAGCACATCCTCAAAAATTTTTACGGGCAAACGTTTTTATAAGTCACATTTAGAAGAATAAATAATTTAGTCGTTGAATTGAGTTTATTTTTTCTTTCTTTTTTGCTTTTGCCCCCTGATTTTATAAATGTAAATGTGCATTTTTCCTAATGGCTTAAAAATGAAATATGGCGACTCATACTTGAAATTTGGTTTTTATGCATTAACATTTGGTGGGGAAGAGGAACCTAAGTGTCTTTTGTGTTCTGAATTGTTATCATCCATTTTCTAAAGTCCGGTAAGTTAAAAAAAAACTTGGAAATGAAGCCCTCGAGTTCAGTAAACAAAACTTGATAACAGGAATGTTTTTGCTAAGTGTTGTTTGAAAGCTTTCTATAAAGTTGCTAAAAATAACTGTTGTCAAAAATATCATTTTGAATGTGCTAAGAAGTTCTGAATGTGAAAAGTTAAAACATATCTTCCTGTCAAACGATACCGATAGAAGGCTTGTACGTGAGATTTTGGTGACTTTACCCTTAGAAGACTAATAGGAGAGATGTCTGATGACATTATGTCGCAGGTGGTTTTATTGATTTGGAATTCGATTTTCAATTTTTTTGCATTTCAGCTTGATATAACGACGGATGCTACAAACTTAAATTTTTGTTTTAAGAACCTTTAGAACAACAGCAAGAAAAATATTTGACAAGGTGGGCAATTTTTTACAACACACGGTATTATGCTGGAATATGCATTTGAAGTGTGTGCTGATCCCCTCTGACAATTTCTTGTTGTTATTGTGGGTTTCAACTATGTCATTTGCGTTTTGGTCATCTCAATCAACACGCTATCATTATTTTACAAAATTTTGTTTTATTACTGTTTCATTAAATGCTCTAGATGTATTATATCATCCTTTGTATGTTTGAAAATAAAAATTTCTTTCTTCTTTCTTGTTGTGGTTTTCAGGCTCTGGTTAAGCAAAATTCTTTAGATAATCTTAATAATGAAAACCATATCTGATGAGTTGAAAAATGTTCTCAATGAAGTAGTGATTAACCCATTAAGTACCATAGAAATCAGACGATATTTAAAAAAACGCAGACGATTTATATTCAAAGTCATTGAAAAAAGCAGACGAAGATGAAATTACTTATGTTCCCAAATGGGAACATTGGGACTTAATGGGTTAAGACAGTATTTCATTAAAGCAAATGCCTTCAACTCTTGTTTATTTTCTGACTTGTGGAAGAAAATGATTGCTGATTTGAAAAACTTTTGCTGCACTCAAACGTGAGATGGTTTTCCTATGTAAGGGTTTTGAAGCGATACTATGGAAAGAAATGCAGCAATTTCAGCAAAGCAGACCAGACAGTCTGGTAAAATTTTCTGATGCCCGTTTTTGTGAATCGTAATCGGAATGGTGTATCCTTTAAGAATATATTTATCGAGAAGACACAATTGCCTCGCTTGTATCGAACTATGATTTAAGAAGCCTTGATACTTGTATTCGAACCGAACACCTTGAAGTATAAACGCGATGCACAAGCAACTTCACCCACGCTCGCATTTTTGGATTGCTTGGTTTCAACCCAAGCAAATATTTGATTTTTTTTACCCTTTTCAGGCATTGATTTTTGAAATTGATTGCCTTCTTTTCTTTTTGAATCAATTTTGCAATATCTTAAATGAGGCGACTTTTACTTAACGTCTCACTCGTTAGCCATTGTATATCAAAGGGTTAGTCTCTAATAAACTACTTTATATTACATATTACTATTTAGATATATTTTTAATAAAATACACTATTGGTTTTGTAATGCACTGTATTCAAACAGAAACACGTTGTTTCCAACTTAACTGTATTTATTTTAACGCAAAGTTTATCCTTTAAATTAAATTCGCTTCTCTATCCCTAATGTTGATGATATAGCTTAATTGATATAAACATTAAATATTTAGATTTCATAGAACTAGAAGATTTATTATGTCAATTTACGCATCCTAGAATTATGGACATTAAAATTGGACTCAGGTATAATTTAATTTGTTTTCTATACCAACTATTCTTAACCTTTTTGAAATAGTAGGCTCTATTTATTCAATGTGTTTGATTATGACTTACTTTTGTTTTAATAAGAATACTAAGAATGTTTTTAGAACTTTTCGTAGCCGGAATTTTACTCTTAAATTTTTCTCAAGAAAATGTAAAAATATATAAATGATGTAAAATATGGTATAACTTTAATCTTAATATTAATGGCAAAACTTTTTACCTACGAAGATATGTCAATTGATTAAAAAGTAGAAACTCTTTATTATATCTGATAAAATTTACCACTGTATAACGGTTTTTTAAAAGAAAATATGTTTTATTGAAATTTAAAACATTCAATACAACATTTTATCGCAGATGTTCCACACAGAATTTTTATTAATCAAGATGCACAAGTTTCTTTAGTTCTATTTTTACATTTTGAGTTCTCGCATTTTCTTCTGACTCTATCTAAAGAGACAGTTATTTTATTACTTATTCTTTTGAGAGTATTACAATGACCGCTACAAAGTTCTTCAGCCACTTTTTGAATGTAGTTTTTTCGGTCAATATTAGATTTGGAAATGTTTCTCTATATAACCCAAGAGCAAGATCCGAAATATAGAAAGCATGTATCGTCCATGGGCTACTGCCTGCTTTGACTGAATAAAGTCTTGGCATCTATCTTGTCTTCAACGTCGACTCTCATCTTATTTTTGTTGTAAAAATGTATAGTATCAACTTTCTTCTTGAGATTATTTTCAGAAGGAAGAGAATAACAGACCTATTTTTTCATTGATGTAATGTAACATGGGCGCACATCATCAGATATTTCAAGGGGTTATAAAAGAGTCTTTCGTTCCATCAATAATTTTGAATTTTTTCAATTTTATATACTTTTTTGGCTTGTGATTAGAATTTCCATATTAATATTATTTTAGCGTTGAGTTTTAAACATAAATTCTTTTGAAATAAAATTTAAAAATTATTAAAAAAAGTTTGCCCCTTCTCAACCCCAATAATTATAGGGATGTACGCCCCTGTTGTATAAGTGTAACATTGGGCCTCCCTCTCTACTGATTTTAATACCAACGTTTCATGGATTCACTTCACTAGTTTTATCTGTTCTGCTATTTTTTGTTTTTAGGAATTGTTCGTTGGAAACTAAACATCCAAAATTTATCACGCTTTTAACCATAGTGAATAAAGTTGTATCAACTGCTATCAAATAAAAAGAAATAAACATCTCAAAATTTTGAATGAATCGGTTTTATTTTTAGGATGATGCTAAGCAAAATTTATTATGTATCAAATTTCTTTATTTATTATTATTTTTTTCATCTAAGCAAATGCATTTTCACAAACTGATTGCGAGACATTGATCTATTGAAAATCGGACACTCCCAAATGCTATTCCACCTACTTTTGTCAGGCAGGGTTCTTGCTCCCATAACCTCACGAACAAGTAAGAGGGCGATAAATTTCTTCAAATCACAGATCATATTTGAGGCTTCAATAACAGTACACTTTTGAATAAATCTTAGCATTGATTCATTGAACAAAACCCCAAATATAGAAAGCGGGCTATCTTCCAACACACGACTTACACATGTTGTGGAACCTGGTTGTAATTTTAGAACATGATGTTGTTGCAAACGCTTACAAGGGCGTTACGCTGCGTTATACAAATTCCAAGAGGAAACTATCTTTGCTTTCCAAGATTTGATATCAATTGGATGCACCGTAATCGTTTCCATCTTGCATATTACCACGGCTTTTAGTAGATGTAATCAAAGTTTCTTCATTAATAGATTCAGATGATAAATATGATAAAGCTTCATTGATGCTATCATCTTCGTTTTCTGGAATGAAGTTTTCAATATCCGATTATATCTTTCAATTTTTGATCAATCGGGTGTTTTTTAGTAATTTAGAAAAATTTTCAACGCAAAATATTTAGAATGATTTTAGAAAACTAAAATGTTAAACTGTAATGTTTTTGCATTAGAATATCAAAATATTTTGATAAAAACAGAAACAAATAATATGGCGCAATTAAGAAAATCCCTTTTAGCTATAGCTATAATAATACATTGCAAATTTCAATCAAGACATGCATATGCAAATGTGAAAATTTTGCCCCATATTTTGATAAAAATAATCTTTAAAAAGGGAAGCTTATTACACATTACCAATGACGTCAATTGACGCTCGTGGTCTCTGTTGATTATCTTGGTCTTTCTCATTTCAGAGTTTATATAAAAAAACTTATAATATAAAGTCTCTTTTCTCGTTTTCATTTAACGATTTGTTTATTTATTTGAAAAAGACCATAGTGGTCGAAAATTAATAAAGTTTTCAATTTGTTTGAATAAAAGTTTTACTTATTTTCCTATTATAAAATTCATGTAATTAGAACTTTAGTATACCCACAGTTTATGAATTTATATGCAATCAAATCTTCAAAATGGGTCAATTGACGCTGGTCTTTTTGGTGTTAAACTGACTAACCAATTAACCATATAACAAAGTGACTATCGTGTATAATGATTTATTTTTTGGCAAAAGTTACGTTCAAAAAATTTGGACATTTCTTATCCATGGATAGTAATGGCAGTGGAGGAAACCCAAATATAGAAATTCAACAGAGATACAATCTTACCAATTTTATCAGCCCTTCCTTATTTAAATCTAATATGGGTTCTACACTTAATAAGTGGGTTTCCTCATTCTTTTTTCTCTTCACTCGAAACATAGGGATGCTCATTTCTCATTAAGGTATTTCGTAGGAGTAGTTGACATCTTTAATTTTAAAACATGTTTTTATCAATAAGGGTGTGAATAGTGCATGGGTATTTATTCATAAAAGTATTCTTCGAAAGCCCCTTTTATTTTTAAAACGAGTTTTTATAGATAATAAAATCATATTCCGCTCCCAGTAAATTTTTAATATCGGTAAAATGTATATAAATTTTAATGGGATGTTTATGTATATGAAGAGCCCTCTCTATGAAGGCTTAACCGAAATTTCTAAAGAAAAAAATGCAAAATAATAATTATTAGATAACAGGATTACAGCGTTCTAAAGTATGTGTGTATTTGTTGAGTATATGTGAAATCATAATAATTTGCCGCCCATAAAAGTCTCAAAAATGGACATTTTGAAAATGTATTCTGATTCATTTTGATGCGTTGATTCCGTGAAATTTTGGTCATTTTTTAAGTTTAAATGCGTAAAAAAGTATTTTAATTAATAAAAAGCAATTTTTTTTAGATTTTTATTACCTGCATAAAATTTTCTCCAAGATGATGTATTAAAATTACAAATTGGATTACTTTGAAATTTTTTGAAAATTCATTGATCCCTAAATATTTTTATAATTTTTATCTTACCCTTCTAATATGTTTCGGGTCTATTTGACCCTAATCTTACTTTACACTTCTATTAATTTTATCATGTAAATAAATGTAAGACAAAATTAACTGACTTTTTTCTACGCTTTTAACAAATTAATATTTTTTTCAATATTATGAAAAATTTCAACAAAAAATGGAAAAAATAATAAACTTTCAAGTTTAGTGTTGGGGTCGATATGACCCGAGAGATTTTAATCTTATTTTTCAACCCATAGAATGTTTTATATATGATATTTAGTTTCTCTGAATTATTAAGAAAACATTAGAAAAAAAATTTCATTTTTCAGATTAGTACTTTTTCCTAATTCTTTTTTGTTCTATAACTATTAATGTCAGATACAATTTCTTCTAGCGAAGCTTCTTCAAATTCTGAATTTTATTCTGATTCTGAGAGTAGTATCTTGTCTGATACAAGCAATGATTACGAAGAAGAATATGATATACAAAGATCTTCTGGAATCAGTCAAAAATATGTAGATTCTAAAAACAAAAGTATGCTTTGGAGTACACTTCCTCCAAACCAAAAAGGAAGAAATTCTTTCAAAAATATAATTCAAAAAAGTCTGGGGCAACTAAATCTTCGCTCTCTAAAATTATTGATATAAAGTTAGGTTTTTTTTTTAAATTTTTTACGTTATAGTCTGTTGGAAATTTTAATTGATATGTCAAATCGAAAAGGAAAAAATTGCTTTGGAGATAAATGGATTGACATTACAAGTGATGAATTCGAAGCCTATATTGGTTTACTCATACTTGCAGGAATATACAGATCTTGCTCTGAATCATTTCAATCTTTATGAGTTTCTTTTTACAGGAAGACCCATTTTTATGGCAACAATGTCAATACAAAGGGTTCAAAATATTTCACAAGTAGTTCGTTTCAATGAGAAACTAGACTCCAAAGGACAAACTTGCACCAATTAGAGAAATTTGGGATAAATGGATTGAAAATTTTCAACCCTTTAGAATTTCTTACTGTGATGAACAACTCATACCTTTTAGAGCAATGTTTCCCAACTGCTGGTCCAAAGACAACTCTTTACTGGTCCACGAACAATTTTTCAAAAGCGAAAAGTATAGTGAAATTTCGCTTTTATAATTGCAACTATGATTGGCTATTTTTTAAATTTATTTTGTATAATAACTCAGATTATTTACTTATTTTCGTGCGAAAAGAGTACAGCTTTATCTATAACTCTTCCCGACATAGACAGCTTGGTCAAATAAAAAAGAGTTCAGAAGCCTGGTTACAGCAAAAGCGCAAAATGAAATTTTATTGATTTGTTACTTTTATCTATTTTTTTTTGATTTTATAATAAATTTTTAATGAATTTTTGAAAGTTTTTCCCACAAAAATAATGCTGGTCCATACCATTTTTGCTTTTTGGAAAATGGTCGACGACTAGAAACGAGTTGGGAAACACTGTTTTAGAGGCAGGTGTGCTTTCAGACAGTACATGCCGAACAAGCCATCAAAGTATGGTATAAAAATATGGTGTTTGTGTTATGCAAAGAGTTCTTATGTTTATAACATGCAAGTTTAGACTGGCAAAAATCCGAATTCACAAACTTAAAAAAATCAAGCTTTTTGGGTAGTTTTAGATCTAACTTAAGGTTTGAAAGTATTTTTTCTTCACAATAATACAAAGGAACTATCTTTTCAATAAATAAAATTCTAAAATAAAAAAATATGTTTCGATACGAGTATAAAAATTATCAATTTACAGTAAAATCTCGCTATTATGCCACCCTTCGGGGCCGACCAAAAGTGGCATAGTAGCGAGAGTGGCATAGTAGCGAGGGTTTTGTAAAAATAGCCTTATTTTTTCAAATAAAATCACATTTATTAAAAAACAGTTTTATTTTTTTATATATTTGTGTCCTATTCCAAAGCTCTCAAAAATGGTTGTCTGACGCATTTTCATATGGCGGATCTCAAGCATTTCTTGATCTAAACAATCGCACGCTTGCATCACTTTGAGCTTTACGCTACAATGCTGCATAAATTTTCGAACAGTGCTCCACGCTCTTTGGGCTTCTTGGAATTGAACCACTTCCTCTTCGATAGTTTCCTTGTCGTCTTCGCTTTCAATTTGTTCCTTGCTTTTCAGCACTTCCTCAGCTCTCCTCTAGCAGAAGAGAGCCACTAGTTGCGAGACGCTCGTCAGCATTGAGAAAGTCAGTTAGCTCAATCTCCTCGTTATTGTGCATCTTTTCCTCAGTAGGCAAAGCATTCCAAATCTCGAGCAACTCTTCATCTTTTGGCTCAATCTGATCAATTTCTTCTTCCACAAACTTAGCTTTTACAAAACAGTTTTTGATGACCGATTTGTTAACCTGCTCCCAAGCATACCGGCAACGTGTAGAGCATCAAGCAACGTGAACTTAAACTCTCTTTCCTCGTCTATGGCTTCAAGCCTGCGAGAGAGCAAAGTTTCTTGTAGTGGCGTTTGAGACTCTCTATAACCCCCTGATCCATTGGTTGCGAGATTGATGTTGTGTTAGGAGGAAAAAATAGCAGCTTTATATTGTCGAACTGGAGATCAGATGGGTGGCCACAGAAGTTATCGAGACAAAGCAGCACTTTGCGTCCCTGCTTGACGAGTCGCTCGTTCCACTCACGCAATGTTTCTTCGAAGAGCTCCGCCGTCATCCACGCTTTCGAATTTGCCTTGTATGTCACCGGAATTTTTTGTTTTTGAAGGCACGCGGTTTCTTTGAATTGCCAATCACCAGAAGAGGAAGCTTTTCGTTGCCGCTCATGTTTGCTCCAACCAGAAGAGTGATTCTTTGCTTACTTTTTTACCTCCAGTGCACCGCTCTCCTCTGAAAGCCATGGTCTTGTTTGGTAGCAGCTGCCAGAAGAGTCCAGTTTCGTCTAGATTGAAGACGTCTTCTGCAGAAAATTGTGCAAGCAAAGGTCGGAGAACCTGTTGTTGCCACTCAAAAAGAGATTGCAAATTTACCGCTCCTGCTTCTCCTTGTATTGTTTTAAAAGTAATGCCGTGACGCTTTTTGAAATTGTCCAGCCAACCGTCGCTTACCATGAATCCCGGAATGTGCATTATCTCGGCCAGTTTCATTGCCTTTTCTTTGACCAGACTTCCACTGACAGGCAGATTGTGTCCTCTCGCTTGTTTCAGCCACATGAGCACCCCTTCATCGAGATTTGGATCGTGAGCCTGCGTCAACTTAACGCGTTTCGATGAAAATCCAGTTTTGATTGCAGCCTCGATTGCATCCTTTTTGCTGAGAATGCTTTTACCGTAGTTCTCTTCACTTCAATACCCCATTTCTTGCTTATTTCTCTGGCCAGCTTGGACTGATTAGGCTCATTTTTTCGGCATCAATAATTTCTTTTTTCTGCTTTAGAGTGAAATCGGTTCGCTTGCGTTTTATATCTGACATGTTAATTTTTTACGCAAATAAAAACAATAAATCTAAAAAAATATATTCATTAATCTTGTAAAAAAAGTTGAGAAATATAATTAAAAAACGCAACACACAAATAAATAGTGGCATAATAGCGAGATTAGGTGGTGGCATAGTAAGTTTATTTTCTACTGAATTTTGTCCGGACCGAGTGAAAGTGGCATAGTAGCGAGAGTGGCATAGTACCGAGGGGGCATAGTAGCGAGATTCTACTGTATATGAAAATTATAATTTTCGCATTTCATGTTTCTATCGAGCAACGCAGAATTTAAAATTTCATATAACTTTGAGGTTTGAGTCATATTGACCCGAACAAAATTGAACAAATTATAAGCAAATGAAATTGTGAATATATGAAAAAATGTTAAAACCATAAAATGTATGGAAAAAAATTTGTTTAAGATGAGCATAGTTTGAAAGTAAAAATATCTTTAAAAACGTTAAAAAATTGTTTAAAGTTAATTTTTTTAATTTGCTTATAATTTATATGGAAAATATAAAGAAAGGAGATTAGAATTTTTTTTTAATTGAAATTCAAATCTTCAAATATAAACAATTTAGCATGCTAATGAATAAATGAGGGGGAAATTTTTATTTTTTACAAAATTCAATTACTTAGATTACTGTTAAAAGTTAGTTTTTTTCACTGCTAACTTTATGGAGAAAAATTTTCAAACGAAAATGTAATTTTTTTTCACTAAATTTTTAAGAAAAAAAAGTTACATATTTTTATATATATTAGGATTTCAATATACAAATATAAAATAGTGAAAATTATCCTTTTTATTTTGTAATCTAATCCAGAATTTTTAGTTTTTTTGTAGCAGAATCCTTAGACGTGCAAATTTTTGTATTTTGGTGATGATAAGGATAAAAATATTTGAATAGTTAAATAACTTATTTAGTTTCCTACCAAATTTCTTACAAATTCTTTATTTCCTCAATTTCAATCTATTTATGTTATATAAAATTTTCTATTAAAGAACCTTTTTGGAGTCAGAGGTGGAAAATATTTATCCAAGAAGTGACCTATATGTCAAAATGATCAAGTTGAATCCTGACGCCCCTACAACCGAAGAGCATCGCGAAAAGGCCGTGACAAAGTTAAGATATATGCAAGTAACTATTTATACTAAGAGGTTGTATTATTTCTTTTGAATTCTGAGCTTTTGTTCTTCACATATTTACTTTATTTTATTCATTTTTAAAGTTTACTATTTTGTCCATCTATTATTATACATCAGACTCAATAAAACCATTTAAAATTGTTTAATGACTTTATTTCGTTTCGATATTAACCCATTAATGCCCAACCATGGAATTAGATAAAAAAATCTTAATTCTCTTTTTTGTAATATTACTCATTTGGTGTCAATAGCCAAAATTTCTTTTATAAAATTTAATACCGTTTTTAGTTTTTTGACAAACGGGTGTACACATATGTGCACGCTAGGAAGTTTTCTCTATCAAATTTAGAAAAGATAATGTTATAAAAGCGATAATACAATTTTATTTAATCTTAAAAACATTAGCACAATTTTGAAGTATGGAAGAGTTTAAAATGTCCACTGTCAATGCACAAAGCCACCTCACAAGTTTCACATATCACTCTGATTCGCTTTGCACATGAAGAAACAGCACATCTTACTTTGTCCATCTGTTTTGGCCAGTGTGATCTTCCATGAAGTCGTACACTTTCATCTACTCTCACTTTGCCTTTTTTGAAAGGTTTTCTCAGGAAAATATTAATACATGCTTTTTTATCGCTCAAGGAAGATGAAACACTTCTCAAAAACCACAGTAAATCGTGGCCTTTGTTGTCGTTTGCCATCTTATACAGCATGAAGGAAAAGCGTAGACAAAAGGTTGGTGAAATGTGGCCGCCACCACTTTTTCGACTTAATGTGGATTCATAAGTTTCTCGGGGCCCAACTGCACCACTGTCCGCGGACTATGGGTGTCCAGGATGGCAAAAAGGCGGTTCTCCTTAGGGCGCTTTGCGCTTTCCTTCTGGCACAAAGAGTCGCCGAAGTACCCCTCCGATGGCGCCAGAAGATTATGGGCATCCTCAACTATTATACGGCAACACTCCCAGGAAAATTTCGCATCATTTCGGCGCTGTATAATTGGGATGAGGCGCCCGAGCACAGCGAGTTGGTCCAGCTCGCCGTGCCTTACAACATGTCAACCATCGTCATCCCCTCCGTACCAGCAGATTCCGTCTACGTCAACGCCTTCTTGCAAGCCCTCGGATTTGTCACCTCGAAGGGCCAGGTGGTTCACCAAGACTGGCATATGCGGATTTGGAGTTTCAAGCAATAACTCTGGGAGATTTCCTCTGGCCCAGCAGGAAGATCTACTCCGATTCAATGGTCGCCATAGGCTGTATCCGAAAATTGGGCAGCAAGTCGTTCAAACAAGCCAGGATCCTCCTATGGCTCGAAGCATCCAGTGCCTGATAGATGCCCTCGGTAACGCCAAGGAACAGGTCAAGTCGGAGGACGATCCTGCGGAGGGCCCGTCACGCGCGCTCCCAAAGAACCCGATCCACTCCTTGAAGATTTGCACCATTGCCATAGATTCCATGGAATGGGTCACCTTCTTTGAAGCAATCTGGAGATCCTTCAGAGAAAAAACCAAAGATAGAATGGGAAGGTTCTCGCCTCTGGTGGCCTGAGCACCCATCGTCCGCGGACGGAGGTGGAATTGGGCCCCGAGAAACTCGATGGACTGCACGGGCGAGAGGATCGATTTCTTGACGTTTATGTGGATTCCGCATTCGTCTTCCAGAAACCGAGTGAAGGCCGTAGTGATCTTGGTTGTGGATTCCCAATCCTCCCTCAAAATCAAGAAGTCGTCTAGGTGTAAGATAAAGCGGAATTGGGCACGCTGTTTCACTGGTAGTCTTTCTTTGAAAGTTCCTAGCAGACGTGCCACCACGCTTTGTAGGACTGCTGGGCTAAAGCACGCCCCCATTGGCAACCTGGTGAACTGCCCCCCCCCCCCCCCCCCCCCCCTAACTTGATATAAAAGCAGTTTCTCCATTCCTTTTTGATTCTAATGCCATAAAACGCATCTGTAAGATCGAGTCGGGTGGCCCATTTGAATGAGAGCTGAACGTAGCGCAGCTGGAAGGAGGCCGTGAGCTTGATAGCTGGCGTGGCGAAGAGGTCCCGTGAGAAACCAAAATCTGCCACCAAACGAGTCTTCCCGTTGGCCTTGGGAACCAAGAAGCACGGCGAGACTATTCTAGGGCGAATCGCCTGTTTCAGTACGCCAGACTGGACAAGTCTCGGGAGAACCTCCTTTGTAAAGAACGATTTCTGCTCCTTAGGCGGTGCTGAGAACCTGGCGAAGGAGTGGAAGGGGGTTTGCTTATGAGCCTGGACAAGATTGAAAAATCTCTGGACAAGGATGCTAATTGTGCCCTTGTGTCGTAGGTCAACTGGAGCCTTAAAAAGCGGGGCAGTGACCTGGAAGGTGGAACCCAGGACGGGGGCCCCGAGCCTGACTGAGGTGGTAAATGAGGAGAGTAGTTTCTTACATGATGCGATGTCAATGATCGACTGGATCTGGTCCTCAGCCGTGTCTGGGCAGGGGTTCTCGTCCGGGTCAAACGACATCACCTGCGAGAAAGTGGTTTTAAAAAATCAATTGCTTCATCATTTTCTTTTTCGATTTTTTTTGCCTAGATTATTGAGTCATGTCCATCTTCCCGGGTAACATGAACACCATAAGCTTTGACTTCTTTTACTATTCCATGCACTTTAACAGAATTGTGAGACTTTCCAAAACGATTATAACTCCATCTTTCTTTCAAAGGAACTTTCATAACATCAAAAAGAAAAGCTTTTGCACTAACCAAATCACCTTTACGATACATAATATTACTAACAACTTGGTATTAAAATCAAGAGCAGCAAGCTACAAAAAAATCAGTAAAGTTTTATAAAAGACAACACACATTGAATCATCAATCAACTGATGTATATCAGTGAGTTGTGCACACATGTATACACCAGGGTGCACCTGGTGTGCACATTTGTGAACAATTAATTTTTCTTTAGAGTGAATGAGAGCAACTTTAATGCTTAAATTAATTGGGCATTATATCGTGTTATATAGCTCTTTAGCTCAACATAAATACTAAAAAAAAAGGAAAAAATATTTTTGAAAACCTTTCATTTTATCGAAGCATTTCAGCAACTATTTAAAGATAAAAACTTTAAAAAGTTTTTGAGAGTAACATAAAAGCAATTATTATATTTATTTTTTTTCTTTTTGTGAGAGTGAAGGAGCAGAATAAAAATTAGAAAAACATTTAAAAACTGTTTTGATGTTTTTTTGATGTACACATATGTGGACACTAGGATATAATGGGTTAATTTCTTTGTATAACTCTGGTCCAGAAAATATACTAAACTAAAATAATAATTATTCTTTAAGACTAATTTTATCTCATTATATTTAATTTTCAAAATTAAATTGGAAACTTTTTTTAAATAGAACATTTTTTTACATACTGTCAAAAAATACATTCCAATACTATTATTGTTGGAAAACATACTTTCTCCATATTTTTAATCTAATGCTTTATATTTCAGCTCCGAGAAAGCGAAAGTACAACACAATCTCTAGGCTTCCGAATTGATGGTTTAAAAGTAAAACTTTTTAGATATTTTATAATTTTACAAAATCATATAGCAATTATAAGCTTTGAAACTTTGAATAATGAGGCGTATCGATGTCTATTAAGGAGGAGGGGGGGATTGTCCTGAAATGAAACGTATAAAAAATAAATTCAGCCATAGTTTTAACTTATTAATTCTGGTGTTTTATTTATTGTATTCGTAAAGTTTTTCAACAAACAAAAAGTTAATGTGAAATTTTATTTACTAATAACATTTAAAAATATCTAAAAATTTCACTAAGATGAAGGATGATAATGATTTATCTTATAACATTGGTGTTAAAAAGGCCTAGAGTGCCGATACTTTTTTTTACATTCACAAGATGTTGCAGAGTGCAATAGAAATTATATTATAAATATTTGGGTTGCAATACTGTTTAAAACTTTTTTGAAAAGTTGATGGTGTTTTACTTGCAATCTTCCATTTTTGCTTTTAATAACGCAATTCAGAACATAATGTTTGAGAAGCTGGAAGAGCATCCTTAAACCACTGAAAATTTCTGTTCAAACATTAAAATCTTTTATCTAATTAAAAATTATTTTCATTCTCAGAGCAGCTTTAATTTGAGTTTCACTAAATCTTATCCTTATTTGACTGGTTAACGCTATTTTATTAAGGCAGGAGTAAATTTTCCCTGATTCTCAAACAAGTGAAAACTACACGTCATTGTATACAATTCTTGACAGATATGCCAGCCATATTTAGCTTAGAGGAAAATTTGGAAAAAATAAAATTGACATGATGCTCTTATAACGTCATCTTAAATAAAAGGAAATAGTCATAAACAGTTCATTATACTCGGAGATAAAACGGAATTTTTTTTTGAGAAGCAATGTTTGAGGACGTCATCAAGTTGCTAAACATGACAAATATCTTCTTCAATAAATATGCTAATAATCTATGATTAGGCAATGACTTTAATGACCTCAAAGCATGTTTAAATAGGTGGGGTAAATTTAGACCTTTCAACTAATAAAATAAATGGACCACCCTCATCCTATTAAGAAATTGAATAGTGATACATTTTCTATAATAATCTCCTGGTGTTTCAACTAACACGACTAAAAATTGAAATGATGTAATAGCCATTGTAAAACAACATATTTATGATGTCACAGTAGATCTAGTTTCAGTAGATATAAGGTGACCATTGCATTGAGCATTGCTGGTAAAAAAGTCAAATAATTACTGCATCGTATCTTTGTATCCTTCTTGTTTTGCATATGCAATACTATTTTGTCAAGAATTAACTACACAGCGATTTATTTGTTGAGCAATGCAGCAAAAAATTCGCGAATCAACACCCTTCACTATATTACCTAAATTCCAGAATTTATTAAATAGTTTTACAAAATTAATTTATAATGATTTGATTTTTACCCGCTTCACTCATTCTTGTCAACTAAACCAATTTTGGTTATTAACACATTAAGTCCCAATGTTACCATTTGGGAACATAAGTAATTTCATCTTCGTCTGCTTTTTTCAATGACTTTGAATATAAATCATCTGATTTCTATGGTACTCAATGGGTTAAAGTGAGAATAGCTTCTGAGAGAACTTCGTCACTAGTTTCATTCAGAACTGACTTCATTAAATCTATAAAAATTATTCCTTGATATTTTTTATAAAACAATTTTAAGCCTTTTATTTTGGCTAGGGTAACACGGTGTACGGTTGTTTAGATGACTGTCTTTGATACTACAAACTTGGGTTGAAATAAATGTTTCTTTCCTGGGATCCCGCTCTCATTTTTGACAATTTTTGCTGCCGGGATTTATCAATTTTTACTTTAATTGTTTAATAAAAGTACCCTTATTTTTGAATAGGTATACATATATCGTTAAAGCGACACTACTCTAAGTATGGTTTTCTGTTTTTTGGAACTTTATACTTAGATAAGAAACTTTCATAGTATTCATCTTAATTAGCATTCCTTCGATCAAAAATGATATTAAACATTCAGTATAAGCACATTCGTTATAAGCACAGAAAGTTAAAGACCCATATACTTTAACAGTATATAAGATAGGAAATAATCGCTATAAGCACATATCTTTATAAGCACATAGTAGTTGGTATAAGGTACATGGTTTGTATGACATTTACTTATAAATAATGATGGCTATCACAAACCATACACATGCTTACAAGCTATTAACATGATTAGTCTACAACAGGGAGTATAGGCAGCTCTTATTAAAACTTTTTCATGCTATCTTACTTCATAACATATTGTATTTCACAGTTCATCTGTCATATTAAGCTTATTGTTTTCAAGTTTTGTTTTATTGTGTTATGCTGAGTGGAGAGAAAATACGTGAAATACTATGATAACCTATCAAAACTTGAAAGTAACTTTGATTTATTGTTTTTATTTTGTCACAAGCTGCTCTGACGAGAGAGGCTGAGTGAAGCAGTGTAGTTTATTATATACACTTAGTCTTAAATATTGAGTTTAACTTTGTTGTTGTCAAAGGTAAAAACTAGTCAAAATGCTCTTTCAATGATAACTGTGTATTTTTAATATTGTAATTGTGCATATTTTTTTCGCAATATCCATTATGTGTTTTTTTAAATTTAATTTAAATTTGTTTAATGTACATTATAAAATTATATAAAAGTAAACACTACAAAATAGGCATATAAAAATAATTTTTTGTATTTTCTAAAATTACCTTTTTTTACTATTAAAAATTCGTTAATATATTCCGATCAACTAAAAGTAAAATTTCTTTTGAAGTCTCTTTCTTAGATTTCTAAAAAAAAATTTCTTTGTAAACTACATTCAACTTTTTCACTGATCGTTTGTTGGTATTTACTTATATGAGAACTTTTTAAGACTTTTAAACTTTAAAACATTGATGTTATTACAACATTAGTGAATTTTATGTTAGACAGTTTTCCTCTAGATCAATTTTTCGCAACAAAAAATATAGTAAGTGTTTGATTTATTGAAAAATAAATTCAAACTTCATAAATCTCATAGCTACATCTGATATTCTATTTTTTTTTTTGATTATTTTAGACTTATAATGTCCAATAAACTTAAAAATTTCAGTTTTGAATTTAAACTTCAAGTTGTTAAAGAAGTTGATCATGGGCTTAAAATTAGCGATATAGCCAAAAAATATGAACTCAGTCACACCTTAGTCAGTAGATGGATCAAAGATAAAGAGAAGTTTTTGAAAATAAAGATTAAAAGAAAAAGAAGAAGAGCAGGGGTAATGCCTGATTTAGAAGATGCATTGTATGAATGGTTCTGCTTAATGAGAGAGAAAAAAGTTCAAATTTCAGGTCCTCTTTTAATTGAAAAAGCAAAACTACTTTATGATCATCAAATGGCTCAAACATCCAAAACAAGTAATTTAACTTTTTCAACTGGTTGGCTACAAAAGTTTCAAAAACGATTTAATATTGTTCACAAATATCAGCACGGAGAAAAAGAAAGTGCAGATTCAAATAGTGCAGAAGAATGGAAAAAAATTTTTTTTGGAGAAAATTTTAACAAAATACTCTGAAGATTGTATATTTAATGTTGATGAAACTGGCATTTATTACAGAGCTACTCCAAATGGCACTCTTGCTAAAAAAATGAAATCTGTCAGCGGTAGAAAAAAAGCAATGAACAGACTCTCTTTATTGTTAGATACAAACATGTCTGGCACTGAATAATTTACCCGTGCAATATACCTTCAACAAGGCCTCTTGGATGACTAAAAAATTTTTTAGTGATTGGCTGTTTAACCTAGATAATGAAATGATGAAAAAAACGCAAAATAGCTTTAGTAATGGACCAATGCCCTGCACATCCAAAAGACTTAAAAACATCCAATATTGAAATTTATTTTTTACCTGCCAACACATCTTCAATTATACAACCCATCGATGCCGGTATTATTCGAAGTATTAAAGCACATTATAGAAAGAATCTGATGAGAACAGTTATACAGCGTTTGAATTGTGGACAGGATGATGACATGGAGAGGGCTGTAATATCTGTTACAATTCTTGATTCTCTTCATTTTTTGCAAGATTCATGGAACAGTGTTTCTCCTCAGGTAATTAAAAATTGCTTCCAAAAATGTTTTAGCTGGAATTCTGAAGAACTGGCATCTTCAGAAAGCACAGTGCAGCTGAAGAAAATTTTTTCACTTCAGATTATATTCACTGTGATGACGATTTAGAATGCTTCGAAACAGCAAACGACATCACAGAAAATTTGATTTCTGACAGTGAAAGTGAAAAAAGTGAAAACCAAGCTAAATTCTCAGCCAAAGAAGCTTTGGAAATGATGGATGAAATTAAAAAGGTTTATGAGCAATTAGGAATTCCGACAATAGATTTTAAGAAAGCTCAAGAATCACTCAGAAGTTATGTAATTGAGACAAGAAAACTGCGTCAATCTACTATTAAAGATTTTTTTTCAATCAATAAATAATTCTGTTTTAATTTAGTTATATTAACTTATGAAACATTTTTAATTCGATACAAGCACATATTCGATATAAGCACCAAAGTTGTCACTCCCATGAAGGTGCTTATAGCGAATATCGACTGTATCTCTAAAAATTAACTTTAATCGAAATGAATCTTTTGGCATAATCAAAGATGCCATTTCCTCATTTAAGCTATGCGAATTTCTTTCATAACTTCTAAGCTAACTTTTATTCGTATAAAGTATAAAGATCAGTTTTAAGATCTTTCAGATTGATATTCATTTATTTAGAATTTAGATTATACCTTTTAATCGTAATCAATTTTTTTAGTTAAATTTCTTCTTGCTCAAATTTTCGAAAAAAGATTTAAAATAGCTTTTAATTCTCAGGAAATCGCAAACTAATATTTTTTTCCGGAAATCTAAAGACAAAAATTCAGGAACGCTAGTTCAAATCTAGCATCAATTCTTTTCTCATAGTTCGACATAAATGTTATAATTTTACCTTCTTGAAAACATCCACAGTAGCTTCCTTATACGAATATGCCGCTTACTCTCCTTCCCACACATTTTATCTCTGTTTTTTACGTTTTTATTTCAAAGTATCACATGATCATATATTTAATAATTCTTTCATTTAATTCTTTTTAAGTTAGCCAATTCTGCTCCCGTATCATCCAAAAACATAAAGAATACAGAACAAGTAAGTATTTTTAAAAATTTTCATTATTATATTTATAGTTGTTTAATTCACCGTAGATGTTTGACATGTGCTAATAATTGCTACCAAGGCATTTTATTTGTAGTTTATCTGAACAATAATCCATCTCAAAATATATTGCTACTATTTTTTCTTACTGACGCAAATTTTTGCCAATAGAAAATTTTTATTATATACAAAACCCCCAGTATAAAAATAGTTCATTTTTGGAAAGATTCTTTTATATATTAATACCAATTCAAATTTAAAAATCTTCTATTACTCGTTATGTATTGAAAAGATGATTATTCAAGATATTTTAAAGGAAGTAAATTATACGTGTGATATTTTCTGGAACATTTATATAAGTCTTCTTAATGACAATGTCCATTACTTGTAAAAATTGATTTAAAAGGGAGAATATAAAATCTTGGTGAGGAATGTAATTTTTAAAATTTGTTATCGAATTTTGAGAGCCAATTGATATGATTTTCCAATGTTGTCAGAGCTCTGTAAATTTTAAATGAGGATGTGAAACTAAAAAATTTGTTAAAAATATCAAAATCTTATGAACTTCGGCACTACGACTACGGATTTTTTTATTAAAATGTCAAAAAGCATCAATTAACGCAAAATGAAGATTTGCTTAAATATTATTAAAAAAGACAAAAAATATTTATATTGAAAAAAAAATAAGATATAGAAGAAAAAAAATTTACATAAAATTTTATTTTTTAAAAATGCATTGTAAGTGTTGTGTAAAATTGATCAAATATTGAAATAAAATAACAAAAATTGAAAATGCGTCAATTACGCAACTGGTAGAGTAATCACAAAATTAATATATTATTCGAGATGTTTATCTCAAAAGAGAAAATCCGTTTTTCTTAACTTTAAATGAGTGAGTAATTTTGGTTAGGTACTGGGTTTCGATAACTCAAGGTCTTGGGTTCGATCCCGCATTAAGCCTACTTTCTCATAGTTCGTTACAAGCGGCGCAATTGTGCTTTCTCGATGAAAACACCCAACGGTACCTTTAACCGATTATTATTATTATACAGCCGATAGTAGAGTCAAATTCGGCCATACAGTTACATATTTGAATTAAGGCCGAATCCCAGATATTCGGTGCATCCCCATAAAGCTACTTTGTTTTTAATATTAAAATTTAAATATTGTGATTTTATGACCGTTTTGGATATTTTTGTATATACCATTCTTAGTTCTATTTTATCCTTTTGCGATTCTATTTTGTCCTTTTGCAATTCTAACTTAATAATCATATGTGTTTTTTGAAATAATATTTAGCCAATTAAAAAGATATTAATTAAAGTGCAAAAAATTTTAATTAAAATTTGTAATAATTTAATTGCTAATTTGTTGTGAAAAATGTTTGAAATTTAATGTGAAAATAATTTTAAAATATCGAAAAAGAGTTTGGATAAAAAAATGGCACATATCAAAACAATAAATAGAATTATGAAAAGACAAGTTAAAATTGCAAAAGAACAAAATGGAATTACAAAAAGGCAACTTGAATTGCAAAGAGATCAAATTGAATTAAAAATGGTATATCACAATCAAAAGAGTTAGCATTTTCTAGAGGGATTTTTTTACTCAATGTAAGTTCGGTTTTTTCAATCTTTTTTTTTCATGTAGACGATCAATGCACTAATAGCCTTTTTCAAAGATAGTAATAATCCTCAAGCGATCAAGAAAATTAGCAACCGATTAGCATTCATAATGAAAGCATTTTCATCATCACAATATGGGTTGTCTCGCGAAGTACATCATACTTCCTTTTTTCAATCTTTTTCCTATATGCTTCCTATTTCCAGTTAGTCGGCAGTTCAATACTGATAATCATTGATGAGCACGATGCTAATGCATGGATGATCGACTTATCAAAGTCTCCTGCCTTACCAGAAAATTGCACTTTAGACCATTACACACCATGGGTCAAGGGAAATCATGAAGATGGATATCTTTTTGGACTTTCAAATTTGATTAAGGTTCATTTTTTATTCTTTTATAGCTTTTCTTTTATGAACACGTATATTTTTCTGCCATTTTTGGCCTATTGTTATAAGGTATTACAAAAGTGAGCACACTTAGAAATGCGGGAGATAGATGGCAGCGTTGAAGTAAAACCGATTTCTTTAAGGTTTTTGAAAAATATTTTCTGATATTAAACCAAGTTACTGTTTCATTTTGTACACGAGGTTCTCAAATCTTTGTTTTATATTTTTTAAAGCACACCACAAATCGTGCTCACAATTCAGACGGTCTCTCTATTTAGTTTTGATTGCAACAAGGCTTAAAACCTCTTGTTCGCAGAGATATGTTGTTGAAAAGGGAGAGCTTTTTTAGCCTCCCGAGTCAAAATAGGCCTAACTTTAAGTTGAGTTTAAAATTTTGAGGACTAAGCGTTGTTTGGATCGTCCAGCATAGCATTTAATTTTGGAAAAGCTGCAGTTTTTCCTTTAGTCAACTTTTCTCTCCAAAGAGAAAAATTGTTTTCTTAAAAACCTTATTTCTTTTCTACTCTGTATGTCTGACTTAAGTTTATTCAGATGTTACCAGTGTGCCCTCGATGGATAGTCTGCGGGATTCGAAGAAGTTGGGATATAGAAAATATTCTTGCAGCGTTTCAGGTAAGCTGGGATGTTGATATTTTCTATAGTTTGTAAGATTTGATGAAGTCTTGTAGAAGCGCTACCTCCTCTCTGCCAAGCGTTGATAGCTACCTGGTTGTCAGAGAGGATCAGCGTGTCTTCATTAGCAAAGGTGTTGGCGATGGAAATTGCCATTAGTTCCGCAACGTCTATATTGAGTTCTTCTAGGAAAGGAATTTGGAAATTGCAGTTTTTTGTTGTAATTCCGATGGAAAGAGGCGTAGCGTCGACGTATATTTTTGCTCTGGCTGGGATGAGGTTTATGAATCTTCTTTTTGCTTTGACCTCTTTCCAGAGTGCTATGAGTAGCTTTATCGGGATAGGTTCATTGTCTAAAATGTTATAGAGTGGCCGTACCTTTCTTGTGAGATTGCAGATAGTGGCCAGGTAGTAGTTGACAAAGCCTAAGGCAGATTGAATTGTCTTTAGAGGAGGGTTAGGTGTATTATTGAAGGCGTTGAGGATATAGAGTGCTTGGTAGCACTTTCTAGTTGTGTCTTCTGATAAGTTTATAGAGTGATCTTCTAGGTCTAGTTCAACGCCTAAGTATCTTAGGGAGGATGTAGGTATTACCGTGCTTTTGGCTTGATTAATGATGATGTTACATTCATTGCTTAGGAAGGATTGGATTTTGTTTGAGATTTCCAGAGCGTCTTTTAGGTTTGTGAAGAGGAAGAGGATGTTGTCAAGGTAACATTTAAATATGAAGTCAATATTTTGATGTCGGTCTTGAAAGGTCTTTAGTAAATTCTTCAAAACAAATTGGAGGACCCCTGGGGCAAAATAAAGAATTTTCGATATGTTTTATGAATACGTATTCCGTAGAAGACATTTGTGATATCAAATTTTGTTGCGTAAATGAATCTCTTGTCAAGAAAAAGAAGTGAGGAGGGTGCTTCCAGTCTTACTTGTTCATTCTTGAAGAAGGAAGTGGAGTAAGAGAAATTTTGTATGAAACGTATATTGTTGTCTCTTTTTGGGATGATGAAAACAGGAGATAATATTTTTACTTTCTTTACTTGAAATATTACGCCAAATTGTATTAGTGGGGGAAGTATCTTGTTTTCGATGAAAGTCTTTACTGGATAATGAGGTTGTATAAACCTGCAGTGTAAAGAGGCTTTATCACAGGTTTTTATGATGGGTTTGTAACCTTCGTTTAGGATGAGTTTTGTCTTGTTGTTCTTTAGATCAGTGGGTGCTCTCCAGAGACTAGTTCTCCCATTGAATCTCTTTTTGCTGAGGTCAATGGCATAATGTTTAGGCTTCGCAGGGGGATAGAAGTTGGGTAAAAATATACCTCCACCTTGATGGTTCAAATCTTTTCTTGTCATTTAGGTAGTTTAATGTTGTGAGCATTTTTGCGCCTAAGAGAGGCAAGTCTTCGTGTGACTTGATGAAAGTTACAAAGTCTTCTTCTGTAAGTTCTTCCTTTTGGAGTAGATCGCTGTTGCCTTCCACTTGGGCAATAGTGTTTATGAGAGTTACCTGATTTACCGGCTCGGATTGATATACCGGTAATGCAAAACTATCAGGTGTTGGATCGTTGAGAGGAATTGGGAATTGTGCCAACTCATTTTCCAGGAGCTCTAAGAAGGAAGTAGTAAAAAATGGAGCGTCTTGGTTTTTTGATTGGGTCGAAGGAGTAGTAACTGCCTGCTCCAGCGGCGAGCGTGCGCCAGCTGGGGAGCTATCTATCGATACAGGAAAGTGATCTTCCTGTAGAGTGGAGACGATAGGTATTGCCCAGTCATAATGAACTTGAGTTTCTTCTTTTGAAACTGCTTGGAGTTTCAAGGCCTCGTCCAGGCCTGCTGAAAAGGTTTTTTGCCTTGCCAGTTCTAAAATATATTTAGTTCTTTTTTCCTGACGAAGCTTTCTTCGCCGGGAACTTTTGGACTGGCCTACGAAAGAACTGACCAGATGGGGGAACTGTAGGCGCCGGGATGTCCAAGGAGGCAAAGGAGGATAGGTTCATTTGTTTACTAGCCTGCTCCCATAAGCACTGTGTGGCGAGACAGGCTGTAGTAGCAAGATGGTTTACCTCTTGAATGTCAATAGGTTTTAAAACGAGTAAGTTTCTTTTTATGATGTCGAAAAGGGATATTATCATGTTATCTTTGGCGTTTCGGAGTTGTGGTGGTAGCGAGAGATTGAAGGCTTCAATCCTCTTCTCGGCTAGTTCCACAGGTTGAAAACGAGAGCGTACTGGGATTTCTAGGATTTCTTCCTTGATATCCCTAGGTAAAGTAGCTGCTTTAGTAGCAGCCTTGGAAGGAGTGCCCGCAACGCGTAGGCTGGCAACAGTCTTTACTAGTTGCTCCATATCGGCAGCCACACCGTCTAAAGTGGCGTTCTGTTCGCGAAAGGATGAGAGGATGGTCTCCCAGTCCTTTTGTGAAATATGAGCGGGGTCAGTGTCGCTCATTGTGATTTACTGCTAGAGTATAACTTTAACACGGAGAGTAGTCCCCATCATTGATGCAGCTCCATTCATGCAAACATCCAAACAGTTCTTCTAATTCAACCCATTTTTTTTAAATATGTCTCTTCCAGTTTTGGTGGTTGACAAAGCATTCCAGTAAGGAAATTCTTTCAGAATGTCATCTTCTCCTTTGTATCTTACAGAAACCATCAATTCAGGAGTACAATCAATGTCAACTGAAACAGCAGTTTACAAAGTAAAGCATCCCCATTTTTTCCAATTACAGAATTAGCTGAGATAAAATATCTTCTGATATAAGCGTAATTCTATGTTTACTGATGTTGCCAGACAAAGGGACAGATTCACGTTTCTTCGCATAACATCTGCTACCCCAAGAGTTTTCACCTTGGCTATTTTTGCTGGTTTCACTACTCCCTCTATGGTTTTTTGGATTTTGCTACCTCAAAAAAGCTAGAGAAACCAGTGAAAAACCTGACTTTGAAGAAACATTAATTCAACTTCGTTTAACTTGATATTCTTTGTCTTTCCAATAACTCACTGGCCTTTCAACAAATTTTGGATGTGATGTTTCCAATGTTTCATAATACGTTGAAAAATCAGATGTTATTTTCTATGACAAAATATTTTTTTAATTTAAAACAAAAAAATACTTTTTTATTTGAAATTATTTTAGGCTAAACTTTGAGTTTTATCTGATTTGCAAATTTTTTAAATATAATTTAAACTTTTAAAAACAGAAAAAAAGTTAACTGGAAGTATATTTTAAATTTTAAAGACAAAAACAAAAAAAAATTGACAGTAGAGAATCCAAAAGATTTTCATATTAAAATTAATTATAATAAATTTCTATTTTAATAAAAAATATTTAATTAGAACCTTGCCTACTTTGATTTTTTCAACATGCTACTAAAAAGAAATTTTTTTGATAAAAATATTTAGATTTTTGCGTTGATAAACTCATATTTAAAATCAAATATAATATGAAGAATGCTCTAACTTTTCGTGTATACGTTATGTTTTTCCTTTTAGATAATTGATCAGCTGGAAAAATATATACATTGAAGATCCTTGAAAAATCACTTGTCTACATATTTTCTCTCTACCTCTTGTTGGAACATTAATTTGTACAAACTACAAACTTCCTTTCAAAAACATCGATGATTTACTCGAATATCTTCACAAAGTGCACCTTTACAAGTGCATAATAATCGTGGTTTTACTTTTTTAATTTTTTGATAATCTCATCTCTTCCATCTAGCATTGCGAAAGAGAGAAACAAAAGTATATAATGTTGCAATTTTCTTTGCCAAATTTTATTTAAAAGCTATTTTCTTATCGCTGCTGTCTATTATTTCTAATGCATCATATATCTTTACATAAGCAAGTCTTTAAGTGTTTACTCTACACACCCTTTTTTATGTAATGTAACATGTTTTTTTCTTATTATTGTTATATTTGTTATCATTGTTGTTATTTTTGTATTTTATTATTCCTATTTACTGGTATATGTATGAATTATCGAAAACATTTACTTTTTAAAAAATAATGTTTATTGTAAATATGCGAAATAAATATCATTTTCGTCATTTTTTGATTATATAATCATAATTGTCTATCTAATTCAGTTAAAAAGTGAATTTAGAAATAGAAGGATTAATTTCATTTTTTGATGAATCGTCAAAATTGACCTTAATATTTTTTCTCCTGTTTCTTCTCTGTTGCAATGTTTTAGAGTTCGTGGGAAATCAAAATCCTTGCTAAATTATGCCTTAAATATTTGTAAAAACGTTATTTTTACAGTTTATTTCTTTGAATAAAATGCAGTACATCTACATTGAGTATTCGTGATAAGGTGAATACTGAAGGCATAGAATTTACAATCTTTATAAGAAATCCAAAAGTGCTTGGTTTAGTTAGAGTAGCATCTAGTGATTTCCTTCGCAACGTTTTAAAACAATTTTTATTAAAATTTTAATGCTTAATTAATTATTCTTCAATATATAACCCTTGAAAACTATTGCTCCGCTCGCAAAAAAAAGTTTGGGTGTCTATCGTGATATTTTGGTGTTCCATGGGTAATTCCATTTCAGAAAAGTTGTTATTACTGAAAATAAAATGTCTACTGTAATTTATAACATTTTGAAAAAAAAAAGAATATACTCTAAAATCCCAAGTATAAGCTGCGCATTATATTGAATTAAAATTTACACTATGGATCGGTTTGATTTTTCAGGCTCTAAAATACATTTATTTTAGTGTTCTGCTTTTGGACAAATTAAATTAGCGCACTTTATAACAATGTAAAAATTGTAGGGGTACAAAACTTTTTTTATTAGCCGTTTCATCAAATTCTATAATGCCACAAATGATTTCTTTGAATATACAATTTTATACTTTTTTGTGTAGAATTGGACTAAAATTCCTTTAAAATGAATTTTAAATCCCCTTCGTGTTTGTTTCGAGCAATATTCTTTGAATCTAAGAAAAATATATAGAAATGAACGAGCATAGTACATACATAGTACACGTTGATGAAGTTGTTGGATTACTACAAAAGTTTGCTGTCATTGGTTATAAAAATTGTAATGGTTTTGAAGAGTGTGGTGTTTAACAAAGTCTAGATAAATAAAGAAAATCATCTTAAAATGAAAAGGTTTTTAGTCGTATAAGCTGCAGTTCATACTCGAGATTTTGCAGTTTGGTCTGCTAAAGCCAACGTATGCAGTAAGCATAATGTTTGGTCATGCTAAAGCAAAAAATGTTAGTGATGCAATTATTGAAGCTTTAACAGAAGATGAATATCAATTACCTTTATGTCAACTGGTTTCTTTGAGTGGAGATGGTCCAAACATTAATAAGGCAATATGGAAAAATATACAAACATATCTCAAAGAAGCTGATTTTCCTGGGCTGGTTCCTTTTGTTCCTTGCATCTTGCATACTGTTCATAATTCTTTTAAAAAAGGGCTTCGTCTCTATGGACAAAACGCAGAACAATTATCAATTGATATTTATCAATGGTTTAAAACTCATATTTGTCAACGAGAAGACTACACATTTACTTTAGAAGATTTTGATTGGGTGTAGAGTTTTTTATTCGTCATTTACAATGTCGTTGGTTAACTCTAGTACTCGCATTACAACGTATTTTGAAACACTGGTCTTCACTTTGTAAATATTTTTTAACAGACTTACCTAAAAAAAGTAAAGGCGATCATACTTTGGTTCAGCTTGAAAAGAACAATCGATACAAGAGAATATGTGATTTTCTTTCAAGCAAAGAGTGTCTTGCGGAGGTTCAGTTTGTCATTTGTGTTGGTGTTTTGTTTCAGCCTTTTCTAACAAAATTTCAAAAAAAAGAACCTATGATTAAATTACTTTATGAAGAGTCACTTTTTTGTTGCTAACTTTTCTCAATAGATTTGTCAAACTTGACTTAATTCAAAACAAATCTGGACACAAGCTTCAAATTATCGATATTTTTCATATTGAAAACCTATTTTCTCTTAAAATGATGGAAATAGGCACAGACACTACAAAGACATTAGAATTACTTGATGAAACTAAAAAACACGTAATACTGAATGACATAAAAAGGTTTTATCAATCTGTCAGTTTTTATCTTCAAACCAAGTTGCCTCTTAATGACACATTTATTAGATGTCTACATCCTAAAGTAAGAAATTCAGACAAGTCTCTAGTTCTTATCAGAGAATTATGTTCAGCTTTACCTCACATTGAAGACTGTTCTATTGCAAAAATTACAAATGAATGGAAGTTATACAGGGCTGAACCAATTAATGACAATGAGATATACAACTCAAATAAAGAATTTTTAAGAATTGATCATTTTTGGAATAAAGTGTTTCTTCGTACCAATCTTTCCGGGGATATTAAATATCCCAACTTGAAGAAATTAGTTATGACATGTCTTTGCATTTCGCATGGTAACGCCGACGTAGAAAGGGTTTTTCTGTTAATAAAAAGATGTTAACTTCAGAGAGATCTTCGTTGTCAATTTCATCGGTTAATGGGCTAAGACTTGCGAAAGATGCTATTAGTATGTACAAAAATATAATAGACATTCCTATTACAAAGAACTTTCTTTCTGCAATCAGAAAAGCTCATTTAAAATACGAATCAAGAATACAGGCAGAACAAAAAGAGAAGCTTCTTTTAGAGAATAAAAAGAAATTGGAAGAACAATTAGAACAAGAAGATAAAGAAAAAAAAGGAAAAGACCGGGAGTCTAAACGTAACATCGATGAAAAAGAAAAGCAAGTAAGAAAGAACGAAGTGGAATTGAAAACAGAAATGGAGAAGGCAAATCAAGTTTTTAACGAAGCAAATTCTAGATTAGTTAAAGCTATAAAATCAAAAAATTTTACTGAAATGAATATAAGTCAAGGATTATTGAATGTGGCAAAGACAAATCTTGAAAAAATAACAGAATCATTTAAAAGATGTATTGATGAAAGAAATGATATTGGTAAAAAGAGAATTCGAATGATTAATTCTTACATAAAGCAATAAAAGTGTTTTTTTCTTTGAAATTTTATCTATACATTGAACTTTATTAGTTCCTAGTTTTTACTTATTCTTTTATAGGAATATCCTACTTTTTTATTGTTACAAATCCTAGTTTTTTCCTACTTTTTTAATATTCGCCGCTGGAGGGTCTGTGAATGATTATTCCAAAATTTTATTTCTTTGCAAACGTAAATACTCTCCAATCGGTCAGTGGCTAAAAAACCAAACGAAGGTTTATATCAACAACGAAAAGATAAATTTTAAATGAATATATTCCTCGAATCTTTTTCATATTGACATATTTCGTTATCTCCACTTTAGAAGAGCTTAGAGAAAAGAATATACATGTTGTCATTCTCTATTCTTAATATAAAATTTAATAGCAAAACTATATTTATTATAAACTTACCGTACAAACCGTTGAAAAAAACAAATTTTTAAAATATTTCAAAAAAACTAAAAATTCTGACTAGTTTTTATTATTTTTATTGTAATATTATTACAGTAAAATCTGTCTTAGCGGCCACCTTCAAAGACGGGCCATATCGTTTCCTATCATCTTTTCTTTAAAATTGTAAAGGAGAAGAACCCTTATAGAACAGTTATTTCTAGGGCTTCCGATGTTTGGCCGTTACAAACAGGCTTTAATATATTATTGTTAAGCGTTTCTTTGGTCGAATAGCTATGTGAGAAACAAAGCGATGCCATAGGGGTCTACCTAAAAAAACAAGAGAAAAGGCGTGCATGAAAAAAAGTTTGAGGATCACTGGTTAGCTTAATAAAATCATGACATTTACCACAGTTGATGGAAGAGATTACTCCTGTTTTTATTTGTTTAAGACTTTACCATTGGGACATGAAAATACAGTGATCACTACTCATTGCATGTAATAAAGCCTTTATTTGTTTTTTATTTCTTTTTATCAGTTATTGAAACCGATGGGGACAAATGCCCTTTCAGATTTTGATGTTCTAGTACTGAAACAATCGCATGCGTAACAAGAAGCCTTATCGCTTTGTAAGTCTTTAGGTAACAGAATTCTTGATTGAGCCGATTCAGCATTTGGTGTAGGAAGCTCAAAAATGTTTCTGCCTTCTGAATTCATTGGTGTCGGACCTCGTTTATCCGACACTCACTTATTCGACAACCCCGCAATCCGATACAATATTGACTTTAACTAATTTTCTCAATGTTTTCTCCCCCGTTATTCTGACATTCACACTCCTACTTTGCTCTCACGCCTTCATGTATAATTTGTTAATCGGATAGATCAATCATGTGATACGAAAGCTAACTTAAAATTTAAAAAAATCATTCTAAGAGTTTGCTAGAAAATGGATGTAAAACTTTATTTTACTTTAAAAAATTAACATTAAATATTTTATGTATTATAGGTGACACAAATCTAGAGCTATTTGTTCTATAAAACCCACGTGCACATCGAAAGCTATTGAGAGAAGAAAAAAGCTGACAGGAAGAAATCGAAATGTAGTAGTACTGCAACATGGTAGAGACGGTTGTGGCTCTGGCATTGCCAGATTTTTCTAGCTCTTCTATCTATATGTTGGGGCTTCAGCTTTTTCAAGAACAGATGTCATTTTTTAGTAATTAAAAGTGACGAAACAACAATCTTGTTGAATTTTCTTTTATTTACCATGAAAAATATTACAATTGAAAGAATTAATAATACATATTATTTATTTATTTATTAAGATAAAATGTCCTGTCTGAACCACAAAGCAAGCATCAATGTCATAGATCACACATAATAGATCGATTATTACAAAGGAATGCCGGAGCTAAAAGATTTTTCTCAACCTCTCCTCTCACCTAATGCCAACAGACGTGGTTTATTTAACAAATGATTTTTTTTTTTGGATTGATTACTCTGTACTGAGCACTTTGTTGGTTGAAATTAAATTAACTAGAGGTAAGTACCTCGTCTCTTCCCCTTATGTGCGCCTCAGGTTTGTGTGTATTTGAGTGAAAAGTACGACTCGCAAACTACAAATCGTAACCAACACTCCATCTCTTCACCTACTTCTGAAAAAAGACTTCATTTCCTTTTTTAATAAGGTAATAAAAAAAATAATTTTGCAATCGATGTTTTCAGCTCTTTGATAATTTTTCCGATTTTCAATGTCATTTTGTAGACTAAATCGCTTTTCATTTTCCTCCCTTGTTTGAAAATATATTTAGAAATTGGGTCTATAAATTGTCAGTTATGAAATTGTGAATTTAAATGTCGCCCTTTTGAATGGAAATTGAAAGTCTGGAAGAAAATTTGCTACAAACCTTTCATTCTCTCTCTAAGAAAATATAAGCTACAAACTTTCCATTCCATTCTCTAAGACCTAAGTGAAACGAAATAATTACATGTTAATGGAATAGTTTGTATAGAAGAAGTGCAAAATAAACCATATACAAATTTAACACATTTGATCCAATCAAAAGCAGACAATAATTAAGTAAAGAAGATTATTTAGGATACTTTTACCTTACTCAAATGAGTACAACGGTACCTAATGAGTTAACCTATTTAGTACCAATGTTCCCAGAGGGAACGCACACAACTTCAGTATTTAACTCTATTCAAAACAAAAGTTCGTCCGCGTTTCCTTTGGGGACATTGGCACTAAATGGGTCAAGGAAAAAGTGATATAATATGGTAAATAATACCCTATTTCCCTGGTTAATGAAATGGAGTATAAATGACAGGTAGTAGACAAGACTACTTAAAGATGCTTTCGCTGCACAAGATTAATGTTGATGTCAAATATATCTATCACTAATGTTATATCTACCCTTTGATTTAAGGTAATATCCAGTCAATGTGAATAGAAAAAACAAACTTATCTATATTTATACGCGCATGCATATAGATTTACGCGTTTGATAATAGATGATTGATTATATTTGTGCAATGTAATTTTTATTTATTACATATATAACAATTAAGCTTTTCACATTTTTATATTTCTCAGCCGGCAAGGGCTGATATATTTTATTGGAGATGCATGAACTTTTAAAGAAAATATCAACGTACTTATTCCAACATATTGGAATTTTGAAAACAATAGATTCTTTGCATGGCGAAGCGCGTCTGAAAATCTTCGATTTATAGTAGCATGTATACAAATAATTGAGTTCTCTGACAAAAACATAAAGTGATTTACGAATATGGGTGAGCATTTTCCAGAAATAACAAAATATAATAATGCAATTTTGTGCAGATTTTCAAAGATCAAACAATTCTTTTCTTTAAATTTTTAAATCACGTGATCATTGTATTTCACTATTCGTTTTTGAACAGTTTGTATATTTTTGTATTTACCTGTTGCCAATTTGTTATAGGGAATTTGAGTATACGTTCGACAAGTGATTTATACAGTAAAACTTTAGACTTGACAGGTAAGTAATTAATAGAACAAAATTTAGAGTAAAGAGCATTGAGTTTTACACTGACAATCTTCAACTGCTCCTTCGATTTAAGTTTATCATGAAAGATGATACCAAAATAATTTAAGGATGTTACTGTTTCGACTTTTACTTAATTATATCATTTAAATCGAAGAGAGAGGATGGGCCAAAATTGATTAATTAGGACTTTTCATGGCTTAGGCAAAAAATGATTCATCTCTAGATTCTTATTCAATATATCAATATATCTTCATTTACAAAACGGATCCTTCAATTCTTAAAAGAATCGTTATGTCATCTGCATAAGTGTAGTACCTTACACATGAACTATGAAGTGAAAAAAACATAATTTATTTAGATAGTGAATATCAGATGCCCATGGACTGAGCACTGCAGCACTCCTACATATACATTTTCTCTCCCATTTGAGCCAAAACCATTTACTACTACATCAGATTTTCTACGCGTCAAGAAGGACACTAACAAGTTGATTGAATTAAAAGAAAAACCATAAGCTCTTTTAATTTTACATGGAGATTGGAGAATCGATAAATTGATTGGATCCAATGCACTTTTTGAATCTAAGAACAAAGACATGCAGTCCTCTTTCTTTTCCCACGAATCAGTGACGTCGCTTCCAAAAAGTGAAGTTTTTCAATTGAATAAAAAGTTCTTTATTATTTGCTCTTTTTGATTAAATTGACCTGAAAAGAAAGGATTCACAAGCCTGCAATGAAATCATTGTTTTTAGTATAACAGTTGTTTTCTATCAATTATGACATGCTTTTTTGAATTTACCATTCATTTTACATTCATCACGTCAGGATTTTATTCACGTGAGGCAGGTTATTTATCTGTTCTTATATTAATTATTAATTATATTTTGTTTTATTAATATCTTTCATATTTTTGCAGCCTTAAAAAGTTTTTTTTATTAAAATGAATTCAAGATCCTAATTAAATTGTCCAAACAGATTTTGCTATAACTGTGGTGAATTTGTTATCAAAAAACCGAGAAAAAAGGTTACAGAATTCGTTAAAAAACCTATTATGCTTATTTTGGAGTTAAACTAGGGGACCAAGACAAAAATGGGCTCCTCATTTAGTTTGTTCAATGTGTGTGGAAGAATTAAGGCAATGGACAAAGGGAGAAAAAGGCTATGCGTTTTGGGGTGCCGATGATGCGGAGGGAACAGAAAAGCCACACTGATGATTGTTATTTTTGTTCATCTTTAATACAAGGACATAACTCCAAAACAAAAAAACATTATTTATCCAAATCTTAAATCAGCCCTGAGACCTACTTCCCATTGTTTAGAAGTACTTATTCCTTCACCTCCAAAAAGTTTGAATGATATAAAATTGAGTACTGGTGATGAATCTTCCAGCAAACTATGATATTTCTATTGAAAATGAAAGCAACAAACCTCAAGTGTTCAATCAGTGTAAACTTAATGATCTGGTACGAGATTTGGGTTTATCAAAAGAGTCAGCCGAACTTTTAGGTCCATGATTTAAATCTTTTGTGTAAAGGTGCATCGTTTTTCTGATATCGCGATCGTGAGAAAGCGTTTTTATCCTACTTTATGAAGAAAATGATTTGGGTTTTTGTAATGACCCTCAAGATCTGGTAGAAAGATTTGGCGTAAAATATAGTGATCAAGACTGGAGACTTTTCATTGATTCATCTAAAAAAAAGTCTCAAGGCATATTGAAAACAGGTTTGCTTCAATTCCTGTTGATCACTCCGTGATTATGGAAGAATCATCGCAAAATTTAGCTTTACTTTTAAATAAAATTGACTATGAAAGACACAACTGGAAGATTGCGGCGATTTAAAAATGTTATTTATGCTGTTGCGGAAGCAGCCAGGATGCACAAAATCTCCATGTTTTTTATATGAGTGGAATATCAGAGCGAGGAATCTTCATTGGACTGAGCAACGTTCGCCAATCAGAAATTCACTGGTACCTGGAACCAAAAACGTTTTGAGGGAAAGTTCAACCAACCCTAACATTATTTTATTGCCACCACTTCACATTATGTTAGGACTTATAAAGCAGTTCTTAAAAGTTAGGGCTTTTCTTATTTGATTAAAAAGTTTTCTGGTCTTTTGCAGGTAAAACTCAAAGAAGGAGTTTTTAGATCAAAATTTTGATATTTGCCTAGATGTTGTAAGGAAGAAAGCCTGGGAAAGTTTCAAAAAAGTCGTCGAGAATTTTTTGGGAAATCATAAAAGTCCAGATTATGAAAAAATTGTAAAAGATGCTGGAAAATTATAAAAATATGGGATGTAATATGAGCCTTAAAATTTATTTTCTACATTCCAATCTTGATCGTTTTCCTGAAAATTTAGGAGATGTAAGCGAGGAGAAAGGTGAGAGATTTCATCAGGATATAAAAGAAATGAAGAAAAGGTATCAACGAAGATGGAATTCAAATATGTTAGCTGATTACTGTTAGATGCTTCAAAGGGAGACAAAACAGAATGTCTACAAGCGTTAATGTCATCGACGTAGCTTTCATTACAAAGAGATAAAAAATTTGTTTACTTTATATTGTTTGAAAAACTGTTATTTTTTAAACTTCATTTTGTTTTTGTTTTTTCATTAATAAAGAATTTAGAAATTTTCTGATATTTCAAATTTTCTTTTTTTGTGTTTCAGTGTTATGTAGATTTGTAAAATTGTGAAAAAATCTAACGTGTTAGGGAAAGATCATTATTATTTTTGGATTCAGCGCACTCAAATTATATAAGAATAGATAAAATTATTAAAAAAATTTTAATTTTGCAGGCCTTATTAGACTCGAAGAAATTTGTCGACTTTTTTAAAAAGAATATTTTTGAAAGCATACGTACGATGGAAACTGGTCTATAATTATTGATACAAAAATCTATCCATTTTATGAATAAGAATACTTTTGCAACATTAAGTTGATTTGGGTAGGTATGGTCTAATATCTCATCAACGGTATATACAAATAAATGAAGAAGGTGCATTTAAAATTTCTGCAGTATGATTATAAAAATCTCGAGATTCACTGTTCCCAAGTGATTTGCTCGATAGAAGAACATCATTGCAAGAAAAAGTTCTAAAATTGAAATTGTTTTTGACTCTAAGATTTTGTAATCATTGTTTATCTGAAATATTTTTGACGTGAAAAATTGAGCAACTTTTCCAGGGTGGGCTTGATATCCATAAATACATCATTTTCTTTTCACCACATTCATTTTCTTTTTATTCGAAAATAAACTCTTCAATTCCTTCCATATATTTTTACTATCAAGCTTATTTCTTTCAAAAAATATGAATATAAACTATATGATTTTTTTTTATGAAATCTCCAAGAAATATTGATTAACTTTTTGATACGTTGAAAACTGGATATGGCGAATTTTTTGGTAACTTTTAATCTAATTCGTTATAACATTAATTTGCTATATTCGAATCAAGTACACCGTAGAAAAAGTATGTACATGGTCAAAATTTATTCATTAAAAAAAGTACATTAAGTTTTTTTGTAAAAAAAACATCAATTTGAGTTATTTTCACTTTTTTGTACAAATATTTTGTTTTCTAATTCATACAAAAACGTATCATCCATTTTGCTTTGTAAGCAAAATATATCATTCTCTTTTGTTTATAAGCTTTAACGTTTTTCTTCAATTTTGGTGAGTAATTTTTTGCTCCTTATACATTCATCGAGGAAATTTTGATCGCTGTCTAAAACATCATATTGTCTTCGAATTGATCAAAATGATGATTCTTAACATCAGAGGTTTACAAGATTATCAGCAGCCATTGTAAAGATTGCAAAAATTTTTGCTATTATCAAGTAGGTTCATTTTATCATTTGCCCAAACTCTTCATTACTGGCCTTTCTTCTTTCAGTTATCGTATCATTTGAAGCATAGTTCGTTTTGAAAAATAAAGCAGCAAAACAATTTTGAATTGATTCTTCACTGACTAAAAATAAAACTGATTTAAACAAAAAATTGCGCCAAGCAGATTCACTTTAAAATCTTTCATATTTGTGAGTGGTAAGAGCGTGGGGTCTCGATGCGATGGTCCAGGTTCGATTCCTAATCGTGGCAATCCAAACCATCTCTCCAGCTATGGACGTTTATTCTTCCCTTGCTAACATTTTTTTGCTATAATCTAACCTAGAGTTTCTCAACCGTGGGCAAATACTCCACTATTGGACGAAAATGGAATTCAAGTGAGCAAATTGTTTGGCATCGTAAATACGTATATTCAAATTTGATCCAAAATACAAGAATGGGTGATAATTCCTTTTTTTTGTAAAATGGAATCTGTAGAAGAAAATTTTTAGAAAAATGTATTGAACTTAAAGAGAATAAAGAAATCAAATTAAATTTGAAAAAATGGGAAGGATTTTGGACATTTTTTTACTTCGAAGTGGGCAATTTTTAATTTTTTTCCAACTTCAATGGGCGTTTTAAACAAAAAGATTGAGAAACCCTGCAACGCATAATAATATTTTTTCGGTTAAATAAAATGTTCTTCCAAAAATTTTTTCGTTATAAAGAGAGTTTTAAGGAAATTTGCCATAGTTTTAATGGGACCGCTAAGTTCTCTTAGTTAAAAGTAGAATTAGTTATAACTGCATCCGCGTTATATGCGGTTTTTACTACTTTTGCCTTAATCAAAAACTCTTTCGACGATTTATTAACTTTTAGTAAAAAAACAATATGAAAATGAGGACAAACATTTAATTTTACATTTTTTAACTTGTTTTCCAAAATTAATCAAAGCAATCTTTTCCTTTCTGAAAGATAGCAATCAAAAAAATACAAAATTCATACTTCCCAATAGAACATTTTATTTAAACTAATTCGAGCGTTCTTTTATTGTATAAAATTTCTTTTGTTTAGTTACCATATATTTTTTAGTAAATGACAGGCAGAATGAATGATTTTGTTTCATAGAAAATTTGTCTGCTTAATAATACATTGGAAAGGTTGTCTAGACGAATTCTTTAAATGGTCCTCCAAAACATAAATTAAATAGTTCTGTTAGAGAATCTGAAGATTAATCTGAAAGCCTAGATATTGAGCGTTGGATTGAGTTTAGCAATCGTTCAAGTACTAACACTTGAGAATACATTATATGTGCTTACCTATGTCGTCAAATCTGAAAATAGAAACACCGCTTCTCAATTTTTTATAATTCTTCTATAATAACCAAAAATACAATAAACTATTTGTTTTATCACAATTTTATGAAAAGTTATGAGAAAACAGATTTTTTTTAGAAAAAAATGAAATGTTATTTTTATTGGAAAGTAAACATTTAAAGTTTTTATGTGATTGTGAAGATGGCATTTTTCTTTCTCACGTTATTGTTGACACCATCGTTATTTTCATAAAGTATATGGTAGAGCTGGCACTTGTCTATTTTCTTCAAGCTGCCGGATCGCCAGGCTCAACACTGTTGGCCTAATGAAAAGCGCATACATTTATATATCTCACGGGAGTTGAGTCGCCCTACCTTATTGACAGGCCTGTTATCCAATCAAATTAATGAGCTCATCCGAAACCGAAAATAATAATCTTTGAACCCACCCTATTTTTTCCAATCTGCCTATAACCCCTATTTTTATAAGATTTTAATCCTTGATTAAAGGCTTGATATCTGGCCTTAATTTTAAATCAATATATGTGTCTATTCACCATCACCGAACTTTTTATCAATATCTTTGCATCCTTCATTTTATTTTTAATGATAATATTCTAACTAAGCATGGTGACTTTAAAATTATTGTTTTTAATGAATACTATTACAGTTATATTCTCTATCTTCAAGATTTCCAGACTATATAAAGGTGATTCTGATTTGAGTCTCTTTACCTTCTTTGAAAAAAAGGTAGACTCTCATATTTTTTTTGAAATAATATCCAGAAATCGGTAAACGCATCTCTCCCATACCCGCGTAGTGCCCTACTACCTCGCCTTCTCAGGAACTTCAAAATTTCCAAACGCCAGATTATAAAAATGAAACAATCCTTAATAATCTAGCAAGTGATGACGTTTTAAGTGTAATGGATTCTTGAAATCTATAGGCTAATACGTCAGATGATGGCTTGAACGCATCAAAATCGTTCACAAAGTCTTTCTATCTGAGTTAGGTCGAATTTTGCCATCATTTTTATAAATAAAAAAATCAACAAAGATTCCTTTAATTTTTCTAATGAGTTTTTGTTATCAGAACGTTTTTGGAAATTTCTCCTGCGTTTTTCCTCTGCAGATAAAGCTTAACCTAAAAGTTGTTCTAAGTTGAAAACACCAAAAAGCAAAAAGAAGCTTTGAATAAGAAATTGCAAGGTCTCTTCTACCTCAAGAATCAATGTTTTTGTAAAAACGAAATGGATTTTAACCCTCACATGGCCATCCTGGTCCGGTGCGTCCATGGCCTTACGCATTTGTAAGTTTTTTCCCAGAAATAAAGTTCTTTTGTCAAAAAGAACTAAAAGATTATTTTAGAATATAATACAATAATACATAATATATTATGATTTTCATAAAATAAAATAAATTATTTTCAAAGTGATGCAAACTTTATTTTATAAAATATTAAGACAAGAGTAATATAATCGAGATAGTTGCAGAATACAGCCATCGGCCAACGTTTTGAGGTGTTTGTTGTATGTGGTATAAGTAAGCACGCATCATCTGATTGGATTTATCAACACCTGATTTTAAACTGTTGTAGCACAACATTGATTTCGGTTTATGTTTTCATCCTATCTTCTCAAGAGCATCGTAGTGCTGGCTGCTCATAACAAGAACTGCTTTGAAATTTGTCGTTGCGTCATTCTTTGGAAAGTAAGCAACAAGGGAGGCACAACTGGAGTACAAAGTCATGGATTCATACCCTGCCAATCGCAAACTCTTTAGATTTCGAGATTTGACAATAGGAGGAACACACCTTTTGTTTGATGCCAGTGTGTCTAAAACGGATAAGTTGCGCTCCTTACCCCATAAGCATAACTCGTGATCCATGAAAAAGCGAGCACTTTTGTTATACAATTATAAGAAAAGAAAAACTAAAATTTAAAAAAAGTTTAAGGAAACAGAATTGCAAAAAGACAAAATACAATTGAAAAAAGACAAAATACAATTGTAAAAAGAGAAAATAGAATTGCAAAAGGACAAAATAGAACTAAAATGGTATACAATATTTTCTATCAGGCAAAGGGGAGGCTTTGGCTTGATGCACGACAATTGTTTAAATGCGACCAGTGGTCTCATGTGAGGTTAAATGCAACAATTGGTCGAATGCGGCAATTCGTTGAATTTATATTAGGATTAATGTTGGAGTTAGTTTTTAGGATTGATCTTAGAGTTTGTTTTAGGATTAATGTTAGAGCTATATTTAAAGCAGAGTTATAACTTGTCGTGTAAATTAAAAAACATATTTTAATGAATTGTCTCACTCACCCAATCGTCTTTCCACTAATTATTATCTTAGACGCGCTTTCGCTACACTCCTGAGCGTAGTGTCACAGATTAGAGTAGCAGAACACCTGACTAACGCTTCCTTAAAAATCTGATATTAGTTTATTCCCTCATCTCCCCCACAAATAAATGTTCTGGGCACGCTTTAGGTTTCTTTTGCAAGAAAAAATGATACGCAATGCTGTTACAAATATGGGCTGCTTTACGCTTCTTTGTTTCATTTCTCAGAAATAACATTTAACCTTGTTTTTAGTTTCGTTTAGACACACTTCTTATCAACAAAGTAAATATTGTTTTGTTTCAATTATTAACTAACTAAATAACTTTCAATTAACTAGTTAGTGTTTCTTTATCTCCTCCAACACAAATAAATACATCATCTTTACCATAAAAGATAGTCATGTTGAATCAATAAGTAGCACGATATTTTTAAGCCATATATAAAATTTGTTTTCACTCTTTCTGAGTAAAATATCATGACTTCCTATGAGGAATATATGCTTCCCAATTTGGCAAGTGTTGCAATAAGCTATATCGATATAAGTGTATTTAAATAATTGTAATGCCTATTGACTTATGGCCTGTCGACAGCGATGCATTTTTTACAATATTCAACATACTATTATACATATTAGACATAAATATGCTTCATTGAATATACTATATATATATATGAATGCCAGTGTGTACATTAGGAAAACATTTGAATATAAATAGGTTTAAGACGACCAAGCTGTGACATGAGCTGCGTCAATAATGTATTCGATACGATGGCTAGTTTGTTCGAAAATTAATAGTCTTGGAGCCATTATTAATAAAACATGGAAGGAAGATTGCTCTGAGAGGGATGATGCGTCGCCACTGAATACGTAATGGCGACAAAAGCGCGCAGCTCTTGCTTCGTGTCACTACTTCTTTTCCTCAAAATCACGCAACTCTCCCCTGACAAGTTAGTTTGACATTGATTCATACAAATTCTGTGCTGTAAATTTTAATATAATAATTATATTAGTATTAATTTTAATGGTAAGTGATATTAGTGAGTCTTTTTCTATAATATAAGCATTTTGCGCTGATTCATCCTACTTTTTTATCCACATTTTGTATTGATTTATCCACTGTATCTATACTTTCCCTGATGATAATCTTAGTCTATCACATGTACAAAGATTGAATCTTTTAAAAAGTCCCTAGGCAATATACTTTGCTTACTTCCTTATCAACTTTTTTATATACTTTTTTGACTTTCACTTATATACTTTTTTGAAGTAAAATCGATATACGTTTTTTCTTTTAAACTAAGAGAGATTAAAATATATTTTTTATCTGTTAACTTTAAATTTAACTTTTATAAAGTTCCTCATTTTTTAAAATTGGATTTTTTTCTGACTTGTTTTAAGTATCTTCACACACTCTAACTCAATTCACAAACAAATCAAAAATATAAACATTACCAAAGCAAGACATCTTTATTTACTATCCAAATTCAAAGCTACATTTTTGTGCTTGGCATCCTTCCCTCGGGTGCTCTCATAAAATTAAAATTAAGGGACTAATGGCCCAATTATATTATAAATAATCGTATAAGTGAATTACTAAAGTAATAATTAACCAAACATGTAACTAAGGATAAGAAAATATCTAAATAACACATTGGGGGATTACATTTATGGATCCAACTAAATACTCAACTCGAAAAACGTAATTTATTAGAATTGTATACTTGTTAATATTAATAATATCAGTTTAGAAGTAAATGTGGTGGTACAATGGCTACTTGCATATTGATTCATTCAATTGGTTAGTTAGCAAGTTGATGCGTTGATAAGTGAATAATTTATTTAGATATAGTTCTCTTTCCCCATTATTGGAAAAAAATTAAAACATTGACATCCCTACAGTTCTTCCCATTTAAAATATTTAGCCGCTATTTAAATGTATGTCAACTCTCTAGTTCATTCGTTATATAATTTGTTTATAGGGTATATAAGATTTACAAGTATACTAAAAAATAGTTGTAATTGATATATTCTATAATTATATTAAACATAAAAACTTTGCTACAAATTTAATATACCAAGTTTAGGTAGAAATCTACTTTTGTAAAAATTATAAATATGAACTTTAATTTTTCACAAAATCGTCAATTCAAACAACCTGGTTTAAATTTTTCAATAATTGAGATAATTTTTTTCTTCAAAAAAAGACATAAACTCTTTTTCTGTATAAAAAAAGATTTTTAAAATAACTATCGTGTAAATTAAAACTCTTTGAAATAAGTTATATCTTTCAAATGAAAACATGATTAGAATTGTGGTAACCTAAGTTTCTTTTTGTAGAAGATAAGAATTAGACCCCAGGCTTGGCTTAAGAAAATCTGAAAATTTTAATGGTACCGTAGGGTGTTTTCATCGAAAAGGCACAATTGCGCCGCTTGTATCGAACTATGAGGAAAGCAGGCTTGATGCGGGTTCGAACCCAAGACCTTGAGTTATCGAATCCGGCATCTAACCAACCATACTTACGCCCCTGATGAAAAGCGGTCTTTAAATTAAAAAAAATCATGTTATCTGTGTAAAATTTAGAGCAAATTCCCATGATGGGTAAATAAAATGAAAGAAAACGTAAAAAAAGACACAGTCGGAGAAGAAGTCACGGAATCATGAATAACTTCTCATACTAGACAAAGAAATTACCCACAGCCCGAAATATCTTTTTCATATAAACATCTTTATGAGGAGATGCTACTTCACTATACACTATTTTACTATAATTTGTTGCCGTAACTCGCATTGGTACCTTTCATATACGTAAATGATAAAAGAAGCATTTCCTAAGTGAGATTCGTTTGGCTTTCTATTCCATCGAAACATATGTTAGCCAAACTATAACACAACTAATAGCGCATTTTTAAGCGATGAATTCCATTTGGGAAACATTTGGTTAAATAACTCAAAAAGTTTGGGATATACTGCTTTAAGGTGTTGGACATGTGATAAGGAAGTCGACATAGGCAGCCAATCAATTCACCGAGATTATGGAGAAAAAGTGAAAGGAGGAACAGTTATTAAGTTTGATTAGTTAATGAATAAGCTAATATTTTTTTCAAAAAAATGTTAACCTACTAGATCCGTGTAGAAAAATTAAAAAATGTGATTTATTTCATTTTTAAGCACAACATAAGCGTAATAATTCCTTCTAATAAAATGTCATTAAGATCCATGAGAAGCTTTAAGAATTTTAAATAATCGTGAACTTTCCATTTTATAATAATTATATTGCCAATAAACATTTTATACGTTAAGAACTTAGTGATTTTCTTTATCATGCTTTTCCCTTAATTACGCTTACCAGACGTTGCGTTTAGAACGGTAGAGTTTCCTTTTAATAAATGTCTTTATAATAAAAAATTAAATGTCTATTTGTTTTACTATTATATGAAATTGGAATTTTTTTTATTTATTTTAATTTTTTTGTGATTTTATTATGCATTTATTTTAGAAAGTAAACCTTACACGTGAAATCTCAAACTGGTAATCTCAACTATTTAAATTGTAAAAATTGTAACCTCAACAATGCCTAATTATACTTTTGTAGTAGTAAACTTTTGGTATGATAAAAGTAAATTTACTAAACCAGTGGTAAATTATAAATACTAATAAGTGAGTGATTTTATTCTAAAAAATTTTATATTAATAAATCAATGTAAAAATATAATGATTAGCAAAAATTTGCACAAATCTAAACTTGAATAAGTTTATAACTGGCAAAATAGGCCAAAAAGTGATAAATTAAAGAGAAATTTCCTATATAAATATGTGAATAAATCACGAAATATTCAAAAAACATTTAAAAAAAACCACTTCCCTAGTTATTATATTGCAAAAATGTGGTATATATAATTTTTGGTATTTTTAATTATAAAAATTTATACCACAATGTTAATTAATTTTTACTATGGTAGGTTTATATATACTTTATTATATTTTTACTATTCAAATAATAATATTACTAGTTAATTTTTTAGTGATTAAAAGTCTAAAAGAAGAAAATGTATATTTGATCAAGATTTATAAAAAATATTCCGATTTAATTAAAGGGTGCTAGATGTTCTATCAAGACTGCAATATTTATTTCTTTATCTCTCATGGAAAAGGAAGAGTAATCAGTATTTGCGAATCGAAAAACATAAAGTTCTATTTTTGTCACAACAAAATATGGGCAGCCTAGACTTCTAGGGGCTGTCAAAGTCGTTGCGAGCGACTCTTCGTCGACGTAAGCTTAATCCAAGGGGTCCTTCACTTCCAACCCTCTTTGGGAGTCTTTGTTCTAAATTGTCCACTACCTACCTGGTAGAAGATGGATTTGCCCATTCAAATGCGATTTTCATGCAGAAAGAAATTAGTTACACATCGAAAATCGTGAATTCATCAAACATGAGCTTGGTATTTCAATAATAATAATAATTAATCAGGCACAAACAATCACATCCCTCTAATTAAATTTTCGCTAAATAAACATAATTATTTTTTTAAAATTAGAGTTTTAATAAATTTTTGATTTTGTTTGAACATCTATGAATTCAAAGGGAGGATAATTGTATTTGATTTCCTTTGCTAGGCCAGGAGTCTCTCGATAAATAGTTATGGCAAAGCCTGAGACTATAAAATAGAAGTATAGACTAATTTTTCCATGAGCAATCTCTTTCAAGAGATAAAACTATTTTTATCTATTTCAGCTTTCTCCTTTTTTTTATCTGATCAGGCAAGAAGACGATTTGTTTTCAACAACAACAACAATAATAATAATAATAATATAATAATAAATATGGAAATGACAAAAATTTAGAGTGATCGCAAAACTTTTCAATATGGTGTAGCTTTAAAATATTCGCTCTCGTAGAAAGATGGGTATGCGTTGTTGTTACTTAGTTAAGTCGAGATTAGATTATTATTATTTAACATCAACGTTTTTAATCACGATGAAATGAAGGAAGAGAGAGTTTCTTGGCGTGATGCACATTTAGTACCTGCTTTTACATACAAAATGCATTTGAGGTAAATGTGCTGTTGCAACCCTGCATTCAATAGAGACAGATGGGAATTGTATCGTACACCAGTGTTTTTTCGACCTTGTTTGGCAGTGAATATTAACATCGATTTTTCATTGACCACAAAATTATTTTTCTTTAAAAAATAAATCAAAATTAAAAGAATATAATAGTTAGAATTTAAAAATAACGTGAACTTTTAGTTAAAACAAATATAGACGTCGAAAATATTAATTTTTTTATTATAAATCATTCAATATTTTTATAAGTGTAAAATTAATTTTCAAAACTTTTTTTCATTTAAAATAAAGATTTTATTACACATAAAATTTTATTTCTAAATTTTCACAGCAAACCAAATTTGCGCTTTTGTTCAATTTAAAGTTTTTAATTTTATGAGCCATTTTCGTATAGGATTGAAGCTCTGAATAAAACTTTCGGATATTTCTTTCGAAAGAACTTTCGGGAATGAATACGATCGTCAAACGCTGCTTTAGATAGGGCTGCCAGATTTTTACATTAACAAACCAGGAAGAAAATGAAGTACAAAATTTTCTATTTTTGACAAAAATAAATAATAGGAAAAATATTTGGAAAGTAAAAGATGAATTTTTATACTAAAAAAGAAAAACACTCATATTTGGAGCTAAATTCTTCTAAAGTCCTTTTTTGGACATATAAGATTGGTGAATGAAAAAAGGTAATTCCTCTGAATCTCCCGTGATTCCACTGTTAAGTGTGATAAAATGGGGACAATCTCAGAAAACTTACAGCCTTAGCTTTAGATAATTAAATATTTTAAAAGTTTTTTATTTTGATACATTGTGATTATGTTTAATTTTTGTTAGGCTTTTTTAAAATTAAGTTGTGTATTGTTCGTGACTTTCGCCCTTATCCTTTCGGATATCGTAGCCCGACCGGAATGCTGAGTCCAATATAAATACAGCTGAGTGAACGATACAATCCTAACGCCAACACCCTCAAAGTGGGAAGCAACCTTAAGGGCGAATCTAGTACTCAGAAAAGAACAGAACTATATCGCAGAACGCAGAATTCCCTATTTCGCAGGGGCTATTGTATATGGGTAGTCTCACCTATGATAACTTTTCTCTCTTTTTTAGCATATACCCCCAAGAACGCTATAGGCTGGTTTTACGTGAGCTTCCAAGAAGGCATAATTTTGGACAATTCTTATGTGTTCTTAGTTTAATATACTTTTTATTCAATTTCTCCAAACATTTTCTCGAACCAAAAAAATGAGGTACATCTATGAGGAATAGTGAAAGTGTTGTCATAAACACTTCTAAAAAGTTTGTACACAAGTTAATTTAATTTATTCTAGGCATCCTAAAATGGAGTCACCATAAGTCAATTTCGGGATTGTTAGGATTTTAATGATTTTTCCGACCGTTGTGGAATTGACCTAAGGTCTTTGAGACATCCGTATAACGCTAGAGCTTTTTTACTTTTCTTAATCTTTTTGTGAGCTTCATGATGAAAACTAAATCCTGCATCCCAATTGATTCCTATGAACTTGCATTTAGAGTAATTCACCTTAAGGTTGCATCCAGTGAAATACCTCCCAAATATGGTATTTACGTCTATAAGGTGTTTGCAAATAATAGGGACATGAGCGGCAATATATACACATATGTCGTCTGCGAAAAGACTATCCTAGCATAGATGGACTTATTGAAAGAATCCCTAATGATAGATATGTATAGGTTTAACATAAGAGGGCTTAGAGGTGAACATTGAAGGACCCCGTGTCCTGCAATGTAAAGAAATCATCGTTTGTTGACAGTCTTTTTTTGGACCCAAAGTGTTCGTCTGGGATTATTGCATTTTTTTTGTACCAAGCATCGAGTATTCCCACAATCAATTTGTCATACACTTTGCTCAGATCAGGGAGAAGACTGATAGGCCGTATGTCACTAGGTTTGCGTTCTTGTAGTCAGTCATTGCTATATAAACAAGTATAGCCCTTTTATAGCGGTCTGGGTAGAACCCATCTTTTATAAAAGAGTTATATATTGCCAGCAAGACGTCCCTAAACCTAGGGGGAAGATTCTTGATGAATAGATTACTAACTTCATTCCATTCCGACACTTTCCAAGCTTAAGCTTATTAAGGATTTGAAACAGATCCTCTAGGGAGAAATTAGTGTCGTTCATCGCAAGTAAACGCGTAAAAAACTCATTTTCAGAATTAAAATATTTAGGAACTGGAATTGTCGTATACACACGTTAATTATCAGTAAGCAACGCACATTTATCTTTCAAATCAATGGCTGTTCAGTTATTCCTAATGACCTAGGATGGACCTTAGCAAACAGACTTCAGCCCTCTAACCAGGTTCTACAACTTCGAAAACTCTGTAGCGGATTAGATGTTTTTGTGCTATTTGTAAATTTCCTAGATGTGGTCTCGCCGAGTTTTTTCTAATGAATTTTTGTAATCGATTGATAAGATTCTTTGTCTCAGCGTCCCTAGTGTGAATGTATTTACTATAGAGAGCTCGTTTTTCTTTCATAAGTAAAAGAACATTCTTCGAAATTGGATTTTTGTAATTCCTAATAAGGAACTGCCCCTCGTACCGCCGAGAGAATTACATCGTTGACACACTCCGAAAGTTCCTTATGTGGTTTTACTCCTATGCACCTCATGACCTGCGCGGCTGAATTATTTAGTATCGACCAAAACAAATCCCGGTTGGCTTGTTTCAAGGCACACGTCGTCACTAAATTTCCCTTGTCAGCCGACAATTGTGAACCCAAAGGAACTGTGACCATTAAAAGCTTGTGGTTAGATACACAGCAATCCTGATTAACCTTTATTAAGGCCATTAATTATCTCAGATTGACAGTCTAGTGTGGCGAGCGTTTAGGTCACCTAGTAGTGGCACCTTATTGGAAGAACGAAAATATCTTTCGAAAAATTCATAATCCAACATAGGCTTACAAGGTGGATTGTAACAACCCAACACAACTAAATGTCCCTCTCTACCAAGATCAAGCTTCAGGGCCATCGAGTCTCCCTCACCGATGAGGTTTCACTTTGTTTGAAAGACATAGGCCTTTAACTGCCGTCGTGACGTTTGAAGCGTCAGCAATCGATAGGCCTTTATTAATTATTGAACAGGCCTTAGATCTAGGAATTACAAACGGCCATTAGGGGCATTGCTGGAGTAACATTTCCTTATATTTGTCGTCACGGACCAGGAGCTTGATCAAGTTGAGCTTAGTAAGTTTGAATGGTTTCTGGGCCATGATAGCCTTTAAAGATCGTAGCTCTGGCATATTTTTTAGAATTTTTGTGAAAGAACATTTCTCTAACTAATTAACTAAGTTAAACTGACTAACTAATTTTAGGGACGGAACGTCCAAATAATCTTACTTGTTACTAAACAAATTGAAATTTTCGCTTTTTGAATCAGTGAAAGCTTTTTAAATTTGAAGAGCTTATATTTTAAATGCTGGATTCTCAGTATCTTGCGTTTCACTATATCTACGTTATAGTGTGCATAGCTAGAGTCTAGAGATAGTATACGCTGGAGAATATGCATATGTATTATTATTGATTATACAAGTATGCCTCATTTCGTAAAATTAGACATACTCCATTATTATATTAGATTATTATGTGTTTGCTGGAAAAAATGAAATCTTTTTGAAAAATCCATGATAACAAAGAGTAGAAATGAATTTTTTAAGATACAGTTAAAGCAAATTTTATTGTAGATCTGCTTTATAATCAGTTAAAGAAGATGGAATGAGGAATAGTTCCGTTATTTCCTATTCTTTTTTCTACCACATAATTCAAGAAGAAAGATAGCTGTACATTGAATACCTATTCTAATTTTTTTGATATCTTTCATGAGAAGCAAGCAAAAACTCCGCATTTCTGTTATATACATATAACTTCAATTTAGTTATACTGCTCTGAAGTGATCCAAGGTTTAAGTTTGGTTAAAATGTTTACTTAATTCTCTATTTATTTGGCTTTATTATTAAATTAAATCCATATCTCACACTCAAAAAAAGGTTAGAAAGAAAAATTCAGATTTTAGTTGTTGACTTAATACGGTTTTCAACTCAACAAAACACCTAGAGTGAATGATTGGGTAAGAAAGTTAATACCGCCTACCATTCCTCAAATTGTAATTTGTCACCTCAACTTTCTTACTTGGATACTCGACTGTCACGGGTTTGGCCCATGCTTGATAACCATAATTTGATTAAAAGTTTTTTGTTAACGTTGTAACTGTGGTTTGAAAACCTTTAGCTTTGCTTTAGCATATGCAGTAAGCCGTATGATAAGCCTGCCTCCTACACCACACAGACACACACACACACACAATGCGATAGACCAGGCAGTGTTAAATCTTCGTCTCGTGTAACAGCTTAAGCCTTCAATCTGAAATCCTATTTGCGTGAGGTTGTAACGCGATTATGAGATCACTGCATTTCTACATCCAAGTATATTTTTTAATAATAATAAATATTGCATTGTATTTTCATTACATTGTATTTATTTATTTATCTATATTATATACGAAGGTGTGTGTATAAACAAATAAAGTAACTAAATCACACGGTCAACGAGAGTTATAAAAAAACTCTCTACTCTAACTTTATTTACTTTTTATTCACTTTCCTTTGAATGGAGCATTAGAGCATAATGCCTTCTCCCATCCCCTCCATCTTCACCACACTCTCGCACTTTGCATGCAAATTCCCTTTCTTTTTCAAGTGGCAATTCAGATGTTCGTGCGGTCGTTGAAGCCGTGAACTCAGCTCTCGTAAAATCAGCAGCAGTATCCACTTTAGAATTCTGAAACTTTAACTCAAGCACGCTCTTTCCAACGAGCTTATGAACGATCATTTGTTTAAGCGTGACTACTGTAGTGCCTTCTACGTCTCTTCGTTTGCGTAAGTAACGCCATCTTTTCTCACTCATCAATTACATAATAATCTTGATATTTTGCAATCTTTGCCCATTTGTATTATTCATACACGAATCCACTCTTACTCACTGGTACAGGCCAATAGTTCAAGCAATTTCATTTTCTCTTAGATAATGCTCGCTGTGGTATATTATAATATTATGTTATAGCTATTTTTGCAGTGCCATTTGATAGATGCCAGGATTATGTAACAAACATTTTTTCAGTAACAACTGCTTATTCATGAAAAGGGTTTAATTCTAAAAGAAGGAAATAGTAATATCATATTTATATTGATTTTGACCATGACTTTCTGAATAAAAACGTAGTGTATTGCCGCTGGTGGCATACCCTTAAAACTTAAAAAATTATAATGTCTCATAAAAATTCCATTTTAAGACATTAACTTACTTATCATCACCATCATCACTATCATCACCATCATCACTATCATTATCATCATCATCATCATCATCATCATCATCATCATCATCATCATCATCATCATCATCATCATCATCATCATCATCATCATCATCATCATCATCATCATCATCATCATCATCATCATCATCATCATCATCATCATCATCATCATCATCATCATCATCATCATCATCATCATCATCATCATCATCATCATCATCATCATCATCATCATCATCATCATCATCATCATCATCATCATCATCATCATCATCATCATCATCATCATCATCATCATCATCATCATCATCATCATCATCATCATCATCATCATCATCATCATCATCATCATCATCATCATCATCATCATCATCATCATCATCATCATCATCATCATCATCATCATCATCATCATCATCATCATCATCATCATCATCATCATCATCATCATCATCATCATCATCATCATCATCATCATCATCATCATCATCATCATCATCATCATCATCATCATCATCATCATCATCATCATCATCATCATCATCATCATCATCATCATCATCATCATCATCATCATCATCATCATCATCATCATCATCATCATCATCATCATCATCATCATCATCATCATCATCATCATCATCATCATCATCATCATCATCATCATCATCATCATCATCATCATCATCATCATCATCATCATCATCATCATCATCATCATCATCATCATCATCATCATCATCATCATCATCATCATCATCATCATCATCATCATCATCATCATCATCATCATCATCATCATCATCATCATCATCATCATCATCATCATCATCATCATCATCATCATCATCATCATCATCATCATCATCATCATCATCATCATCATCATCATCATCATCATCATCATCATCATCATCATCATCATCATCATCATCATCATCATCATCATCATCATCATCATCATCATCATCATCATCATCATCATCATCATCATCATCATCATCATCATCATCATCATCATCATCATCATCATCATCATCATCATCATCATCATCATCATCATCATCATCATCATCATCATCATCATCATCATCATCATCATCATCATCATCATCATCATCATCATCATCATCATCATCATCATCATCATCATCATCATCATCATCATCATCATCATCATCATCATCATCATCATCATCATCATCATCATCATCATCATCATCATCATCATCATCACCATATCATCATCATCATCATCATCATCATCATCATCATCATCATCATCATCATCATCAACGACATCATCATTAATAACATCATTTTCATCAAACACATCACCATTATCATCATCATAACCATCATCCTTAATGATTTATCACTCATTTTCTCTAATTTTTATTAAATTATAATTCTAAATTAATATTCTATACTGGTACTTTCTCTATCCTTACAATAAAAATGGCCAATTTTTGAAAACTTCCATTTTCTATCTAAAAGCTTTTTTAAAAATAAATATGATCTTCTGCTCCATCTAAATATACGCAATGCCACTGTTCTAAGAGAAGTTGAACTTCCTTTCCTCTTCAGGTTGCTCATATAGAATGACAAGTCTAATAATAATCTTAACAATACTACTATTTCTAGGAGCCGAAAGAGTACATATTGCACTGGCTTCATGTGACTAGAACAAGAGCAAAATACTATTCTTTTTTTTTCATTTGATCTGAATTTTTCGGATAGAACGAAGCATATTATGAACTCTCCTTCCTTTAAAAAATTTCTCATTTATACACAAAACGAAAAAATGGTGAAAAACTTTATTTTTCGAATAAATAAACTATAAGTATAAAAGATATAAATTATAGTTAAAATACAGAAAATGGTAAAAATTATTTGTTGATGCATTTACAGAGAAGTGGAGAACTATATAAGCCTCTGAAATTTCATATAGATAAAAAAAAAGGAGTTCTTGTCGTGAAATTTAAGATTTGTTCCAGTGGCTTGACTGAGATTCGCTCTGAGATAAAGAGTACTTATGATTGCAGTATAGTTTGTAGAAGTCAAAACTCGCTTTTATAGATTATCTCAACGAGATGTGCTAGTTCATCGTAGATAGTAGTTTATTCATGTGCAAAATTTGATTTATCAAACCTAGAAGCCTACTGAGTATTAGAACACGCTGTGCGCTACGAAAAAAGATGTTTATTTTAAGTTAGTTATGAAATATCCTATATATGTTGTGGGTAGAAGAAGATTTCTTCATAATATAGAAGAGATAGAAGGAACGAAACGCGCAAGAAATAACGAGGTAATCTTCTAAATGTGTTTGATAAGGGATTTTCGCGACACCACACTTCTTCTGATGAAATGTGGAACAGACTGCGTTATTGTCTTCTTCATTATAAGTAATAGGTAGTGTTCGCGCCGATAGCTTACTATCTCAAGTAGTAGCTATCTTTCGTATTCACGGGCATCATTTTTCTCACAACTCTTTTATTAATAATCATCTTGTTCGGATCTGATAAGGACGAATTGCGTGTTTGTGGAGAGTTAGGTAGGTAGTTAGTTGTGAAAAATTATGGAGGGAATCTTGTGATGGTATTAGTAGGCAACATCCATCTCGCATGTACATCATCACCCTATACGGCAATATGAGGAGCACTTGATTTATATGCATCTTTCCTACACGCTGTAAGCTACCATTTTACTCCCTCTTCGAAAACAAAATATTTACCCAGCCTGCCTCGTGTGAAACATTTTATTTTGTGATATAAGTGAATGCTATTCCCATTCACTTTGCGCTAATCCCCTCTCTTCCTTTGTTAGGAGCTATCTTATAAATTCCCTTTTTTATTTACTTTTTTATTTAAACTTTCTCTTTCACGGTAAGTTTACTTCAACTTGTAAATACGCCTATCCATAAAGTGGCAGAATTTTTTAGAATTCTTCAACCAAAATAAAATCAGAGTACACGCAATATATATTTATAGGGGAGCTCGATGATGACAAGTATTAAGGAAAAGTTAAGACTTCCATCTTTAAACAAAAGGATTAATCTCTAATGGTACTCGCATGCTTTAAACGAAGTCTTGTATAAGGCTTGGACTCGAGTCAAAAAACAGGAGTTTTATTCGAATATATAAAATTTCAAAAAGTCAAACCCCAAAAAAAATAGCTCAAGTTTACACATTTTCACAAAATATATAATGTTATGATTGAAAGAATATATTTAAAGTACAGGATTTATTACTTTCAAGACTAACTAGCTTTGAAGTGGTGCGATGACAAATTACCTTTTCCCAGTTGTATTACAAACAAGTTTCGATAGACGTTGGCATATATGTTTAAAATAAAATAATCCATAAATCATTTTTTGACTTAAATGAAGAAATTTGACTCAAACTCTAAATATGCTGCGGATAAACTTGATTTTTAAAATCAAATTAAATATCTTCAATCCTTGGGTCCCTTATTCGGTTGCTCGCTAAAAACTTTTCGCAGTGTTAGTTTTCTTTATGATTATTTCAAGAGACCAAATCAAAAATTGAAATAAACACATGAATTCAATTTATCCTTTAGATAGCATAACTGTACAAAATTTATTATTGGTTACATAACTTATTTTTTACATGATGATTGGGAGAAGGCATACCAAACAAGTCAAAATTTAAATATGTAAAAAAAAAAGAAAAACTGCAATTTTACCCGAGTCTTATTAAGTTGTCTGAGTAAAACTCTAGTTTAATTCTTCCGAGTTTTTACGAGCCCTATTGTACATGCGTTAGAAATGGTAGAGGATATTTAGTTTACAAGTATAAGCACACATCAAATTAGATAGGATTAAGCAGAACTTAATTATCTTATTTTTACAATTTTTAATTAGGTTTATGTCCCTAACCGTACAAAAAATGGGTATTAATTGATAAAATATATATTCGCTAGCACCACCATACGCAGACTTAAGAAGTACATATGTTTAAATGTTTAGTTCAAAAATTTACTAAATTGTCGTTTTCAAAAATAAAATAAACTATTAAAAATCTTATTTTAGTTTGAAAGAATATAACTGTTTTGATGCTAGATAATTTACATGAAGTTTGATTTTTTTGAGCCAAGAATTTTACCTTGCAATAAAATTACCCTGTATGAAAAAGAAGTAGAAAGGAAGAATTAATTGACAAAGAAATGCAGTAACATTTAAAATATATAAAGTATATCAATAGCAAATTAAAATAATCCCCTCTCAAAGATTCGTTTACAAGTTCACACTTTTTGGTGACGTATTTAAAAAGGCTTTATTCTTGTTTCCTTTCATATATTACTTTATCGTTGAAACATTTGGAATTTCTTGATTTGTTCAAAACAAATTATTACAACTTTTAAACATATAACAAATGTTAAAAGAAGAATTTAGCCAATTAGAAGTAGGATCAACTACAAGAAAAGAAACATCAAATTTCAGAATTTCAAAAACTTGTATTCTTTTAAAGTAATAAAATCTGAAATGTCCTTCAATGGCATAAATCCTTTGCTTTCAAATCCTATGTTGATACCTTGTAAAGACATTGAACATATTTAGTTTAGGTGGAATATAATGAGAAGATGCTAGGTTCAAAGAATATTCCTTTCTTATGGACTTAACAATTTTTAGAAAAGGCGTTTAATTGACCGAAATTGAGCGTTTTCCGTGTGTAGTTATGAAAATCAAAACATCAAAAATGGCATGTTACATAAGATATTAAATTAATATTCATAAAAGAAAGTTCGATTAGATCAGTGTATTTTGAATTTTAATATGCATAATTGACAATATTTAAAATAACAATGCCCCTTAAGCTACAACACCGTCTGAACCGCATCATCATTACGATGTTGGAGGTTACGTTTCTCTAAATGTTTGCAAATTCAAATATTGTTAAAAGCCAAAAACCAATAGAAAATATCTTCTAAAATTTTGCAGTGTTCCAATTTAACTAATTCTTGTTTTACATATACTTCTTCAATGAGCTTTTTTCTCAAATAAGTAAGTACTTTTGGCAGTTTATTTCAATATTTGCTTTCATTTTGTTTAATAGAAGGACATACAATCTTTGGTTAAAAAAATCTATAGTAAGTTATGAAATTCATTTACAAACTAACAAATAAGTTGAGATGTATCGGATGTGAAATTTTTTGAATTCGCGTAAGGGGATTTCATATTTGGCATCCTAGCAGATGCGGGTGCTGATATGCGAGAATTAATTTTTATATAGGGGATGCGGGAATTATAATTGCTGCTAATTGAAGCAAAAAAATCAAGTCTTATACTTTTTTTTAGTATCGCATCTAAGGGAAGAGTAAACTGCCATATCTGGACAGATGGTAAGGATAGTCACAATTAGGAATCGAACCCAGAATATCTGGATTGATACCCCATGCCCTTACCACTAGGCCATCTGCCGATTATAATCTTATACTTCTTAAAAATTTTAACAGAAGATGTCAATTTATATGTGTTATCATAAAGACGTACTTATCATAAAAAATCTGGATAAAATAAAAAGTGAAAAATTCCAAAAAAAACTTTGAGGTATATATAAAAAACAAAAAAATGTTTGAAAATTGTGACTACGGATATTATTGCGGATGTTGAAACAAATGATCCGCGGATGAGGATGTAAAAATTTTGCGAATGTGGAAGCGGATATCCGATACATCCCTACAAATAACCAAAAAACTAATTAACATGTGTGTACAAACGAAGTGTTGTCAAACCTCATTGTGCGTTTTCTATTTTTTTTCTAAATTTGATGTAATATAAAATTTTTGACTGAATGCCATGTAAAAAAGAAAAGTATTTAAGTTATTGTGGTGCTGATTTTTGTACATATAAATGCGAATAAACTTGGATTTGGCGACATTTCGCGGCATGAGACTTCGCCCCTTGAAAATGTAACTTCCATTTTTGTAAATAATAATTATTATAAACCTACAAGTTAGTACTTTTCACTCGTTAAGAATCTAACTAACTAAAAATAAAAATTCAATTTAATAAAAAACATCCAAAAAATTTGTAAATTTATTTTTGAAATAAATTTTTTATAAAATTTCAAATGTATAAAAATTATTTTCTAAAAAGTTGTAGTTTATTCAAAAAAAAATAAAAATTAGTTATTTATAAAATTCTGTGCTATTTACTAGTTGTATTTCAAACACAAACTTTAAATTCAAGCATCAAGGTTTTGCGTGGCGAACGATAAACATGAATAAATGAAATATTAAACCTTTTTATCAAGCAGGAACATTTACATAAATGTGTACACAAATCAATAAATATTTGCTTGTTTATTTTTCATTTGTTTAAAAAACAAAATTTTTGAAATATCTTTTGAAATAAAAATTTAATTTTATAACAACAATAAATTGCCAAAATGTATATACCTTTTAAAACAATTTGTGATGAAACTTGTAATGCTAAAAATCTCAACCGTTATATATGTGAGCTTATAAAAAAAAGCAAGGCGATGATATGGTAGACTCAATGCATAATTGCAGAATTAATAAAAAAAATGACGATATACAACAATAGTTGGGACTTTTTTTTTATATCTCATTTACCCTTAATGCAGTTTCTAGTTTGTAAAATTAAATTTATAAAATTTATTAAAAATTGTTTAATTATTTAAAAAATTATATATATTCATTTACTTTCTTTGTTTATTTACTTTCAATTAGAAAGAAGCGGTGTATCATGCTACAAAATGTCTTCAAAGTAAATTTACACATGTGTATGAACAAATCTGTGCTACTAATTATTTCAAGTTTATCAGTGACAATTATTAAATTCATACTTCTTACCCAATAACATAAACACTTTTTTCGTTTTACGAAATTGAATTAAAATAATATTTTGTATTAACTTTACCGCCCAAAAGTCCTGCGCTTAAAGGGAACGCCCCAAAATTAAAGAGCTCCGAAATGTCCTCGTCAATTCTTCTCCTTCTTCTTCTTCTTCTTGACCATGATCGATATCGATCTTTGGTAACTTTTATTGCTTTTTAATTTTTTGTATCTGTTTGTTCCACCTTTTTCCATCTTTAGCCAATTTCAAATTTTCTTTCAGTCTCTTTTCCTCAGTTGTTTCTTTTAATGTCATCTAGCCACCATGTTCTTTGTCTTCCTCTTCCAACTTTTTTCTCATTTCCTTCTATTATTCTCATTTCAATCAATTCTTCTTATACTCCTTAAAGGTGAGTGTAGGTAGGTCTAGAAACAGAGTTTTGATACTTTATGTTCTGGGTTTCGAAAGAGCTTGAAATCTTCATAGGTCGACAACGGTGGTGCTAAATGTGTCTTGTGCATGAAATCCCTCCTCGGTAAACCCTGAACTTGGCTCAGTGAGCTACATGTGAAGCCAAATTTCTTGTAAGGATGATGGAAAATGCTCTATTTTCAAATGAAGGACAATATTCGTTCTGTTGAAGGGGATGGATGATACAATTAGCATCTCTTTGATGTAATTTTAAAAAGATGCAGCGAAATTCAAAATAATATATTGAAGTATAATGACAATTGTTGAGCATTCTTTATGAGCTTTGAGACAAAATCAATGTGAAATATCCTTCTCCAAAAAGTTTGTGTGTTTTTGCGATGGAAAAGTAATCCTTATAGACTTGTTTAAGCGTAAAATTTGCAGATTAATAAAGTGATTTACTCTTTATACAAAACTTCTTTGATAAAATAACTCCTTTGTGATGCGCTTTTCATAAAATAATCACATTAAAACACCGCAAATCCCCTTTTTATGCTTCCTGATGACATGAATATCATTAATGATTTCTCTAACTTTATGGTTTTTCAAAGGAGTAGGATTATTTGTGCGGCTGTGTGCTTCTTTTAGCGAGCACTATTTAAATGGGAATTATCATACTTTGTAATTATGGCGTAAAACTTGTCTAAAGATGTTTCATTTCGTACTTCATACTTTTCAAACTTTGTTCCGAGTAAGTATGCGTTTAAGATAACTAATATAAAATGTGCTCGCATTTCCATGAGTGCCGCTTAGTCTAAGTATAGTCTAAAGTATTTTTATAGCGATCATGCCTATCAATCTAATAACTATAATCAGCATGATCATCAACTTGTCATGATAATCTTCATCATCATCATCATCATCGTAATCATCAGTGCCACAAAATAAGGCAAGAGCAACTAAATCGAAGTATCAGACTGAATCGTGAAATCCTTCCATCAGATTAGATTTTGCTCACTTGATTACTACCACTAGAATTTTATCTGTTAGCCTGGATTCACGACAACATCACGACATCATCATCATTATCGGAATATTTTCTTCACTGCCGATAATGTCATCAACAGCACTAGCGAAGATAACACAAACAACAAAGAAAATAAAACATTTTAGCCTCATTTTTATATTTAATTAACACTTTTCTCACTACAGCGTTTTTTATTATCAAATTCACACCAACAACAACAATAAGGACGACCTTGGCAATTGTGTTCTAGCTGCTTTTAATTTTCATTCCTTTCAATATATTTTTGCAGATTTATTATTCTGTTCTGTTTATCAAAATGTGGAATCTGGTTAGTGTAGCTGTTTAACAAGAAAGTCAACCTAACTTTTTCTAGTTCAGAGCAACGCAAAACACAAGATATGGATGCCACTTGTGAATTCCTAATGCCCCGACCCCCATTTAAAATGCAACATCTCGAAGACCTGCTCTCATCTTGCAACATTAACAAAGATGAGGGTTTCCAAGAATCTCTTGAAGTCGAATCCCTTTCATCGAAGTGTTCTGCCAACTCATTTTCTTCTAATGACTCCATCAACTCCACTGATGTTCTTGCCAATCGTTGTAGGCAAGAAAGACGAGGTGGCCTTGGTTTTAATCAAAGTGACCATAAGAAAAATGCAAGGTCTTGTTTCGATCATGAAAAACATCATTCCATGGGATTAGTTGCTAACAACCACTCTGACATTGAAGCAACGCTTCCTTATATTGATTGGAATAGAATTGAGAGTCATTTGAAGAAATCTCAAACCAACAACTTTTGTGCCAACAACCTGATGCTCTTATCAAGCGTAACTTTTTCCTGTATTTCTCACAATTTTAACGTGTCATGCCTTGATTCTTTCATAAGACTTTCCCTACTTAAAAGAATTTTACATCGTGTACAAGGATCTGCCACGCTAGTTTCATTTAATTGTAGGTATCCGTTTAATGGATGGTCCAAGTTATGAATTATTTGTACTTGATCCTTAATCTTTTTCACCAGTGAATCATTTTTCAATTGTTTTAAATTTAAACTAGCTCCTACAAGTTTGATTCTAGTAATAAAAAATTTTTACGAAAAACTATTAGATCGATCAACTTGCAAAAATTTAAGTCATAAAAATCTAAGATTGGCCTTAACCCATTTAACCCATTAAGTACCATAGAAATCAGACGATATTTAAAAAAAACGCAGACGATTTATATTCAAAGTCATTGAAAAAAGCAGACGAAGATGAAATTACTTATGTTCCCAAATGGGAACATTGGGACTTAATGGGTTAAGGGCAAGCAAACCAGACGATATCTAAAAAACGCAGACGATTTATATTCAAAGTCATTGAAAAAAGCAGACGAAGATGAAATTACTTATGTTCCCAAATGGGAACATTGGGACTTAATAGGTTAAGGGCAAGCAAAGCAGACGATATCTAAAAAACGCAGACGATTTATATTCAAAGTCATTGAAAAAAGCAGACGAAGATGAAATTACTTATGTTCCAAAATAGGAACATTGGTCGTAAATGGGTTAAGGTGTATTATTATTATTTTATTATTTTTCAATCTTTGAGTTTTAACACTTTCGTATACTATGGTGATTTTCTTCAATTTTTGCATAAAAACTGACCACTTGATCTGATTGAAATTAGCTTACTGAAACAGTAAAATTTTCAGGGGAGTCACTAGGTGACACAAGAAGTTATATTTAGCTACAACTTCTTTATACAGCCCTTTTTAGACCATTTGTAATACATTTTGAAAAGTAAGACGCTTTTTATCGTTAGAAGCAAGGAGTTCATCTCTGAAATGAGATATTTTTTGTGTGAAATTTTAATCAGGTTGTGAAATATTTTTAAAATTCATAAGTTTTTTTCATTCTTCGATAAAATCGAATTTAGAAACTCAGTAAAAGAAAAATGCATTTTCAACTTTGCCTAAAGTTCTTTAAAACGATTTATTGTTTATTAAAGTATGTTAAAGTGTTTTACTTTCTCCACTTTATTAAAATAATTTGGCTAAAATTTTTAAGGCGTGAAGAACAAGAGAAGAATTTTATAGTATTTACTTTTCAGTTTGTTTTTCAGATTCATTTATTGCAAAGTTTTTTCTTCAATGCGACAAATGAAGTTAATATATTGATATAATTGTGCCTTTTTGATAAAAACATCTCCGAATATCTTCACATTTGAAGTTAAATTTAACGTATATTTTGATCCCGACCTATTACATTTAGTTCGTCTCTCGAGATTTCTAGACGCTCGTTTCTCCAAGCTTCTTGATTCTCGAGAAGGTAACAATGAGACAGGAGAAGATTATTTTTAATATATCTATTTGTATTCCACCAAAAATAAAAAGGTTGTTCAAAATTGATCGAAATTTCTAAACTATAGGAATCCCTTGCAACTATTACAAAACGTTTTGTTATGCATACAATCAATATTTTGTGGATATGAAAGAAACTTTTCAATCGTATCTAACTTTTTATGTCAAGCCTAACTTTAATAAATTAGCCATTGTAAACGCTTTAGTTTTTTTAAAAAGTTATTCTTAAATAAAGATTTGTTTTCTTTTTTACGTATCCATATTGATGCTTATATCTCCTATTTTATTTTTTAGAGAAAAATCTCTAGTCTTGAGAATATCATTAAATATTTTATAGGGAACTCAGAAACTCCACTCACATGATCAAAATTTGCTATTAGGAAAATATATTAGGGGGCGTGAGTAAAGTTGATTAAATACTCGGTTTCGATAACTCAAAGTCTTCGTTTCGATCCCGCACCAAGCCTCCTTTCCTAATAGTTCGTTTACAAGCGGTGTATTGGGCATAACCATTACCTTATAAAAGCTGAAATACACTTCGATACTGTTCACTTTCCAAATATTGGAATAGTTAAATCAATTTTATACACTAATTCAATTTCTAAACATCTAAGAATTTTTGAAACATTCTGTATTTCTTCTACTTGATAATTTATCATAAATACCCACGTATTTATAAGAATTATGTGTGTTTGAAGCAAAAATGGGTGGGAAAATACTATATCCATTCATAACACTCTCGCCATTTTTAGCATAAATAATTGTAACACAGAAGCATTTATATTTCAGACATATCACTGAAAAATGGCATCTTTTGAGAAACATATGTAACCTGCATATATAAATGCGTTAGACAGAATCATAGATAATAATTATTTCGGCCACGATTTCTCCACAAAAATTTTAATGCATCACAGAATTACTTGATTTTTCCATATTTGGTGTAAAAAAATCGTATGCCTAACTAAAAAGTTGTAATAACTGCTTTAAATTTTGCCATTATTTGTTAATTTTAATGAATCTTTTACAATAAACCCTTTTCATTTGTTAAAATGAAATTAGAAAAGGAAATAAATTAAATCAACTTCCAACAAATTCAAATGGTTAAAATTTGGTATGAAACTATTGAGACTCATTTCGTGCGTATAATATTTATTTACTAATGATGCGAGTCAGTATTCTCATATACAAGAATATCCTTCTATTGCTTTACATTCAACTCGCCCAAAAGCAATTTTACCAACTCCTCATAGTTTATACCAACTACCTTTGAAATTAATCATACAGAGCAATAGGCTGCTTAAATAACGATTAGATCATTGATAAAGGGTTTGACATTATCTCATTGTGCATTTAAATTTAATTATAAATATATGCAAATGGGGAGAGTGGAACATACCCTTTATGAATGCTTAAGATTGGTCCAAACGTTTTCAACGACCGCTCCACTTTTACACTAGAAAAGCCACGGGATCGCATAGAGACCCTAACTTTTTTCAAAAGGCTTTTTTAGTTAGAAAGAAATATCTTCATAGGGCAATGTTTTCAGACATTAAATACCTTTGAGCATTTATCTTAACCGGTTAAAGACCCGAGTCGACGATTGTCGAGTTTACAAAAATAGGAATCTTCGGCGTTTATGAATGCTTTTTAACGGCTAGTTCTAGTCTTTACTTATCAGTTATGTGTCTGTATTACCTTTTTATTATGTACATGTGTTCGTAATACAATTTTAAAAATTTTATTTATTTAAAAAACATATGTTATTTTTTAAATCAATAAAATTAAATATGAATAACTTTTCAATAAAAGAATGTTCTAAGCAAATTAGTTTATGCCTGACACAAAAAATTGAGATATTCAGTCCAATTTTCAAATTTCACATCTCTTAGGCTTCTTCAATTTTTCGCTACTTGGGATTCTTCTATGAAGAAGAAGAAAGAAGAAGAAAAAGAAGAAGAAGAAGTTTATTTTCAAAACGTGAACATAAAATTAACAGAAAAAACTAGAAAACAAAACAGTCAGTTATTGTAACACAATAATAAAATGAAATATATAAACTAACTACAAGAAATTTTTTTGAGAAAAGTAACCATAGAAATTGAGAGAAATTACATTTTTTTGCAAACATTTGCTCATCAACCAATTGATAACGCAGATTAGTCAAAAAATAAAAATATGAAAAATTCGGGCAATTATTTTTGTTATAAAGTTAAAGAGCATTTATGCAGGACAAGTCAATCAAATTACATGCAAAAATAAAACACCATCTTTGACATTTTCTTTTACAAGTAAAATCGCCTGCCTTCTTTTCAATGATATCTGCAGCACTTTTTTGGTTGTAAAACAAAACCTGATCTGCCTTATGATAATTTTGATATCCAGCTTTCGTAACAAATGAATCAATTAACAAAACGGAAATTAAAACAACATAAAACTGTTTTGTTGTAAAAAGTATAAGTTTCACCTTTTTTAACTTTCATAGCGACAATTTTTTGTATGCAATACATTTTCTTTTTCTATTTATAATTTCAACCAGCCCCCTCGCCAGATTGCAAGTACACAGGAGGAGGGGCAAAACTGATATAAAGGCAAAACTTATTATAATGGAGCCGGGATTATAAGAAAGTGTATACATTATATCTATTTCAAGGGAGTTTCAGAGGGCAAAATAAAGTTGAACTTTAAAAATATAAAGCATATAAAGTTTTATATAAAATTTTAATAGATCAATGGGAAACGTTCATAAGAATTCAAATATAATGACTATAAATAAATAAAAGTCCAGGAGTTGCACTTACTGGAATTTACCTTATAATTTTAATAAGGCAATTAAAAAAACTTGTGTGTAGTAAAATTTACGCATGGGTGTAAACTATCCATTTGCAAATCTGTTTTACATTAGGTATCGTTTGATTAATCTTTTTTACCTCGATAGTCCACACAGTTTTATAGAACGGCCAAGATAAAGGAAAAGGTACCATATGATGTTTTCACCGAGAAGGCCCTATTGCGCCGCTTGTACAGAACTATGAGAGGAAAGGAGGCTTGATACTGGATCGATCCCAAGACCTTGAGTTAGCGAAATCCAGTATCTAACCAACCTTACCCACACGCCTCAAAATATTAATAGAAAATAATAATAATGGATAACGTTTGAAAAAGGCTCATATATACTACATAAATATTTAATCTCCTTTTAAAAGTAAAACTAAAGTTTTCCATCTATTTTATAACAAATTAAAAATTTTATTGCAAACATAATAAAAAAAATAATAAAAATAATAACATAATAACGTGCTTTTATAAGTACAGAAAAATTGCTTTCCTAGTGTTAATGTCTTTTAAAACACCGAGTCATATTTCAAAAAATATGATGACATAATTGATCCATTTGAGAAATATAAAAATATTTGTTATTCTGTTATCTATGATAAGACATAGGGTGATTTTAAATTTGGGTTTTTAATAAAAAACGCGTCTTTTAGCTGGATATTTGATGCCATTGAATTATCTTTTATGATAAAGTAGCAGATTTTTAAATCATGTTTAACTAAAATTTGCTTGCTTGATCTTCTCCATTATGTTTTCTAGTCAAATTAATAATAATTTAAATCTCTCTGTGGAAAAAGATTGTGAAGATTTAGCTAAGGATTATAGATTTGAGAAATGCAGACGCGAAAAATTGCAATAAAATATTTTTTACGCATCCATAGGCTTACATCCTAAATCTGTTTCAATTCATGGGAATCTTATTCTGAAAAGTAAATAAAAGTTTTTCATCTTTCCTTGACATAATTTCGAGTTGTAGTAACATCCGCTAAATTGCGATTTTGAACAAGAACGTTTCACCTAACATTTCTGACTTCTTTTACCATTTGAGTGCGAAAATTTTTAAGTCTAATAATCTTCTTTCATTTTCAATGGAATTATATATATTTAAGAGACGAATTTCATTTCTTGGCACACCGATGTCACACTGGTTCTCAAATGGTTAAACCTCTGTAACTATTTTATTTGCATTTGAGTACTCTATATTCTATATTATGGTTCTTCAACCTTTTTTACATGAGAGCCCAAAATTTTATTGGCATTAACTTTATGCCCTAAAAATTTTATTTAAAAGGGTAAAACGAAGCAATAAAATATATTAAAATATAGAACAATCACAATACTTTAATTTTTTTGTAATTGATGTAAGAAAAGTTCTTTTGGAATGGTTTTTTTTTATCATAAAGGTTTTTAGGAATTTTTCATATTAACCAAAAATAAATTTTTCACTAAAAACTTTTTAAAATTAACTATTTAAAAACTTTTTATTTTTAAAAAAATAAACAAAATTTAAATCTAAATATAAACAAAATTTTTGAATAAAAATTTTTAAAGTTTAAAAAATAATTACAAGTCTTAAAAATTTAATATTGTAAAAATTTATCACAGCGTTTACTTACAAAATAAAAATAGTAAAACTTAAATAACTAAATAAAAACGGTAAAAATTTATTTAAATATCAAACAAAATAAAAGTTAAAATAAGATCAGAAAATTTATTAATAAAAAATGAACTTACTAAAATTATAATATTTGTTCATACCAAGTAATCATCAATTAGAGTTTGCCTTTGAGATAATTTGTTCTTAGTTATAGACAAGTTGTTTATATGCATCAATTGATGAATATGAGGTAACATATTTGGTTCTTTGGAAATGGCAAAAATTTCGAGTTCTTTTAAAATATTTATTGCGTTTTTATGAGTCAAATTAGAAGATGCTTGTTCTAATTCTATTAGAGCATTCTCACTTTCCACACTTTCAGAATCGCTCACTTGAGTAAAGTTTTCAACAATACTTGTTTCAAAATTTTCTAATCTTTCTGTAGGTTCTAAAGAGTCAATTTCTATGTATTCATCTTCATTGTTTGGCTCCCCTTCGATATGTTTTACACAATGTTGTAAGGACAAATTGTCTTCATTAGCTTCCCCTGCTACTTCTAAAGAGTTTACAGGAAAACCGCAACGTTTAAAACATTCAGAAATGGTTGTTACACTGGTTTCTTTCCAAGCAGCTGAAATCCAAAAAAGAGCATCTAGAACTGTTACAGATTTTATCAAGTCTGTAACAGTGTTTGAAGCATTCATTTTTGAGATTAACTGCACAAGCATTGTTTTTCTGTATTGGGCTTTAAACGATCGAATGACACCTTGATCAAGGGGTTGAATACGTGAAGTGGTGTTAGCTGGTAAAAATTCCAAAGATACATTAGAAAGCTCCATTGTAGACGTGTGAGAAGTTGCATTGTCTAAAAATATAAGAATCTTTCTTTTTTGCCGTTTCATTTCTTTATTGCCTCATTTAACCATGTAGTAAAAATTTGGGTGGTATGGGATTTTTTTAGGTAGCAACAGGCAAGTGACAATTTTTTACATTTTTAAAACATCTTGGATTTTTGAATTTCCCATAACTACAGGGGTTAATTTTTTTCCAGTAGTACTAGACCCAAGCAGAACAGTTAAACGTTCTTTACAAACTTTAACACCACAATGGCTGCTTGACAAGAGATTTGCTTGGCAATGCACGGTAGAATAAAGCAGGCTCATCAATATTAAATACATCTTTTAGATCGTATTCTTCATGTAAATAAGGAAGTCTTTGAATCCAATCTTCCACAGTTTTTTCATCGACAACGGCACTTTCGCCTGAAAATGAATATGATTTTATGGAGTAACGAGACTTCCAAGAACAAAGCCAACCAACGGAAGCTTTAAATTCAGAATAATCATTACCCAAAAGCTTGCTGAATTCGACAGCTTTGGCTTGTATAATTGGGCCAGAAATAGGGAAATTTTTGCTTCTGGCTTGAACAAACCATTCATACATCATTTGATTTATTTTATCGAATCTACAACACTTTTCAAATCTTTTTTTCTTCCCATTGGCGTTTTTTTCATAAATGTCAAGATAAAAGTTGGCTTTTTTTATTATTTCGCTCACTGTACTTATACCAATACCATATTTTTTACTAATCTCTTTTTGAGTAGGTTTAGGCGTTTGTTGTAAGTCATTAATTAGTTTGACTTTTGTTTGCAAATCTAATCCGCATCTAATTCTTTTACGTGACGTGAATGAAGACATGAAAAGCAGAAGATAAAAATAAAACAAAAAATGATATTATATAACATTTCAAAAAGAAGTGACTACCGAAAAACTTAAAAAAAAATTGAAAAAATCAAGTAAAAAAACATCTGGCATTAAATATGTTAACTTTTTGTCCCATCAAAAAATGAAGAAAAGCGACTATAAAATATGAATACAATTGTTTATTTCAATCACACTTTCAAAGATGTTAAATACTGACATATTAGTCATCTCGTTACATCTTTGCAGAAACGTAATAAATATGATGTGTGTGATATTCGCAGAAGCGTAATAAATATGATGTGCGTGATGATCATTAGCAAATACAATTGATATAAAGAAAAACAATTTTTCATTAGTCATATATTTATATATGAAAGGACGATACTTTTTTTCAGTTTACACAAAATGTAGCTCCTTATTTTTTTTAATTTTAGTTCGGTTTTCAGAATAGACAAAATTCGGAATGATAAATTGGTATTGAATGTATAGAAGTAAAAGTGGGACTTACAATTTTTTTCGATATATACAGAATTCCGGATTAGCAAAGATTCGGTTTAGTCAGTTTTGACTGTATATGTAAAATACTCCATTTTAACTCCAATCAAGAAAGTATACTCTATAATTTGGAAGATTAAAATGTAATGGAGATAGAAGAGAAATTGATCTTCAGAATTTGATTTCTGAAATAAAAACCACAAAGCACTACTAAATAGATCTTAAGCTATCCCAATTATTTTATTAAATTTCAATTTTATGAAGATATATTTCTTCGAAAATGCTCAGGAAAGCTGAATTAGACGATAAATTTGGAAAATATCTATGTAACTATTTCTCGAAAATGAAGAGCACTCTATTGATCTGAAGTAATATGACTGATTAATCTAGATTTCTGAGCAATTTGTATAGACTACGTTGTGAAGTTTCTTACTACATTACAAATACCTACGATATTTATAGGTTTTTTGATGTCTTTGCATCTTTGTCGCGAAATAAATATATGCTATGTTTAACCTTCTTTCAACTGGCATACCCTATATAAATCTATATACAAGTTGAACCTAAGGATATTATATTCTAAAACTTTGAAAAGTCAAAAGATTCTCTCCATATTATTTATTTCAGAAAACCTCTAAATACAAGAGGCACTAATGCATATGATGATTATATTTGGAAAACGATATATTTTTGATAAACATATCCTAACAAAGAATAACTTTTGTTAACTGTAAGAATGTAGTTTAATGCCAATGAAATGGAGCAGGATGGTGACAAGAGTTCTGACTTTTCTAGTTCTGCCTCAATAACCAATCAGATCAATGAATCAAGCATCATTCAAAGAATACAAATTCCTTCTTTTTAATTTTTCAAAAAAGCTCCATCATTACTTCAATTTAAAATTCATTAAGATTATATTTCTTGTTTAGAAACGACTCTAAAATTATGTTAGAAAATGAAAAACCCTAAATGCCAATGCTTTCTTCTTCCATACAGCCTTCGAGTTTTGTCAATTTCATATCATTACGTTCAAATTTTTTAAAAAATCATGAATATTTATTTGTTGTCTTGTAGTTTTTCAATCTGTTATATGTCGAAAAATTGATTAATTTATTCATAATCTAACCTTCAAAATATGGATTGATGGAGTGCTTTCGAAAAGATGAAATGATGAAATGATTGTGTAATGATCCACAGTACTACAAATATTTTATCGCACTTTTTCCCTTTTGCACTGTTCATTGATTCAAGCGAAGAAGCGTCAAGCATGCTTTAAATTTTCTCTTTTCTTCCATTTTGAAAAATGTAAGACACTAAGATATACCAAATTGTGGATGTCAAACCGAGCACTTCACCATTTCAGGTGAGTTTTGTTTGTCTACAGTATAATCAATCATACTGGGGAAAAATAGATTACATAAGGACGGATAGATTTGCAAAAAGACAAAATAGATTTGTAAAATGTATTGGGAACACAAAACAAGATTTCAAAACTTCGCTAGCATCGTTAAAAGTTTCCAACTTCGTATACCTTCCCCCTTTTATGAAAGAACTGCGTTATGTTGAGGAGAATTGCATAAGAAGGAAGTGGTAGTAATTTGATCCAAGATTGAGGCAAATCTTAGAAGAAACAATAAATTGTAGGTAGAATTGGTCATCGACGAAAACTTCTTCTTCACAATGTCAAAAAGCCGAAGTGTATAGAAATCAATAATTTTATCATGAAAAGATCAAACTCTTTCTTGTATCAACTTCATTTGGATTTAAACATATTTAAGATATAGGCAAGGATGGGGGACAAAATATTTTCTTTTTATTGTTACGGTCTCTATTTTTGACATCATCATAATACTTAGCAAAGTGTTTATAATCTCATTCCACATTGGGAAATAAATAAATTTAAATCAGTTAAAAATTAGACTAGATAAAATGGAGGAGATCATACAGACAAAACTTTAACTCAGAATCAAATTCAATTAAGTTATCCACATGTTTCAAAAAAAAATCGACTACACTTGTAGAAAAGGAATTGATTCATAAAAATGAGTTAATTATTTAGTATTGAGAGGTAGGATAGAAATATGGAACTTAAGTTAACTTAATAAATAAACCCAAGATACTTCATTTGTCGCATTGAAGTAAAAGGATGAATGCGAATTTTCAGAAAATAATTAAAAGTTGGGCATGAATTTTTCTTTATTCCAAAAATAAATTGCAGACTTCCTAAAACCCATGCATTTTTTAAATTTTGCCAAAAGTATTGAGAAGACAGGATACCACACCATTATTGGCAAATTGTTTCACAAAATGCCGCTTGTATTTTCTTGTAGCTGTACTTTGGGACACTAATTCCAACATTTTGAAAAGTTTTTTTGACAAGATGAAATTGTTTCCCACTTTTAGATCAATGAACTTTTATTTTTCATTTCAGCTTTTTCAATTTGAATTTTTCAATGATTTTTGGCGGCGAATTTTTTTAATTCAAAATTTCAATATTAAAAAATTCAAATAAAATTAACCGGAATAGATTTCGGCCTTTTTGTCTGCCCAGTGGTGTGGCCAAAGCACTGATATAGATGCCTTTAGTTTGGTCATTTTTTATCCACATTACTTGTCGCGTGTGTGCAAGTTTTACTCTGATAAATATCAATTAATGTCTTGTTATTTTAATAATAATGTTGTTATCCTGATCTCCAATATTTAGTTATGTATACATCTATGAAATATATATGTGTATGTATGTAGTGTGTATGTATGTATGTAAGCTTATTGCTATTCACCACTTAAATTCATTGATTTTACATAAAATCGTTCCTATACTTCTGCTATGTACATAGAACTTAAAAAACGAACAAATCTATAACAACTATATAATTCAACTATCCTTTTTTTTATCGCATACACACATACTCACTGCGCACACACCATTAACGTCATCATCATATACATCGCATCAACATTCTCATAAGACATTGCTAGTGGTATATCATTGAAAAAGGTATATTTTGTGCCATTTCTAAAGATCAACTTATCAGCAGCTCGCCACAGCCAATAACATTGCTTGAGTATGAAGAAGGTGTGGTGGTGCTGACTAAGCAATATTCAAAGAACTTCTTTACCTCTCGAAAAAAAACACATCCTGAGTTGAGATGAAGGATTTTGAATGAATTGCACCTCTTACATCTCTCACGCTAAACTTATTTATTCGTGGAACCCCGAAATCTTGTTTTATGCGGTAAGTATGATTCTTGACATATTTACACTCTAATTCCAAGCTGGTCGCGCTCTTTGCTCATCCCAAATTTTAAGCAAATCAATTATTTAATGAAAAGCACTTTTCACTATTTTTGCATGAATACAATCCATCCCGCTTTTCTGAAAAATAAATTGAAAACTCTTTTTTAGCTTTTAGCAAAATTTGGTGATATTTTTTTAAGTTTAACATCCTTTGCACGACATCGGATCAACTTTTTCAAAAATAAGAAACATTTTTCAAATGAACAAACTAAACAACCTAACTGGCTAAACACCTAGCACCATCATTGATGTGTTTGTCCTTTTCTTGCTTAGCAAGAAAGAAGTTCCTTTTCTGTTTAGCGATGCAGTAAAACCTCTTTACAACGGTCAACCAGGGGAGCCATTGAAAATGGTTGTTTTAGACAAGTGACCGTTCTATCAGGGTTCTTTTCTTTTCCAGTTATACACGATCAAGGGCGTAGCTAGAAGAAGGGCATGCTTGGGCCATGCCTAATCTGAAGCACTTGGGGATGCAGAGTGAAGCAAATGTGTTGACCTACACCCCTCTCCTATGGCAATGCTATTCCTTTTTATCAAGCTAGATAATTGGCCCATATGCTTATTTGTATTTATGTCTTAGGTGTGCCATGCGTTTGTATTCGAAATTTAAGCCAGAAGTTACCCAAGAAAAATGAATTTATAATTTTCAGTTTTCAATTTAAACTTTTTTCAAAGGATTTATTTTTTAATTCATTTTCATCGTGGTTTAGATAATTTATATGTCACTGTTCTAGCTCCATGGCTCCGCATCCCTACGGGTCTAGGACATTTCATCGAATGTGACAATTGGTCGAATGCAACAATTGGTAAAATGTGATAATTTGGTGTATGTGATAATTGGTTAGTTTTTTAATTTAGTTATAACTCTTCTCTAACTAACTAACTAACTTTAAGATTAATCCTAAAATGAACTCTAACACAAACTGTTGGATTAACCCTAAAAACTAATACTATAACTCAGTTTCGGATGAAGGAATTTTCAGTAGGGGGGGGGGGCGAGGGGTATGAAGAAAATATATATACAAAATGACAAGCTAAAAAGTTTTTTTTTAATTTTTTAAAGGTGAAGTATGCGAAAAACGAACTAAAAACGTATGATTGAAACTTAAAAGTTCAAATTAAATTTTAATACAGGTTTTATTTTAAAAAAATAATAAAATCCTTTCTTCTATTTGTATCACCAGTGAGGGGGGGGGGGGGGGGTGTATCCCCCCCCCCCCCCCCCCCCCTTATCCCCTCCAGATCCGCCACTGCTATAACTCTAACATTAATCCTACCACAAATTCAACGAATTGTCACATTCAACCAATTGTTGTGCAAGCCGTCTCTACACATTCTCTTTTTTTAATCTCAAATTCTGTATCAATACTATTTCTTCTTTGATGAGTATGTTATTATTTAAGATTATTTATTAGATAGTAGATATTTAGTTTACAAAAATAGGTTCCTCTTTAGTCGAACCTACATGAAAATTATTTTTTTCAAATTAAGAAGCATTTGGGTGTACAGTTAAAGTTCTTTATCTAGCACCTTTTTAGTTGTCATTCTAAAATGCAAAAATTGCAAAAACACAAAATAGAATTGTAAAATAGAATTGCAAAAATGTAAAATAAATTCCAAAAAGACGAAATAGAACTAAAATTGACGTGTTCTCTAATATCTAAATCCTTGTATAATTGATGGAGTATTTAGACAGGTCCATACGTTTTGATATGCATTTACTAGTTCAAATACAACACTTAGCAAAATATTTTTTTGAAACATTTTTATTTTAAGTTCTGTGAAAAGTATCTTTACAATAAATTGTTAATATACTATAAAAAAACTGTTAGTTGGATGTCTGTGTTTTGATTATTTAAGCGTTCTGCATTAACAATCACAGTAGCTAATCAGCATATATAATTTCTCTATTTTATTATTTCAAAGGTTAATGACCTGAACAAAAAAATATTAGCTTCAGCCTTTGATAAGCTTAAATTCCTAATAAATAATCTAACGAAAATTAGGTTACAATGAAGTTTGGGGTTTGTAAAAGACATGCTGTAAAGATCCATGTATATCATATACCCATTATAAGAAACGATCATGAAATCCTAAACTGGAAGCATCTTGAAAAAATTTACACGGGGCGATTTTGTAACTATGATATTCTATGTACGAAAGCTGTGTAATTGAAAGCTTATCTAGACCAGCTTTTCCCAATCTGTGGCCACAGGCCATAAAAAATTTTACGTCGCCCAGAGAAAAATGATATTTTTGAGTGATTGATATCCATATGAAAAATAAGTGGATCACAAAGAAGTTAAAACGTTAAGCCAGCACATGCGAACTTAATTACAATAAATGCACTACTACAAGAAATCAAAAATGAAAAAACCGTTAAAACTCCATAGGCGATTTCGCCGACAAAAAATGCGAGCTGATTATATAGATAGACTTGCCATATTTTTTTGCACTTCAAATTTAGTTTTATTTAAAAAGGTATTCAAGTTTTTTTCCAAATTTCTTCACAATTATCATTTTCAATATTTTGATCATTCATCGTTTGAAACTTTTTGTTAGCATGGGGAATGTTCTTGAATTAGTAGGATTTCAAACCTTCAAATATTAAGAGAATTCTTTAAATGGAGGCCAACAAAGACAGGAATCATGTACTCCTATGGAACCTTCTTGTACCAAATATGTGCAAATTGACAGAAATCTTTTAATTCGGTCACGCCTACCTCAAAATACTTAATAATTGTTCAGAATACGCGTTTCTTTTTTTGATTTGCTGAAAACATTATTTTAACCTTTTCTTCTTACACCTCCAAAATATGTATTGTGGTTATCACGACAAAAAGAACGATTATTTGTGATAAATTATGCTTTTTTAAAATAGCCGTAATCAAATGTATTATTATGCAAAAAGTTTCACCAAGAACAGACTTAAAATCTGAAGTTTTAAATGTTCCGAACTTTATAATGATAACCAAAAGTAGCTTCTAAGCGAAAATTACAAGGTCACGAGGTTCAAATTGATTTTGAAAAAAAAATTTTTTGTTTAGCTGATTTTAAACTACATTCATGTCTTCTTGAGTTTATAGCACTTTTTTATATCAGAATTACCATAATGAGAAACCAAGAGCAAAGTAAAACATTGAAATCATTTTACTCTATCATTTTTGTCTTCAAGCTTTTTTAAAAAAGTATAATTCTCTTGTAATTCAAGATTTAAGGAGCACTTTCGTTTAGGATTAGAGTTTAAAGTTCAAAGTATAACTATATTTAGATTCATAAAAATTTTTTAAAAAACTTTTCATTTATATAAAAGTTTAAACAAAATTCACATGCTTCATTTCATTTTTATAAAGAAACAATTAGATAAATATATTTATGAGGAAATCATATAAATGTGATAATTTGAGAATGGAAAATTATATAAAAATTAATTAATTTATTGTTCTAGAAATTTAAATCCCACCTGGTCATTTTGATTTTTAAAACGGATAGTGGAACAAGAATGTGAAATCGCATCTGTCCCTGTCAAACCGGGACGTATGACAAGCTTAAATTATAGATATACATCTTTGCCATCATCATAACGACCATCGTACTACATGCTCATTTGTGTGTATGTGCATTACATATTTGTGAGCGCTTCGGTCTAACTATCTTTGTGTTTATTCGCGGCAGTTTATCTGTCCATCCATGTATGCAGGGCGTTAAACCAACTGAATGCCTACGGACTGAATGTCTAATAAAAAAGATTAATGAACAAACTGACCGAATGTTCCTTCTTGGAATAATTTTTGAGAAAAAGTATAATAATCGTCTCTCACCCTCTCTCTCACACACACGACAAACATAATTTCTATCAATCATTATAATGAGTCTAGGTAAATTCACTGACTTCAATTCACCCACTTCAATTCACCGACTATCAATTCACCGACAGTCAATTCACCACTGTGTTAATTCACCGACAATTAATTTCACTGAAAAAAGATATATTGATTTTTAAATTCTTTATTGATTTATCGATTACAAATTCATTTCATCACATTTTAATTTTCCTTACAATTAAAACTCAAAATTGAATTATTTTAATTTTTAATTATTTTAATATTTTAATTATTTTTAATTAATAACCCATTTACGACCAATGTTCCTATTTTGGAACATAAGTAATTTCATCTTCGTCTGCTTTTTTCAATGACTTTGAATATAAATCGTCTGCGGTTTTTTAGATATCGTCTGCTTTGCTTGGCCTTAAATGGGTTAATTTAATTATTTTAATATTTTGTTCTTTTATCATCTGCTTTTTTTCTTTTGTTGAAAAATATTATTTTTTTTCCTTCTGCATCTTTTTCTTTTATTAAATTATCTTATTCAATACTTATTTTTTTTCCAAAATATAAAGTTAAGAAGAATTGTAAGCTCATATTTATCAACACATTTGTAATAACCCATGGCTCTTCAATTTATTAAATCTGAAAAAGGAAAGGAAAAGCTCTATTTAAATCCCATTTAGGGCCGAACAAAGCAGAAGACTTTAGTAATTCCTATTTAATTCCATTTAAAGTAAGAATTCGTTTGCGTTCACTTTGGGAACATTGGTCTTAAATGGGTTAATTTTTAATTTATTGTGTGTTTTTTTAATTTTTATATAAATTTTTAATTTATTTTGTGTTTTTTCTCATTTAAATCGATGAATTGATTCTCGGTGAATTGACACATTGTTGAATTGACTGTCGGTGAATTGAGGTCGGTGAATTGAAGTTGGTGAATTTACCGGATACGCATTATAATATAGACCAGCGTTTTTCAAATTTTTTTTACTGCGCCCCATAGCAAGAAGCACAGTTTGCATCGCGACCCATAATACTTGGGTGTAATAAGACAAACTCTGTTCACTAGATTCATTTATTCCGCATCGACTATTTATATGTATATTTTTTATGATTTGCACATCGCTTTATTTATTTGTATGAATAAAATATTAACACTTTTAGATTTTCTTCACTTTGCTCTCCCTTGATTTCCTTTCTTTTTTGTCACGACCCATTTTATTTTTCACTCGACCCACTAAAGGGTCGGGACCCACAGTTTGTAAAACGCTGATATTGACCATTATTTTTTTATCAATCCTGTTATTGGATATTTTGCATTCTTAAATTCAAGTGTGAAGATGAAGCTTAAAAAAGTAGTCAACATTCTCAGTTAGAAATGGAGTTGTTTACTAGTCACAAAGGCGGCAAAAATTGTTATTTAAAAGTTTTTCATGTATTGCTAACAGGAAAAAAAGCAAATCGTATATATTGGATATGCGTAAACCGGGATTCATACAGTGTAAATATTATCCCTCGTAACAATGATTTAATTTTGTCCATTAGACTTTTTTTGAGCATTTTGTCTGCTAGGCATTCAGTCTATTAGGTTAGTTTGTACGCACACGATTCAGAGCCAATGAGAAGAGGTCCAGCTGCTACATTGTTATCGGGTCCGAGGGTTATAGAGGAGCCCATCACTGCAGAATCATTTGAGAGCCTGTTAGCGCACTCAACTCGAACACAAACTACTTTTTAGATGTAGATTAGGATTTTAGTCAGGTCCAACACCTGCTTTTTACGATTAGTGAAATTTAGCGTCTAGTCATACTTTCATTTTGTATTTTGTTTGAATAAGTGTGCACTAAACTGTGCTCTGGTTGATTGGAATAATGTGACGAAATTAATCCCGCTAATAACATTGGTTTTGTCTCAAGTCCCTGTTGTATTTTAATGTGAATTGCTGGCGGTGAATTCCGTGGGCATGGTGCATTCATAATTATTAGATGTATTTGTTTTTTGAACTTGCATAACTCCTTGACTTGCCGAATATAAGACATATTCACAATTAAAATGAAAACTGGCAAATTTAAATGCTTAATTAATGTTCTATATTGCTACAATACTTGAATACCCGTTTGTTCTAAGATAAATTTTTTGATTGATCTCGTGTTTGTGCAGGTGATTTTATGTCTCTTGTGTCTTTGAATATGCAGTGTTTTATAAAAAGCATATATTATTGGTATACCAATTGAAAATTGACTCGAATAAGGAAAATTTAGTGTTTCTTCTCAGATATTTTCGTGGTCCAGAAAAATTTTTTTCGAAGCGTATATCAAGAAATAAGTCGGCAAACCCTGCTCTAGATTATTAAGATTACTTAATCTTTGATTACACGGAATATATCAACCTACTGATGGGGGCTACAGGTAGTCAGATCGCACTATTGGGAGTAAGAGATAATGATAAAGAGTAAAGAAGTATATTTGTTACTCCATTGTTCATATTGATTGATTAAATCGATTTTTTAAGTACTAGGATCATTAAATTTCATGTTGATATTGATATTTTAGCTTTTTTATTTACTTAGTCGTTTTTGTTTTTTTTAAAGTAAACTCTAAAAACTTAAACTAACTCTAAGATAAATCCTAAACGAAATTCAACTAATTGTCGTATTCGACTAAATCATTCACCCAACTGTCACATTCAACCAATTTTCGTGCATCTTCTAAAAGGCATGTCTTGTATGATTTATTTGAATTCTCCACCGTAAAAAATAAAAATATCTGTATTTTCATTTAGTTGCATTTAATTGAAATTTGATTAGTAATTATCATATAATGTAAGTAAGCTCCTAAATTTTTCTTGATGATTCTTAAAACAATGACAATATTTTTTTCCCTGGAGTTGGAGTAAGAATAATTCTTTAAAAATTTCCAATATGCCCCAGCACTCGTTGCATCGTGTTTACTCGTAGTTTTCGCCTTATTGCACTAACTAGTAAAGGCCTAACTATGAAGTGGAAAGGAAGAGCGGTATTCTACTTCTTAGAAGACTACTTGACACGCATGCCATCTTATCCAATCTATTTCTTTTGTTTCTGAAATTCATGCTTCACAACGGTAGGCAGTGTAACAAAGGAAATCAAGCTCGTATATAGGCCTAGCTTGCCACAGCTCTGCTAGTTAAGGAAAGTTCAAGAGTGAATGAACACCAGAATTCTTCAAGTTTCCTAGAATTGAGTTTCTCTTTTAGCAATTTTTCCTCCTGATGTCAATTAGGTCATTTTTGGCAAGATCTTCATGGCTGAAAGATTTTAAAACCTCAGCAAGCGATAGCTAATTCATCCTTTAACTTTAATAACATTTTAGCCGAAATAATCTTTAAAATTTACGGAAGAAGAAGAAAATTTTATTGATAAAACAAAACAGTTAATAGAAATAATTACAAGAAATATAAATAATTACAAGAAAATATAAAAATTTTAAAAGAGAAAAGTCAAAGGGACACTTAATAGCAGTCCATCAAGATGGCTAATAAAAGAGTTTATAAATTTCTTCTGATTTAAACATTTGGATAAATTAATTGAGCTTTTGTAGAAGATGCCTATAATATTTAATAAAATTGATGACAAAATATTTTTTAACTTTCTTTAAAATTAGAAAGGTTCCGTGAATATCTTTTTCTTTAGTCTCTTTTTCTGCCATAAGAGCATATCTTTGTTTCATAGCGTTGAAAAGAAAGATTTACTTCATTCCTTTGCCTAAAAATATCTGATTGGTAAGTCAATTAAGGAATGAACTCCTTGGTATCCAATTTTTGTGAGAGTGCTATTTTTTTTAAAAGAAGTAGAACTTCTATTTACATCTCAAGCAATCCTTTCAAGACCTTGTTAAGGTCCTTCGACTTAGAATTAAGAAGCGCTGATCTAGATAGAGCGTGGATAGTATTTGTGTGTTATTGGTATATGTTTCTAGTAGAGATTTTTATCTCTACAAATAGAGTACTGGTTGAATTTGAGATTGACTCTACAATCTACATGTAATGTCTTAGAAAATGCGCATATCACACACACACTCCAAAATTCTAATCTTTTAGCTATTAGATAAAGTGTCATACTTCTTTGATTAAATTGTGATTAATTTCTTAGTATTGATTTTGAATGCTTCATGCATTGAGAAAATGAAACTGCTAAACACTCTTTCACATAGTTATGAAAATACGATATGTCCTGGTGATAGTAATTGAATTTTACTTGAGCTCACTGTCTCTAGCACAAAGCATGAAAAGGCTCAAAATCTTTTTTGTTCTAGCATCTTTATGCACGAGCACTTGTCTTTTACTTTTCAAAAATTCAATTGAAGAGTGCAATTCTGTTTCATTTGAAATAATTATTTGCTTTTTTATTTTACCAAATATTTCCAAATAAACGACTTCCGAATAATTACGTTGTATCGGATATAGAAGCCTGGCATTCTATCTAATCTTGTGCTAATTAATTTTATTTTCTTGGAAATCATTCTAATAGATTATACAAGACCTTTTAGAAGATGCATGACAATTGGTTGAGTTTGACAGTTGGGTGAATGATTTAGTCGAATACGACAATTAGTTGAATTTCGTTTTGGATTTATCTTAGAGTTCGTTGAAAGGGGACCTTTTGCCCTTACTCTTGCTCCCTCACGATTTGTCCAACTATGGGGCTACGCCTACAGCAGGACGAGGAGGGAGGAATACGGATGGTGATGCATTATGCCTCTAACCTTGACCCGTAGGGAAGGACGGCAGAGGCATAGAGCTGAGAGGGAGCTACGTCTATGAATATACCTAAATTAACTAGGGTTATCCATTCATTTGAAATATTATTATTGACTGTAATTTATAATCTAGGAGGAAAAAGAATGTATTAATAATAATAATAATAATTTTATTTTTGAACGAAAAGAAACAAGTTTTTTTATGTGTTCATAATTGTAAAAAAAGGAACAAATTATTGAATATAATATCGGAAAAAAATCGCTACTGAAACCCTTGAATTTGAAATTAAAGAATAGAGAAAACATTATGAAAAACTAAAATGAACATTCAAAAATGAATGAACAGACTTTGATAGTTGGTTACACAAGAAAAATCCATAAGAATTCTTATCTAGGTTATTTTTATTTCGTATACGTCACTGGTGAGCCAATCTGCATGAAAGCGTTAATAAATAGGATTGAAGTTCGCCACGCCAAATTTGTCATTTCACCACTTCTCAGCACGTAGATAGATAGACGCTCATTCTACTCACTAGTAGCTGGTTGCATTTAATAGATGTATTGCTGGTTCTGGCTTAGATAGTGGATCAGTTATTTGTTTAGTGTTAATTACTTTGTTAAATGATTAATTAGCTAGACAGCTTGTTATTTTCAATTACTTTCGCACTTCGCCATAAAACAAAGCAGAGGACTCTTTTGTTATTCAATTTGCCAAGCACTTGAAGTTTTGCTGCGCCGTTGAATTTGTGAGAGTGAGTTGGAGTAAAGGAGATTTATCGCATTGTCGTCTCTTCCTTCCATAGCTTTGAAGAGCGTCATATATTTCGAGTACAAGCGTTATCTCCCCTCCATCTTTATCAATAATTGAGTAGGAAATAACGAATTCTCTTTGATAAGGTTGGCACTGCTTACACTCAAATCATCTATTTGCCTTAGCCAGAGGTTGTCTTGTTTTGCGAGCCGCATACCAGAGCTGCAGATCCTAACAAAACTGTGAGAGTAGTTTTATATCAAAGATATGGTCTTAATTTTGCCTACTCACAATGACTGTCTATCATCAGTGCCCGATTTAGACAGGATCTACAAACGTCCATCCTCTATTTTTTGAGTATATCAATGCATACTATTTTCTGTTTTAATTTAAATGTAAAATATTTTGTCATCAATTTTATTAAATATTATAGGCATCTTCTACAAAAGCTCAATTTTTTGTCAAATTTATCCAAATGTTTAAATCAGAAGAAATTTATAAACTCTTCCGTAAATTATATTAAAGATTATTTCGGCTAAAATGTTATTAAACTTAAAGGATGAATTAGCTATCGCTTGCTGAGATTTTAAAATCTTTCAGCCATGAAGATCGTGCCAAAAATGACCTAATTGACATCAGGAGGAAAAATTGCTAAAAGAGAAACTCAATTGTAGGAAACTTGAAGAATTCTGGTGGTCATTCACTCTTGAACTTTCCTCAACTAGTAGAGCTGTGGCAAGCTAGGCCTATTATATACGAGCTTGATTTCCTTTAAAATCATGATATGGTCTTAATTTTGCCTACTCACAATATGTCTATCATCCGTGCCAGATTTAGACAGGATCTACAAACGTCCATCCTCTATTTTTTGAGTATATCAATGCATACTATTTTCTGTTTTCCTTTAGTGTCCTTTAGTGCAATGTTGGGCCTTTGTTAATAAAGGTTGAGAACGACTCCCTTTAGTAGTGTGTAATTTTTTTTATTAGAAGAATTTATTAAAAATTGATTCACTCGAAGTGTTTCGTAATGCACTTCCTTTAGCACGCAATGCAATTTTTCTGCACATCCCTCTTTGCGAAACTTCAAAAGTACAATGAGATAAATTTAGAAGCAGATTCATCAAAAGATCACGCATTTTATTCACAAATTTTGCAATTACACTAAAAGCTATGTAAGGCATGAAAGCTTTGGTCAAATTTGAGTCTTTTGTTTGCGAGTGGTTCGAACTTTAAAAAATTCTTTAAAATTTTTGCTATTGGTAGTAAATTTTTGAAAAGGTCACAAAATTTACATGTACCAAAATTCATCTGTAAACAAGAAGAAACAAATAATGCTTTCATAATTGTGAAAACTTGCTAAAGTAAACCGAAAAAAACTTTTTTGACCAAATTGAAAAATATAGATTCTATTGTCCTAAAAAAATTTTTTTTTCAATTTTATACAAAAAAGAGCTTACTCATTTTAATAAACACGATTTAAAAGCTTAAGATGCAAGCTTAGAAAAAATTTATACGCTTAGATGTCCCTGTGTATCTTATTGATTTCTAATGTTAACGAATATATTTTAATTTTTTCATGGTTTTATTTCCTCTAATTGATTAAGAAAAAATAGGACTTAGTATAAGCCACCTGTCCATCTATTGAAAACAATTTGTAATATATCTTGTGGAAACATAATTTTATTGAATACGCTCAAAATGTTACGTGAGCAAATTATAGATGTATCCGCAAAAATTTTACATCTTAACATCCTCATCCACGGATCATTTACGTTTCAACATCCGAAATAACATCAACATTCGCAATTTTAATCATTTTCTTTTTTTATATACCGCAAAGTTTTTGAATTTTCATTTTATCCAAATTTTTTATGATAACATATACATTGACATCCTCTCTCTAAATTTTTAAGAAGTATAAAACTTGGGTTTGTTTAGCATACCAATTTTAATATCCAAACCGGAAAAAAATTAAGTCACCAGGATCCTCTAGGATGTCAAATTTGGCATCGCATCCACAACTGCATCAGCGAATACAAAAATTTTTACATCCGATAGATCTCTAGTGCAAATCTATGCGCATGATTTCTTTACCCTTTTTCCCATCTATTTTTGAAGAACCCTTCAAAGTGAAACACCGAAAAACGATTGTTTTCTTTTTGTACAGAGCACATATATTGTTGCCATCTCAGTCAGACGTCGATCAACCTGAGGGTTGGGTGTTTAAGCGATCCCCACTCCTTCCTATATATCTTTGATATTATAGAAATGAACTTTTTAAGGCTTTTTTTAAGAACTTTTTAAGGTTTTTAAGAAAATTTTAATATTGCCATAAAACTCAATTACTCCCCACACCCTCTGCCATTTAAGTTTCTGGATTCACCCTTTCCTCCATCCCAAGTTGGATGTATATATAGCTGTGCTTAATTTTATGCCAAATGTATTCAAATATTAAAAATAACTTTAATTTTAGTGAAATTGATTTAAAATCCATTAGTAAACTATTCAAGTACAAATTTATTCACTTATACCAATATTTGTCATATTTCTCAAAAGATTTATGTTTGGTTTTTTTGAGATCTAAAAATGAAATAGAAGCTCCCAATTGAAAAACGATTTTGCGATATAAGATTCGAAGGAGTAGTGGTGATTTTGAAACGTTGTGATTAATATGTTAATTGCTAAACATAAGTAAACACGTCGACACACAATCTATCTTCGACTTAGACAAGGTTTGCATAGAAGTTTGTGTGAATTGGAAACGTTTTGTGAATTTAGATTTCATTAGACTCACTCACTCAATCTTTTGCACGCTGACATCATTAACTTAATTAACGTCAGGCAGCGCGCATGCAAACTCACACGCCATATCCGAGTGTGGCCTTGGCGAGTGGGAGTAGTAATTGAGATTACGCTGCATAACATCACAGCGCGCATCACGCTGACACTCATTGCTCTGTATACTTTGCTAAGTTGGAGTAATTAAATTATCTTGATTCGAGTCTAAAGACATTCTATTAGCAATATATCATTAAGATGAATCTTTTACCATATTTAATCGTCATCATCATCTGAGATATCTTAAGAGTAACATTTTGGAACGTCTAAAAATACAAGGAAGAAAAATGCAGGATGTTTTTAGGATTCCATGAAATCAGTAACGTGGGTGAAAGCGTTACCTGTCCTCAGTAGGGTTTCTAACTTGTTACCACTGTATCTACCATATTTGAGTTTATGCTTCCTTTGCATCCAATACGAATTAAATAGTAGGACTGCGAGACTTTGACATTATCGAACAGGGACGCAGGCCAGCCCTCCTTAGTCCTCCTCTGTATCCGGTCCTCTACTTCCATCACTGAAAAAAAAAATTAAAATCTTTTTATAAAACATATCTTATATCTTAAATAATATATTTTACTCAACATCACTCATGAAAATAACTAGTAAGGGTTATTTGAAATCTCTAATATAATAAGCCTTACTATAAATAGATTTAGTATAGTTATAGTAATCCTTACTACTTTTATTCCAGTAATGTAAATTTACTATCTAAATCTAGTAAATTAACTAATTGTCATTAACCACATAGTTAAGTGTTTTCCCAACTTCGGGTAAATTACCCCTTGTTTTATGGGTCATAACCCTTGGAATGTAACCCTTAACAATTTTACGGAGGTAATGGAGGGTTCAGAGAAAAAGAAGTTAATAATTCTGGAAATCATGAAAACATTGTACTTGGCGTTAGAATTAATGTCAAAATAGTCTTAGTATGTAATGTTGTTAACTAAATTGTAACAATGTTCAAATACAATAAATATAAAATATCTCTAGTGTTTTCATTTAGTTACATTTTTTTAAAGGGGTAACATGCTTTTTGGGGCATGTTAAATTGGGTAACAAGATAAAAAAAGTTTGAGAACCGCTGACATAGTTGATTAACTATTAATTAACGAATTAAATTAACTATTTTTATTGATGATTGAAATTAATTAAGAATTTTGATAATTAAAAAATCTACATTTAGAATGTTTTTATCCAAATCTTACGTATCTTCTAACTATAAAGTAATATATATGTTATATTTTTTCTGATAACTGTAAAGTATAAAAATACTCCTAAATGTCTTTATTAAGAAAGCACATGCTGTGAGAAAGCCTGAAAGCAACTTATAAGCTATAGTTTTTTTACAACTTACTTAGTAAATAACTTTTTTATTTATTTGAGAATTGTAAATTTAACTGGATATTTTTTTCATTATTAAAACTATTAAATTTTTAGAAAAGGCGCGAAAATAAAGAGAAGATCAGGAGAAAGTTAGCGATAGATTCAGAATCTGAAACAGATAACAGTGAAAGTGATTATCGTCCAGTATGGGCTGAAAAGCTTTACAGCAAACACAATTTACAAATTTGTTTTATGGACGACCCCGCAAATTTCTACTCAGAGCCTGAGGTAATTACAATCATACCTTTTTGCAAATCATTAACAAAATTTAAAATATTAAAGTTAGACTTGGTGACAAAATGAACATACGATTTAATAGATTACCCAAATTGTAGAAACAAGGTTAGAAGTATCCAAAGAAATAAGTAATGAGAATATTTTTATTTTAAATGGTTATCGCAGTGCTTCTCAACGGTGTACCGCGTTGCACTGGTGCGTCCTTGAAGATAACCAGGTGAGCCATGAAAGGTAGCCATGTTAATCCTAAGATTCCATCTAGATCAGCGATTCTTAACAAGGGGTGCACGCACCCCCAAGCGCTGTGAGACAACATAACAGAGGGTGCGGCCTGTGATTAACTACTTTTGATAAACACTTTGTTTATTACAAAAGTAAGGATAGATCAAGTTGCCTAGATGAAGAGATGAGAGTTTGTTTATCACAAATAAGAACAAACATCCACAAAATTGCAAAAACCCCACCAGTCGCATATTTCCCATCAAGATATTAAATGTACAATGTGTAGACTCTCACTATTACGACCACCTTTGGGACTAGCTTCAAGTGGTCGTAATAGAGAGATGGTCTCAATAGAGAGAGTCTAAAAAAGTATGCAATTTGAAATTTTTTGATTATTAAATAAACAACAAAAACTATAAAATCATTTATTTTCAGTTAAAGAAATTAGTTTAATGTTTGATTATAGTTTTGTTTACGCTCAATATACTCTTCCACAGTGTCAATTGGATTTAGTAAGTGAGGGCCAGTAAATCTCAAAAGTTTATCAAAATCAGCATTGTTCCTTTAGTCAAAAGAAAGGGAATCTTTACAGGGTGTCTTTATGCAGCGATTGAAGCATTTCTCCATTCTTGTAGATTTTATTTCTTCAGAAGAAGCTATCCAATAGCAGGCGTCCAAAACATTTACACTTAATCGAAGTTACTTCAAAAGAGTAATGTCATCGTTTATTTGAGCCACAGCATGGCTTAATAGTTTGCGTTTGTAGTAACTTTTCAAGGTTTTAATGATGCCCTGGTCGAGCGGCTGTAAGTCGAAGGATGTATTGGGAGGCAGGAAAAGCACATCAACATTGCTCAATTCCAAACAAGGATGTGAAGGTCAATTGTCAAGTATTAATAAAACGTATCTTTCTTGCGTTTGTTTTACATTTGAGTATGTTAGCGATTTGTGTTTTTCCAACACCAAATTCCTTAGCTAACCGGCGCTGGCTCGCTTTGTTTTCATCAAAACTTTTTTTTACTTTCACTTTTTCAGAAATTGTTAGTTCTTTACGAATAGACATTTAACGAATTTGTTATCTAAAACTTCAAAAAAGGAATTCAAAGTTGTAAACTAAAAGGTCAACCCTTTCGGAAATTTATTTAAGTCAAAATACATTTGTAAATTTTTAAAGTAAAAAATTAAGAGTTTTTTACCCACTGGATAATTAATTTGAAGGTAAAAACTTTCACAGTTTTTACTTTTCAAAATTGATAAAACTCTCAATTTAATTCAAACTTAACACTTTTATTGTACTAATATAATTATACACATAAAAACCAAATCAAACAAAATCTGGAATTTTCGTTGCAACAAAATTCTTAATTTTTAAATCTTTCAAGTTTTTGGACATTTTTCCGAAAGTAAAAATTTACGAACATTATTTTGAATTATGGTAAGGTAACTGTCCATATAAATCTCTATATTTTTTTAAATACTCAATTAAGAAGTAAAGGAAGTATATCATGAGAAAAAAATTTGTTTCACTATCATATTTAAAAATAAAAATTCAAATAAAGCAGAAAAACTAAACATTTTTTAATGTTTTTCAAAATTTACAAAACATGTTTTTAACACAAAAATAGAGATAAAATAAAGGTTTAGAAAACTGTACATATTACGTAACTATAGCACAAGATTCCGTCAACAAAACGAGAAGGTTGGAATGAAAGAAACAATCCTGGATGAATTAAAAATGAGATTGCTTAAACACGTACAAAGAATAAATTATTACGCACTCAATGGAAGAATTGAAAGAGTTCGATAAAAAGGAAGATCAAAAGCAAAGATGATTCTCCGAGTAGACTTGAACATCCTATCAAGATAGCTAAGAAATATGGCTGAAAGTATTAGATAAATAGGAAGAACAAAAGTTTAGAATTAAGATGTTTGACACATCAGATTCTAACCTCCTAGCGAAAGAGTTAGGCAATATGGAGAAGAATAGAGAGTGCTAGGAGAGAACATTGATATGGTACGATAAGCTGATAAACGAAAAAGCTGGAAAAATTTTGGAATGAAAGAACTATTCCTGAATAGAATAAGAAGGAGATCGTTTGAACATGCACAAAGAATGAATTATTACGCATTGAATAAAAGAATTGAAAGTGTTGTAGAAATAGGATGATCAAAATTTAGAATTAAGATGTTTTGCCGACCAGATTCTAAAATCCAAGTAAGAGATCAGTTTGGCGAAGAATAGAGAACATTTTAGCTAACCTACTTATTTTTTAATTTTCGAAAAAAATTTAGCATAAAAATAGAAAATTGGTAAAGAACGGTATCGTTTTTTTTGACCCACTATCTTCATTTAACGCTTTATTCTCCTCGTTAAAAAGTATATCTATATATTTTTTAATTAAATATAAGATTTATATAGTTAGTCAGTAAGCTAATTACTTATTTCGGTGTATAAGTCGACATTTTAGCTTCCCAAAATTGAGTTTCGATTTATATAACAGTAACAAAAAGCAAACGTTTAAATCTTGTGGCATATTGGTGCAGGAAACCAGGCCTAACCTTAGGCTAATACCAATGACAGCCTCGGTGCGGTAACTACCGATGTAAATACATGTAGTTAATAATATATATACTTGTATTTAAAACCATTCACATTCTAATTCGCCACTAATAATGTAATAGAACTACCATTACCTTAAAATTCCACAAAATGCTATTAATTAAAGGAAAAAGACCATAACAATGTAAACATCATGTAGTCATCTGTAAAACCATTTTTTTATCACTGAAATGTTAAATAACAACATTTAGGATAACACCAAATCTTTATTTCTCACTAAAATAAATTACAATAAAATGATATGTTTTATTCATTTAAAATCCTTCAAAATTGCTACAATCATCATCATCATCATCTGATGCAAAAACTTCATCAAATAAATCGTCATTTACAGTTTCATCGAAAGGGTGCCATGTCGGAATCTAGTGAGTCAACTTCGGCTTCGTATTTATCTTCGCTCTCATACAGCAGACTATCCTCGTTGCCATACATTGCATTAGAGATACCGCGAGTTCTCTATTTTAGAGGTCGACTTATCTGTAGGTCGACTTTGAAATATGCGGTAGTTGGAATTTCATTTGATTAATTATATGAATTTTTATATAGTCGGACTAATAGGATTGTTACACTCTACCTAGTAAGTTATGGTGAAGGATGAGTTTAAGCGCAGGGAGGGTGTTAATGTTTACAGCATCGAGGAATTAACTTTTTGATTAATTATTCTTTTAAATTGTAAAAATAAATGTGTTAAATTGATATTTTAGGCTTTTTTGTTAGATATTCCAGTTTTTCACTCCAAAGATTCCACGAGCTCCGAGAAAGAAGATGAAAGATACGAAATAGAAAGTGAAAAAGAGAATTCAAGCAACGCATCAACGCCATTGAGCGAAAAGGATGCTTTATCACATCATAACGAATTTTCAGAAAGCTTTGAATCGATACATCAAGCTCATAAATTATTGCAACAAAAAGCCAAACTCGCTCTAAATGATGCCGTAAAATTAGCTAAAATGCAACTCACACTCGAAAATAACTCACAAAAAAAGACAGAAATCATAAATAAAGTATAGTTTACTTACTTATTTTATGATTAAAATTATAAAAAATGTTAATTATTCAAACTAATCTTGTATTCACAGACAACTTTGAAAGTGTTTGTAAGTTACTTTGATTAAAATTATTTCAACTTGCCGCTTCTCTTCTTTGTTAACAATTGTCAATTTCTATCATGTAATATTGAATTCATTAAGCTAGAAGTAATAAATCATTAAAAATTTAAAAGTATATATTTAGCCTTTTCGAAAATTACTTAAATATTCAATATGGAAGTGTTTTTGTTAATTTTCCAAAAAAAATTATACATTTATCTAAAACATAAATCTGTATTCAACCCCAATTTTCTTTGAGAAAGATAATATTTGTAAATAAATTGTGACAAATTCTCCAATAATTTCTACAATAATGTAAATATTTTGTGACACTTTGTAAAAAGTGCTTTATTTAACAAAAAATGTTAATAGCTTTTTCAAAATTTAATATCATTTTACAAGTGAAAATAAACATCTGAAGTAGGTTTATTAAATTTAAAAAATTTTTAACTTTTATGTGATTTTATAAAAAATAAAGGATTAGAAAAAAATTCTAAAAAGAGACATGGAGCTTATAAAAATATTTTAAAATACACCGAATATATTAAAATCAATGTAATTATTAAAATTAATTTTAAATCGTCTTTTGGTTAGTTAAGGTTTAGAATGCAGGATCGAAGCTTATTTGTTTATAGATCGACATAAGCATGCACTTTTGATATGTTATTTGCTTATAATTAAGCAGTGTAATTATGCCGTTTTGATAAATTTTTATTACTATTATTTGAAAGTTAAGCAGAAAAGTTTTTTGGTGTGTAAGGTAGAAATTTATGTTCAAAAATTTTAAGTATGTGATGACTCCTTCACAATTAAAAGTCCCTAACCACCAAGCCACTAAAACCAACTTAATTTTGTTTAAATCAAATATATTCGATTCTTTATGAAAAATTAATAAGCTTGTTAAAAAAAACTCGCTAAATATTTATAAAACTAAATGTTTGGGCAGATATCAGGGCCTTTTATAACATTATCAATTGCATCAGTTGGATCTCGATGCCCTTGACCAAAAAATTCCCTTCACCAGTTGAATATATCTGCTAAAGTTAAAAAAACTTGATTTACAAAGTAGTTGTCAAAAATTATTTTAAGGAACTTCACAGAGCCAGCCTATCCATTTTAAGAAGAAAAGTTCTGTTTTCCACATAAAATCTTATATTTCTCTCAAATTTATATCATATATCTGAGATATATGCAAATCTTTTTATATCTCTCACTTCCATAAACATATTTCAAAATTGTTTCATAGAAAAAAATCATTAACAAAATTTTATATTACTTAGAAATAGCTAATAAAAGTAAAAAAAAATACATTAAAAATGATATTCTAAATCATATTTGGAACAACATTTTTCAAAACTTCTTTTTGAAATTAATAAATAGGTGAATGAGAAGTTTGCATTCCTATATATCCGACCAGATTTCGTTTTTTAATTTTTAATCATCCGGTATAACTTCGCCATTCCCTAATAAGCTGAATATCCGACAGTCCTACTATACATTGTAAATTTGATCCTTCATAATCCTTTTCTCATCACTTCTTATGCTTACTGATCGTTACAACTTAAATTCATAACAGTTTGCTACATTTTTTAAAAAATAACTTATTAATATATCTTTCTTTTATCATTTTTCTTTTCAAGAGTTAAAAACAAAAAAAACTGTATTTATTGTAATAATAACTAGCGATGGCAATGGTTAACATTTTTCAATTATATGACTATCTGAGATTAAATTTAAAATTTTACTCCTCTTCAACGGTCAATAATTGTCAAGGGTAAGTGGTAAGGGTACCTCGAGAAGGCACGATAATGGATCGAACCCAAGACCTTGAGTTATCGAAACCCAGTATCTAACCAACCTTACTCAGGTGAGCCCCTAAGATAATATTATAACTCCTAACTAAAAAATAAAAGTCTGAAATGAATCTTCTGAATTATAGTCTTTTATAATTATAGTTTAAGAACATTAATTATTAAATAATAGATATATTAATTAATTAATTCATAAATTCTACTTTATCAAATCCAATTTTTAAAATGTCTAACTTTTCAATTTTTAAAATCTGTGTCTGAAATTAAAAAATTAAAATTATTTGTGTTATAATAGGTTAATTAAGTAGCAATTCTGTGAATATAATTTTTCTTTTAAGAAAGGTGGCATGGATTATTAAAACTATAATTTTAGAACATTAGTGAAATATTTTAGAATTTAGTTGCTTTTGAATACTTTCCTGCCTTCTCAATTTATGCTCTCTATACCTCATTATTTAAGGGGCTATAAAGATCTTTTACAAATAACTTGGTAAATATTGTTATTTCAGCCATACTTATTATAATATTAAAAGGACGAAATCTAGAGTTTTTTTTATTAGAAGGGTTAAAGTATCTACTAAGAAATATAATGCATATCTCGAAAGTCGAAAGTACAAAACGTAGAATTGCGTCTCTGTGATAATTCTAGGGGTTATGTTATTTTAGAATCCTGTTGACTGTTCTCCCAATTTATTTGATAACCTTCTAATAATAACTAAGGATGACAATGGTCAACCTTTTTGTATTACATGACTATCTAAGGGTTAATTTAAAATTTTACAACTCTTCAAAGGTCAATAATTGTCAAGGGTACCGTTGGTTTTTTTCATCGTGAAGGCACAATTGCGCTGATTGTATCGAACTATAAGGAAAGTATGCTTTTTGCTTGTTCGAACCCACGACATTTAGTTATCGAAACCCAGTATCTAACCAACTTTATTCACGCTCCAAGTTAATCCTATAATACCTAAATAATTTAATCAATTTATTTTATAACTTTCTACCAATGGAATAAGTCAGGGTTGTCAAATCACCCGCATTGAGCGGGAGTCACCCGCAAATTGAGTTGAAATCCCGCATGACCAAAATCACCCCCATAAACATAAAAAAATTTTGAAAAAAAAATCTAGTATTCTGATTATTAAAATGGCAACCACCGAAGAAGTTTCAAAATGTTTTAATTTCCAACCCCCAACCTCAGTTATTATCCATTCAAAAAAGCGACTCATCAATTTTGAATCCTCAATGAATTTTTATCAAAAATAATTATTAATTTTTTCTAATTAAAATCATGTTTCATCATGTACAATTAGCTTTGTAAGTATACTTATGATGCGAAAAAAATTATCAACTTAATTTTTTAATGCCACCAGGCACAATAATTTATTCTGACTTATGGAAAGCCTATCTACTTATGGAATGTAATTTTAACTTTTAGACATATTAACTCCTCTCACATTCAATATAGCTATGAAAATATGTAGTTCAAAAATGATAATTTCCATAGAGTGTCACATAAAACACGTTTAGTTTCACTCTTCATAGTTTATTAATTTGAAGATATAGAAATCAATAAAAAGTATCCCCGAACTCAAAAATAACCTATAACAGATCTTTTAGATTTTGCTGTAGGGCCTAGTGCCTCTTTTTTTTTTTTAAATTTTTTGCTTTTGTTTTAGAGTTTTTTGGTATATTAGTGACTCTGTTTAAAAATAATGTATTTTTAGGAATTTATTGAGTTAGAATCGACAACAAATAGCATAAATTATTGTCATTTAAAATATTGCAAGGGTCAAAAGTGTTAAAACGGTGACTAAATGAGATAGAAACCTAACCTAATGGAGTGCCCCCTCCCCCAACTGAAATTTTTTTCTGGCTAGGGGCCTGCGTACATAAATATGAAGTCTATTGGCTATTAATCATCTCAAAGGCATTTTTATTGGCTGTTTTTTGTGAAAAAAAACTGGAAAAATTGAATTTTCTCCAAGGCTCGACGAAAAATTTTCACCCACATGACAATTTTTGAAACTTGACAGCCCTGAATCAGTGATGCTATTTGAATCGATAAATACCTACACGCACGCTTAAATTTTGATTCCTTAAAATGTGGAACTAAAAATTTTTTTTCTTGTAAAAAAGTTTATAAAATAATGCGAAATATATAATGAGTTCAGGATGTTTATGTTTTTTATACAAATATAAACGTAGAATACCGTGGAGCGTTTGCATCGAGAAGTCACAATCTGAGCTGCTTGTATCGAACTTCTTGAATCTTGTATCGATGCTGGGATTCGAACTCGACACCATCGAAAATTAAAGAAAAAGTAGAGTCGGCTTTACTCAGTTAAAAGAACTGGGGAGTATTTTCATCCGGATGCAAAAAAATTTAATCGATATAATAATTGAGTAATCTCATATAAATATTTAAATTGAAAAAAATAAGCCTGGCCTATCCCAAGAGCATAATATCTTCTCCTAATTCTAAATTTAATGATTTGTCTTGTATATTTTCTTACGGTGAATGTCATTTTAAGTTCCTTCACTATTAACTTACTAAAATAGGTGCATTACTAACGTAAATAAAATTAAACTGCAGTCAAATCTGCTTTAGCGACCGCATGTCTATAGTGACGCGTTTTGCAACCATACACACCGGTTGCTGTTTCTTCTTTTGCATTACTCAAATTCTCAGGTTTGGAAATCGCAAAATATTAAAACACAAATCTTATAGGTTTTTCATTATCGTTTTTTGACAAAATTTTTTCATGTTTATCTTTGTTTTTCAAACAGATATTTCCTGTAAAGGAAAACTCCATACACGAATCAAGTGAACCAAAATCTTTCTTTTTATCAGTGCAAGTTCTCAACAAGATGAATATAACACAATTACAAATATATGCAAATGCTATGCACGACTTTATACAGGGTAAACGCATTCCTCCGAAATAATGACGAGTATTAAGCGTGTATTTTCTTTTAAGAGCACAGCCAAGAACTTGTGCAGTTACTTATAGAAAGAGATGATCTGCATATGGAGCAAGATTCTATCCTTGTTGATGTTGAAGACATAACGGGGTATATTATACTTATTAATTTTATCCTAACTTCTCTGCTGTATGCTTTCTAGAAGTTGATTCTACGAAAAATTAGAGGGTTTTGGTAAAAAAAGCTTCCATCATAAAACGTTTTAAAAAGCTTATGATTAAGTCTTGTCGAAATAGAGGAATTTATTTACGAGATTAAAAATATATTTATAACAAGTATGTATTAATTTATTTAATTATACTTAACGTTTCAAAATAAAGCATATGTGTTTTATTTCATTTACTTGGCGAGTTTCAATAATATATCTTTAAACTATACTATCAAGGTTTAGATAGGATAAAAATATGCAACCTTAAAAATTACATAACTAAATTTTTGTGCATGGAATTTACGTAATTAGATAAATTTTAAAATAGTTCCTCCTTTTATATGTTGAGAAACATCGATACAGTATTCCATGATCCAGGACCTCCCGCGATAGGCGAAAACCCTAGAAATAGAGACACTATATACATTTTATTATTTACGTATGTTTTAAACCCTTATACACCATTTAACACTGTATCTACCCATCTGCATATTGTAATACCCTTTCAGAGACTCTTAGAGGAACGCTTTGGTTATATGAAACTTTTTTTGTGCTTTTAATAAAGTTAAAAAGTATAGTTCAATACTTTAATCAGTTTTACTCACCATTCCACATACCGCAATGAAACTTGAATGATGACGATGATGAATACTTTCTGGATAGTTTGAAGACACGTTTCAATGGTGTAGTTTCGCCAGTACGTCTTCAGTGTGAAGTCTTTGTCTAGTCCGTGGCATCAACTAGCTTTTCCATGGTATTTAGCGTTTATAGATGCGTGAATGACACTTGATCCATAGGCTGAATCAGCAATGCCGTGTTTGGAGGCAAGAACTCTATTTCTACACCGTCATAATAGAGATTAGTTTCGTGGCCTCCAGCATTGTCCAGCAACAAAAAGATCTTATATACTCTGGCCTATCGGATAAAACATTAATGGAGTCAATCAGACATAAGGGATTTGGTTATCCAGGACTTAGGGTTGTGCATGCAATATAGTGGCAGTAGATTCTTGTTTTTGTTTTCAAAGCCATAGAGTTTTTGAACTTGTACACAAGCTCTATCTTTAGCGTAAACCTTATAGCGTTTCGGCGCAAGACAAGTTTAACACGGTCTTTGTGCGCTTTAAATCCGTGGGCGATAGCTTCTTCCTTGAAAAGAAAGTGCGAGAAGGCATTCTCTTCTAGAATAACCCGTTTCATCCATGTTGAAAACTTGTTATGGAACATAACCACCTTCCCCAATGAGTTGTTGAATAACATTTTTTACATGTTCCACAGCATCAGCTTTTTCTGCAGAGGCAGCTTCACCATGCAGCGAAACGCTTTTCAAACTAAAGCATTTTTGGAATTTATCAAACCAGCCTATGCTGGCAGCGAATGAGAATTTTCTCCATGTTGAATCGCTGGGTGTTATTGTTTCTAAGTCATCGATTTTTTCCTCATCAAGGTCGCAAATGACATAATGGTCGGGTGTATCAGCAGCAAAGTTGTCATACAGCTTCTTTGCCTTTGTTCGTATGATGTTGGCGTCTAAGCTAATATTTTTTCATACAATCAGCATTCCATACGCCTAAAGCAGAAGCTTTGAAAATTTACCCCTTCTATTTACTTTCGGGTCTATTTGACCCAGGCAAGATTCTTAAATAAAAATTCATATCTAAATTTTTTTTTGAGAGCTTGTTATTTGTGACTGTTCTATACTTTGAATTTGATATATTTTAAACAAATTTGAAAAACTTTAGTCCATGAATATCTTAGTAAAATATTTTAGTTCATGAATTTAGTGTTCTATTCTAGTAGATTAATTAAAGTATAAGTTTGTGCTAGCGCGTATTTGTGTATGCTTGGACAATCATTCTTCACTTTTTACGACTACTGTTTATTGATTCAATTGCTTGTAACAACTGAAAAATAAATTTTCATCGATGAGTTTGTTTTTTGAAACAGGTGTTATCAAAGAAGCGTTGCCTTTTAAAATCATTTGCTTTTTCTTATTTGATTTGTGTTTCTTGCTTTGCCTTTTCAATTAGTTTCAGTTATCGCATTCTTTATCATCCCATCCTTTACTAATTATCTTATTTATTCACACATGGATTTCAGTGAGTCTTTTGAGTAGGTATCAGACGAAAATAGTGGTTCAGCATCAGAGTCTGAAGATCATATATCAGCTGTATCTTCTAACTCAGATTTGAGTTCTGATTAAGATTCCTAAAATGAATGCAAGTATAATAAAGAAAAAGCCTGGTCCAACCAAATATGCCATTTCCAGAGCAAAAGACCTGAAGTCTTCTTTTTTTTACAAACTATATTCTGAAAATTACTTTGCTTCACTCAAACACATATAGAAAGTGTATTTTTCAAGAACAATAGACAATGATAACAGAAGAGTTAGAAGCATATATTGGTCTGCTTATTTTAGCAGGTGTATATAAATCATGCTGCGAATCTACCGAAAGTTTATGGGACTCAAATACAGGTAGAGCGATATTTAGAGCAACAATGCCTCTAAAACGATTTCGTGAAATTACTAGAGTCATACGTTTCGAAGACAAAAACTCTAGAAAAAGTCGTGGAAGTTTTGATAAATTGGCACCGATTCGTGACGTTTGGGAAAGCTCGTCTGAAAATGTATCTATAATGTACAACGTCGGTACTAATGTCACCGTTGACGAACAATTGATAGCATTCGGGGGAAGATGTCCATTTCGCAAATTAATTCCAAGCAAGCCAGCAAAACATGGAATCAAGATTTGGACACTTTGCGATTCACACTCTTTTTATGCCTACAAAATGGAAATTTACACCGAAAAACAACTTGGATTGCCATCATAAAAAAAAACAAGGCATGCAAGTGGTTTTGAATGTCCTTAGATTTGACAGGTCATAAAAAAATATTAATTGCGCTAACACTTATTTACCTCATACCACTTGTAATCAAACAAAAATCAAGCAATGTTTTTTCTTTACAGAAAATACAACCATAGTCTCTCATACGTTCCCAAAAATATATAAGCGTTGTTCTACTGAGTACTTTGCACAAAAATAGTGAATCAGCGATAGAAGAACAGAGAGGTGGCCGATGGTTGTTTTTTCAAATATGATTGATGTTTCCGTTTTTGATGCTTTCATAATTTGGTTAGAAGTTGATCCTCAATGGGGTAAAGCATTTTCAAACACAAAACGGCGAACTTTTGGGTAATGATCTCATCAAACCTTCAATATCAATTCGCAAGTTTATGCCAAGATGTGAAAACATACTAGAATACTGAACAAAATACAAGAGAAAAGTTCAGTTTTACCAGTCAAAAGGCAAATCAAAAGATGCTCGAATTGTTCTTCAACTTGTGATAATAAAACAAGCATCCTATGCTCAAAGTGCCATAAATTTTTATGCAAAAAACGCGATTTATTTGTTCAAAGGTTGTATATAGTTGTTTTTAAAACTTTGAATATATATTTTAATAAAATTTTCTTGATTTTTACTCTGTCTTGATAAAAACACTAATGGGTCATATTGACTCGAACTACTTAAATGTTCTCTTTTTTTTTAGGTAAATAGAAGGGTTAAGTGAAGTTGAATATTTAAGTGAAGAATAGCTCATACTTTTTAACATTTTCCAAATAAAGAGAATTTTTTTATACATTCTTAAGAATAAATAATGTTGATGATTTAATAATTTATGAAAATAGTATTAATAATTAAAAACACAAAAATAAGTGTTAATGAATTTACCATTCGATGTGATGAATTTACCTGTCACGGCCGTTAAGTAGTGTTTGTGAAAATTGATCTTTTTTTGTTCCGGGGAAATTCCTTTTCCCGGTTTCCGTCGAATCGTTTAATTATAATTGTAATTTAAATTGAAAGTTCTGGTTGTGTGGTTTTATCATATATTAGGAGCTTGGCAAAACTCTGGAGTCATTAAGATATTCCGTGATTGCTTTGACAAGATACTATGCATTTAATTGTAACGTTTTTTATGCTCGATTTTTAAGATAAAATATTGAATTTTGCTGAAATTTTAAATATAGATTAAGAGTATAAAAAAATACATTATGTTAAAATTTTATCTGGTTTAAAAGAAAAACTAAAAAGTTATCGACATGTAAAAAAAAAAGGCTAGGTTTCAATCTAACTAGAATTTTTTCAACTGGCTTTTTGTTCACTCATCGTATCATCCATTAAGATTGTATCCAACATGATGAATGAACGCTCTCGAAGTCAAATTTGATTAACAATACGCTAATCCCCATGCTTGTTTACCACGCGCATTTATTGATGTATACATGTATATATCTTGTGCTTGTTGACTATCGGGTGTAGTACACAGAAATTAAAAGGTCTAATCCGGCTATTTCCCTCAAATCAAATCAAAATGTTGCAATTTTTATAGTGAATTTGAACATGCAATTCATTTTTTGATAAATATTAGTTTTTAAAAAATAGTTATTTTACGTCTCATTCAATACAAATTTAGAGATTGAATATTGATTAAACCTATATTTTATATAAAGTTGAAATTACAAAACAACTTTCATTGTAGTTATGAAACTTTAGATTCAAAATGGTTTATTTATATTCTCAAAAGCCATTCATCAGCAAAAACATATGAATTTACTCTTAACTATTTTTTAATCGTTATTTTCCTCTTTTTGTGTCTAATGATGAAGTGTAAAAAACGTTTGAAGTTTTATACTAACATTTGAACCTGAGATTTCACTACGTTATGACACATATATTATATTAACACGTAACCTTATCAAGGTTAGAATTTAGGAGGCATTTCCCTTTATTGTATTTATTTTTTTATCAGATATGAATCTTTGAACTTCTATTTATTTTGATGAAATGATATAAAATTAAAGAAGGCATTTTGCATTGGATAATTAATAACTATTTAGTTTCATATTTTTCAAGTGTTTTTAAAATGTAAGAAAATATTTTTATAAATGAAATTCCATGTGCCTCCTCATTCCTACTTTAAATTACGGAAAATTGCTCATTTATTATATAATCAGAGGTTTCTTAATCTGAATGGGAAGCACATATAGAATTTCATTTATTTCAGGCAATCCTTGAAGTTAACATTTAGGGTAGAATGACTATTTTCAAATTACTGCAAAATTCGTAAACCAGGTATGCCTGTATTTTGAAAGGTTTCAATAAACAGGTGATAAAAGGTTAATAAATGAGAATGAGGGATTTTAATAAGGCATTTTTAGAGATAATCGTGTTTGATGACAAATGTACATGAGGTTATCTAGAAAAATATGGCAATAAAACATTCTAAATATTATTTAGTAGTTAAAATGCATCTTATAAAAAAGCAAACAGGGGGTCGAAGATGCCGCGAAACTAATACGTTATGATTTTATATTAGTGTATATTTTTAGCCTTTAACAATAAATGACGATATTCAACCCATTTTGGGTTATGTTTCCTTAGAGAGGAACGCGAATTAACTCGAATTTTCACATGTTCAAATCGTCTGTTATGTATGAACTAAAATTTTATTCGTTTTAGTGTATGAGTTTTATCTATACCGGTGTTTTAAATGATTTTTGAAAATTTTAAAAATTTCACTAAAAAGCGACTTCAAAATTTAAGAGAAAATATGCTTTTTGATCTAATGAAAAAATATGATTTTGTTGAAATAAAAACTTCAGAAAAGCTGTCAAATACAGTGATTCATTTACTTACTGCGATTGGTTATGACCGACGAGCAGTGTGCGAAGTAGAAAATTTTCACTCGGGATGCTCTGCTGTGTGGAGTCACCCCTCACATAGAAACACACAAACGTTGTAGGGAGCGTCCCATGAGGTCTACTTCTACAAAAAAGATCAAAACCTCAAATAAAAGTCACGTGCTTGTATGCATGTCTAAAGCTACATGCTACTACACTGCCTACATTTTGAGATGGATACCATATGTTCTAAAGATCTGTCATTATGTCGTTTAGTTTTACTCGGAAATTTTAGCAATACTAGTCTTTCTAACTTGCATAGTTCGACTTATGGAAAACTTATTTTGAGTACAAAAAAATAAACTTTTGTTGACCTAAAGAAGCTACGTAAAAATGCCAAACTGTTTTAAAAATTTTCTAAGACTTTTCAGTGCAAATAAAAATTGACTTCATGAATAGGTCATTTGTGTTACCAAAGTTGCTGCTTGTGATTTCAGAAAATATCACTAGATTTCAAGATATATTTGGACAAATTGTATACAATAAATGTTTTAGTTGAGATGCCGGGGCTAATGGAGCCCACCCTCTCCATAATGGATGACAGGTCAATCACGGTTTTAAATTTGAATATTCTTATTCCTAACGTTGTATCTAAGTCTCAAATCGTAGTATCATTTGATTATTTTTGCTTAGTTCTTCCTTATAAGAAATCTAAACGATTTTTTTACTTTTTAAGAAAACTGATTGGGCAAGAATAAAGCTTAGATGAAAAATGTTCCTATATCAGTTACAAGGAAAAAAAAGTAAAGAAAAATCCAGAAGACAAGAACAGTGAAGATAAATTCCATTAACATCTTTATTTTGTTTCAATAACTTTGCCTTGTTTTGAAGTTTGCTTCTTCGTTATTAGTTACCAATTTTATATCTCTTGTATTTAATTATTTAGTTTACATCGAAGGAAATATTTATGAGAGAATAAATATTTTCAAGTTTTTCTAGAGTTATAAAAACATTGAATAAATTTATTCAGTGAGTAAGATTGGTTAGATACCGAGTTTCGATAACTCAAGGTCCATCCTGCAACACGCCTACTTTCCTCATAGTTCGATACAAGGTGCGCAATTGTGCCTTCTCGATGAAAACACCCCAGGGTACCTTTATATGGGAACGCAAGGCCTATATATGAACTTGCACATATTTGATACGAACGATTTTGATGCAAACTTCAAATATCTTCTCCTTAGTGTTCAATTGCTGTTTTTGAATTCACTCGACACGAATATGTTCGTTTTCAATGAAAATTCTCATTTAGTTCATAAATTCTATTTCCTTTATGATTGAGTAAATTTAAAATGTCTTTTGCTACCGGTTTTATTTTAAATGAGATAAATACGTACATTTATATGTTAAAGCTATATTTTAGAATGAAGAAAATTGATATAAAATACACAGATAGAGATTATTGGAACATGCGATTCAAGGATGAAAATGAATATGAATGGCTGGCGTCTTTTAAAAACGTCATAAATACTTTCCAATCCATCATAACAACAGATGACCAAATTTTGGAAATAGGATGTGGAAATTCAGAATTATGCTTCCAAATGTTTAATCAAGACTACAAGCGGTATACTTGTATAGACTTTTCAGAAATTGTGATAGAAAGTCAAAGAAAAAAGGCTAAACTCTTTAATGCTACCTCGATAAAGTTCTACTGTCTGGACATGCTAAAAATGGATTTTGAGGGTGAAAGTTTTGATGTTGTTATAGATAAAGGAGTAATGGATGTTTACGAAGAAGAGATTTCAGATAAATGGAAAATGGACATAACTAGAGAAGGTGGTAAAAAGTGTTATGATTTATTAAAAAAAGTCTATGCGCTACTGAGCAAAAGTGGAAAATACGTTCAAATTTCTTATCAACAGCCCCATTTTCGACTAAAATTACTCAAGACGCTGAATTGGAGCAATGTAAGATACCACAAATTAGATGACGTTTCGTTTGCTTTTGTTTATATTTTGGAAAAGTAGTAAAAACATTTTATTTCAATCTTTTTTTATAAATAAAGACTTGCTGCAAATATGATATCTCTTTTTATCTTTCTACAACTTTCAGAAAACTTATTTTCTAATTGTGAATTGCCAATCGCTTTTGAGGCTTGGTACATTTCTCTTATTAATTCTTCTAATCTTTTCATACACCGTATTATGCTTCCCTCAAAACAATCTGTAAGAGTGACAATTTCAGAAAAACTTGAACCTTAAAATTTAGGCAGAAAATAGTATTACTGTTATGAGTTTCAAAAAAGGCTTACCCGTGGCCCAAGCCAAAACGACGTGAGCTAAGTCCGGCTTGAATTGCGCAACAAATTCCTCTTGATTAATGTCTAAGTCACACTCAATACTAACTTTAGCGACTCTTTCTGCCGTCTCTGTTAACTTTCGAAGGCTTGGCTGTAATTCTTCAGGAACTTTACTATCTTGGCTTTTATCCTGGAAAACAAAACAGCTAAGAAATGCTGCTGTCATTTCTGGTGATAAGTCATTGAATGCTCCATTAAACATCAGTTCAGTTAGGACCAATTCATTTCCACTAATCGAAAGGTAAGTGTAAATACAATTTTTTTAAAGAAAAGGACATGAAGCGATCTTTACCTAGTGATTTCGCAAGCGACACGTCCTTTGATGTCAATCACGTCTGTAGAAGAGCAAAAGTTGAGGCGACGAAGCACGCGCTTATGTTGCTTCAATTCATCCATTTTGATCAGAGAAAACGTGCGTTTGATTTCTTCACGAACTTGTGTTATGGATATTTCTATGTTCGCTTTTTCGCTGTATTCATTGAACAGTGTTTCGATATTTGCTTTTGAATGCAATGGGTGCTGAAAGAGCTTTTCTAAAAATAAAAAACAAGAGCTGAAACATCTAATATTGGATCCCACCAAACGAGTCTGATTATTGGCTGACTCTGCAACGCTGGTACACTATTTTAAAATAAAAATATTCCTATGTAATCAATGCCAAAATAGGAAGAAGCATGATGACTAAAATATTCAACAAGCTGTGGAGGGTCAAAGTTGTGGAGTCAAAGATTTAAAAGACATATTATTGTATTTAAGAAAAAATATTTAAATTGTTGTACGCATGTGAAGCGTAGCCCTGTAAGATTTTGGAAAGCGGAATCTCATATTTTCCTTCACCCTGATATTAGAAGAATTAAAAAATAAATCCTACTAAAATATATATATAATAAAAATACTAAAAAGTTAATTTTTAATTAATTGCTTACTTTTTTTGTAACAATAAATTTAAAGTTGGTTAAACTTATATGGACGTGTAAATAAGGCCACCTAGATCAGTGGACCCTTAAGGATCAGTGAAAGGCTAAAATTTTATCCAAAAAGCAGACAATAATTAATTTATAAAAGATAATCTAGGATACTTTTACTGAACTAAAATGAGTGCAGCGATCCCTAATGGATTATAACCGATCTTACTTAAAGACAAACCTAGCTTTTACCATTATCCACAATATCAAGAAGACGCTTTTAAAAACACAAATAAATTGTATGAATACAATTAAAATCAATTACCTACGTATAAGTTTTATTAATAAATCCCTTTCGTGACCAGTGTATCATATATGATACATAAACAATTTTACCTTCGTCTGCTTTTTCAAATAGTTTTGTATATGAATCTTCTGCTTTTTAATAAATATCGTCAGATTTTTCTGGTCACGAAAGGGTTTTAACAAAAAATTGAAGTAAAGTGTAAAAACATTACCAACCATTTAAAAATCAGTTTTGCTAAAAAAAAAAACTAAAACATTAAATTAAAGTGAATATCTCTGAATAAAGGCGCTATAAATTTCAATTCTGCAAAAAGATTTAATTGTTTTAACTATATTTAGTAAATATAATCATCGCATTTATCCTAACTTGTATATTCTATTACGATAAGTTAAATCTTAGTTAGAATAGGAATCAATAAGGATAAACCTTGTTATAAATTATAGAGAATACTTTCCAACCATCAATAAAAAGTATCTTATATAATTATGCGCTAAAAAATATTTGATCTCTAAAAATTTTGGGAGTCATTGTTCAAATTCATTGTTACAGTACTGCATCTGATCAGCTATGGCTCAAATTCTGTTTGACTATTATATTAATTGGACCCGAAATTGATTTAAAAGATTTCGAATATCCATTTAACCCATTAACGGCCAGAATAATCAGATGATATCTAGTATAAAGCTGAAGATTTGTATTAAAAATCATTAATAAACTCAGACGATTCACATTTTTGTAAAGTCGACATATGTCGACTGTGGTGGATAACCGGTTAAAGACTTCGCATTAAATCAAAAATCTACTTAAGCATTTTAAATAATTGAAATGAAGATATAAAATTATTTCCAAAATTAAAGAAAAGAAAAATAGAAAATATTAAAAAAAAAAAGAGCTACCTCCATACCCTCTTTTAAAGGGGGCAGTGGCCCAATCCCCTCAAATACGCCTATGCAAATGGTGGATGCAAAGGGGACGGGATTTTTGCCTCAACTCTTGGATTTAGACGGTTCACGAGCCTCCCTATGGAGCCTTTGCTTTTTCATATGATGAAATATAATATTACCTTAAAAAATACATTTTCATTGCATCCAAAAATGAAATGTTCCATTACAAATCTGGCCATATGACATTAATTTTCGATTGAACAATGGGCATATAAACATCGAATAAATCATTAGTTAGACAGTTGGTTATTTAACCAGCTAGTAAAAATTATGAATTTATATAGCCATGTTAGAAATAGTGAAGCTAAATCAAAGCTGTAAGAAATTTATTGTGAAGATATTATAGGACAGGTGAATACAGATCTTTTGATTGCTTGAATCATGTTCAAGAAACCCGAGAGAACTATATTTTCGTAGTGACGATCAATTAGACTGTACATGTTTGAGCGATAGCGTCAACATTATATCAATATCTGATTTAGATTTGGAGCCGAAAAAACCTGATATTTTTACATGTGTGAGAGATGGCGTTGAAAAACCATTCACTCGTACGCATGAGCATCGTTTATGAATTACAATTCAGTAAAGTTATAAGCTGATCTTATCAAACGATGATTTGCATATAAAAGAGCGGACAAATTCAAATTTACTGATTGGGCGGTCAGCCCAGGTGCGAGCCCCTCACTTTACTTAATTGAATTCTTACTTTCAAAAGCTTCTATCTTCCTAACAACACTCTTTAATTCTTGTTCTTTAATTCCCATGTCTTCAATAGGATCTAGCAAAGGAAGGCCCTTCGGAAAACGTTTTAATACTTCGTTTATACTGCGAAGGACGCTTTGTCGATTTTCAAGAGACCTCAAGTCCTCTGGAAAGTATAAGCGAATAGAACTGATTTGAGATATTAGTGAAAGCAGAATAGGAACAACCTAAATTATAATGTAAGTTATAATAAGCTTTTTCCACCATTAATATCGATGCTGAAATTGGGTAGAATTGACCAAGAAACGACAAAATGGTGTTAAACAATTAGTTTCCAGCAGAAAGAGTTTTCGCACAAGTAGTCGGTAACATAAAAACTAGGGAAATTTTCCCCTGGAAATTTAATTTCTTAGTAACAAATATGGTTCAGGAGACTGTAATAGTAAGATCGGTTTATCCATGTTCAGACCGGCGCATTATTTTTTTGAAAAAAGGGCTTGTTCTCTTTATACAGCTTTTTTCTATTAAAATATTTTTACGAAATTCTGTTGTGATTTTTGTCATTCCTTTTGTTAAGCTGCGTTGTAACGCATTTTACGCCGTTCTAAAAAACGTTTATAGCGATTTTTGTTTTTAGATAAGTTTAAATATAATTTAAGAAAAATGTTGAAATGTCTAAAACTTTTTCATTCTTTTTTGAATGTTCCAAAAATGGAAGATCGGCGGAAATCGCTCTCTCCATTACATCGACTTCACCAATTACATTATTGCATTTGGCAACTATATCCGAATATTCAATACAAATATACTTTTATCTTTTGCAATCTTTTCGTAAAAATTAGGTTTGTGCGTATAAAGGTTTCCGACCACAGTAACAGGGACGTTGTCATTCCATCCTACAACATATACTTTCCCAATATCCTCGTAATCATATTAAGCTCTTTTGGAAATTTTAGAACAAAGCTTATGATAGGCTTCTTTGATATATTGCTTACAATAATGTCCTCCATAATAAGGCACCCAACTTTTATGGAAAAATCCATATTGTAAAAATTTTGTTTCAATCATATATTGGTAGTACTATTGCAAACTTAACGTTTGGATCAATTTTATTATTATTGCAAAAATGAAAATTTTATTTCATAGAACGAAAAGTGATTCTCAACATCATTTTTGATACAAAAAAGTTGACTAAATCAGTATTTTGATATAATCGTGTTCTGGCGAAAAAATCTAACTACTAAGGAATAGGATGCAAAACTGGATTGCATAATATCTTCAAAATTTATGCGTTTATTTTTTTTGAGAAGTATCATTTCCTTAACCACGTGAATGCAAATCCACTAAAATAGCTCAAGATTCGTCTAATAAACGGAGATTTTTTGAAGTAGAAAAATATATGAAGTAATCTCATCACTATATTATATAAAGAGTTAGCTTCTGAGCTATTTAAAAAAAAAGGGCTGGAGGTTATACGTGAATCCTTAATAAGTATTAAACGGTCATTGTTTCAAGAAAATAGACTTGTGAAATGCTCTAGCTCCGGTGGAGTGGAGTAATTTGATTGAAAAGGCATAATTCGAACGCTTGAATCCCAAGTTTAAAACAAATAGTCACCTTTCTCACGCCCACTAGTGATATAAGGCTTCTTTATTTAATGGGGAATTTTTCGCTTATCGATAGAATAGAGGAATTAGTATAACATCTTTATTTTCCAGGGGCCGTTTGTTTGAAAAATTGCGTTCAAGTCGGTTGAGTAGAAAAGGTTTGTGAACACTGCCTTAACCCTTTCATTACCAGAAAAATCAGCTATATTTATTAAAAAGCAGAAGATTGATATACAAAACTATTTGAAAAAGCAGACGAAGGTAAACTTGTTTATGTATCGTATCATATATGATACACTGGTCACGAACGAGTTAAAAAACTTTTATTTTCTTTTTAAAAGAATTTTTTAAGCTTGAGTGAAATATTACACCCAACGATTTTTCTAAACGCGTGTCCGCAGTCACTTAAATTATGATTTTCAACATTTGAGAAATTTGAGTTGTTATAAAAAAATTAATGACCTTGTTATTTTGATTTTAGAAGAAGGGGACATTTTTAAGTAAGAACTGTAAGGACGCAGAAATACACTAATACAAAAGATTAATAAATTATCACAAAAATCAGCTTACAGTCATTTCATTTTCGCCATTTTTGCTAGCAGGCTTGATATCCCTTGTTTGCTTGGTGTCTATGGCCTTTTTGCAGATATTCATCAAAACATCAACTTGATACTCAGGTTCATTTTGAAGAAACGAATCCTGGATAAAAATCAAGTGTTCCATGTTTATTGTAGAGAGCAAATATTAAAAGTGTACCCTTTTGTTTTTAGATCTTTTTTCAAAGTTAACCACGATTCCCCAGCCAAAGGAAACGTCTTTTTCCTTAACCTTGATAAAATTAAAAAGGATTTAAAGAGGTACTCACAGCATTCAAAAGGCACATACGTGAACTAATCTTCCAGGTTGTAAGAAGGGCAAAATGTATTTAGCTTTGACTATGATTTTCTGCAAATCGTTACCCAACTCGCTTAGACGTAGACGAATTCGATAATAATTTTTAATCTCCTTTTCTTTATCGATTTTCAATTCCTTCACCTTTTTCTTTTTTTCTAATAATTCTAAAAAGGTTCATAGCTAAACTTGTAAAAAAAACTAAACGTATCTTAAAAAGAGGTGCAATAGTGAGTTCTCTTTAATGTTGACGCCAAGGTTTATACCATCAAATTATAGAAAAGATCTATAAAAGTGAAATCATTTTTATATGTTGAAGATGAAATGTGGAACTAACAATTTTGAGGTAAAGTCTGTATATAGAATATTGGTGAACACTAAAATCGGTTATATCTACATCTTTGCTTAAAATTAGACGACCTTTGAAAAATAATTAAAAATGTTGATAAGTTCAAATAAGCCGGAGCTGGAGACAGATCATTTTGGAGGAGCCTAAGAAGCCAAGCTGATCTCATTGTGTGGAGCCAAAGATACTAGAAATTTTAATCGCTCCGGCTCTGCGCCATTTTTTAATTAATATTTGGCATCTCTCAATATCGAATTTCCTATAAACTTAGCAACAATGGTAACTAACTATCAAACATAGCATAAAATTTGAAAAGTTACTTCTTCAACAACTATTTGAACAACTAATTAACAAATTCTAACTAACAAAGAAACAAATATACCTAAAACTATGACTATATTATATACAGTTTAAATAATTATCTAGCAAAACCAAACAGATAGACTAATTTTAACTTATCAAAAAACTTTTCAACTAATAGAAGAAAAAAATAATAAAAAGATAATTAATTAGCAAATTAAAAAACGGGATATCAGATAGATTTGAGAAACATCTTTCAATGAAATTTTAATTGATTCTAAATTTAGTTAAATTGTTAAATAATTAAGGAAAAAGACATTTGGGTTATGTTTCATGATATGGGTCATAAGAAAGTTCAAAATAATGAGTTAAAGCAGAGGCGTAACCTATATGAAGCAGCTGGCCAGCCCTCAATAAACAATGTCATTGAAACATTAATTAAATCTAGACGAGATTGAACTAATTTATGTGTATTTTTGAATTTCTCTCCAATCGAATCTTAGTTTCAATCATATAATTTTTTATTGTAGTCTTAATAAGAATGTGCCTTAAAAAGTACGTGATTCTAACTAAGCAACCGTTTCAAATCATCCCAGCAAGCACAAGTAAACACAATATGAGTGAGTCAGAGAGTGCTTTCAGCTTGGTGAAATCAGTTTCAACCAGGATAGATAGATACGATGGGTTACAATAAGGATGAACTGTTAGCAAGCATGTCTACTATTTCTTTTGAGAATCAGATTTGAGTCAATATAAAAAAGGTACGTTGTGATAGCCTTATTATTTTTCAAAACTTGTTTTATTATAAGCTTACACTTGATAAGGACTACCCAAGCTTTCATTTTCTTATAAGTATATACAAATATATTGAGCAATCGAAAAAGAATATGCATTTATAAAACAAAATCTGCTTATATTCATTCGACTAAAAATTTAAGTTTTTGAGAAACTAAATGGCTGACGCTTGGATTTATTTTAAAACATATATTTATATAACAAAGCCAAAAATAGAAGTCTGCACATAAATTAAAAAGTACACAACGCTGGCTTTTATGTAGGTTGGCTGAAAATACACTTACTCATCGCTACTGCTGCGAAAGTGTAACAAAAATTCTATATTTTTCCACGTGAGTATTATCTAGTGCGAGCATGGCCTGATTACTTTTTAGATTACTGAAATATTCTATGGAACAAACATCGCAGGTCAGGCCAACCAGAAAAAAGAACAATGGATAATAATTCCCAAGAATAGATGACACTCGGCTAACGGGAACTGGCGGCACTGATCGATTTCTCGAATCGCGTAAATATCAGACCTGAGCTGGCTTCTATAATCAACCGAACATCTGATGCACCTGAAAAGTTTGAGCTATTAACCAAACGCCAAACTAGAGCAATAGCTGCTCTTCCTCATCTGAGTCCTCGATTGTACGTAAAGTCCCTCTACTATACATAATCACTATCAGAGGAAACCATGGAGAAAATTTTTAAAACAACTTCTGAGCGAATAGCAAAAGTTCATGTGACAAGAACCTCTCATAGTGAGGCTCAAAGCTATTGATCACGCAGGGGTGGAACGTTGCTATCTTCCATCACAAGTCAGATAGTGAACCACTTATATCATTGGAGAATCTGGACAACAAAAAACCGGTTGGAAAATTTGATGGGTCCTCTGGAATTGATCGAAGATATCCTCTATCATCAATGCAATAAGAATGCATCAACAGTTTAACACAGCTCTCAACTCAGGAATTATTCTGATTTATAAAGGGTATGGCTTGAATATGGTAAAGTAAAATTAGCCCGGATTGAGAACCTCTTGAATACCAATTACCCGCATTTGTACTCACGTGCCATTGGTCGCGCAAATAATGTGTCTACCATGAGATCATATACCAAGAGCAAATACACTCTCCTTGTGGATGAGAGCAAACTTCTCTCTCTAGCGAAGGGTGAAATAGGGGAAACAACAGCTTACCTCAGAATACAAGAGAAGGAGGCTCTTTGCCCTTAATGGAAAATAAATTCCTGGTGGCGTGGACATGCGACGAATGGACATATGAATTGCAAAAAATTCCATGAGAAACCATAGATAAAAAACTGTAATTAAACCACTAAAACTGGCTTGATTATCCAATATGTCTAATGGAAAATCAAAAGAAACCATCTGTTTCAGAGAATTCAAGCCCATCAGACTCTGATGCTAGTTCAGGAGCTCCCAATTACCAAGACTTCAAGAAGGGGATGAATTTAGGACTACTAGAAGGTATTCATCTCCAAAAAAGTCTTCTGGTTGGAGCCAGTAGTAGCGTCCCTACCCTAAGTAGCATAGAAAAAGCCCATCCCCTCACTAGCAAGCCATCCTCTCTGGAGAACCCTAATCAGCAAAATCTACTAGTTAGTATTGTCATTCGGCGAGAAGAAGTAATCCATGTAGAGAAGAGCAAAGATACCCTTCAAGATACCCAAGGGTAATGAAAGATGAAGTTCTCAAAGCCAAAGAAGAGGTAACGAGCTAAAGTTCCTCCACGGTGAGATTAGGAGAATTCGAGAATCTCCTCAACAATGGATCCGCCGGGGGCTCAATGGGTTGAATCCTAGTGTGGGCGCTCTCTTACTCTGCAAAAACTCATGGATGAGGAGGATTAGCACATCTGTATGACTAATGGCACCACCTCGGGTCCATCAACATCTCCTTTATCAAAAATAAGAGTCACATCTACCTTTTATCATAGGAAACTTACTACAAATGAATTTAAAAAATTGTTTTCTTTTTTTGAACTGATAGATTACATTAAAAACAACAACTAAAAATGCAAACTAAAGCAAATATTCATTTTTCTATATATTTTAAATTTCTATTTTAAACTACATAATATAGAATCATAACGTTTCTAAATTAATTGGTGTTTATAAGAATTAAATAGAAATCATAATAATAATAATCACTTTTGGATTACACAACTGGAAGAAGTAAAAAAATTATTGCTGAAATTTTGACTAATATAGCTAATTTATGAAAGATATATTATTCATCTTGCCCGGAGCAAGACATATGAGCAATGTTCTTAATGTTTCAGGATCCATGTAGGAATATTTCTTTGGCTCCTATGGCTTCGAAGCCCTGAAAATGCATGAAAACTAGGAGAGAGCTGTATGAAGTGATTTTGATGTGTGTTGTACAAATGATACAATGAATATCTACTGAAAAAAAGGATTACTTTTCTGTAGTTCAGGTAGTTTGGCGTAATTTTGAAACTGATGAAAAGACTTCTCAAGCATATGTTCTGGGTTTATTTCTTCGACACGGAGTAAATTCAACACCATGTTATACTTGAGTTGAAAGGCGCTGTTCAAGGGATCAGCTTCTCCCTTTTTGATATAAAATATTGCAACTAAAATTAAAAGACTCGCCCACACTATAATTACTCTAAACTTACCTTAATCATGTTCAATCCAACAGATGGGCTCATTTTTTTGTCTATCATGAGAATCACAATTCCTCTCTTATCCAATCCTCTTCTACCAGCTCTTCCACTCATTTGAATGTACTCCCCAGAAGTTATCTAAAAATATTTTTAAATAGTAACCTTGTTGACTCCCCTCCCTGTCACCTAAATTTTTTTGGTTGAAGGTCGGAAGGAAAAAATATCTAACTCCGATTCCAAATCCCAGTACTCGAAAACTTTATAAATTTAACGCCTACTCTTCGCTTCCAACATTGACTAAAAAGGATCTCTTCCTATACCTACAAAAATTCTTCAGCCCTCCGACCCCCCAATTCTGTTTGTCACATTAATTTAACCATCAAACAACGAGCTAAAATAACAAGGAGCTTCCTGTACGAACTCTGTGAAATTTATTACAAGAATATTCAAACGGATTTTAAGCAAATATATTCAGTCAATAGTGATCTTAAAAGTTTAATGAAAATTTTTGTCTTCAATTGTTTAACTTTGACTTACTTTTAATTAATAATTAATTAAAGATACCTTATATTTAAAACCAAACTTAAAATAAAAGAAAAGCATTGCTTTCGTATTTTTTTATTATAGATGGCATTAACATTCGAAAATCAAGGTTTACTTAATCAGTTCAACTTTCATCCAATTTTAATATACAATTTCACACAAATGAAAACAAGACAAGAGATTATGTATTTTGAAGTTTTGATAACAATAAATTAAATTCAAATGCTTAGGATTATTTGATCTAAAAATATCATACAAAGAAAACTTAGTTATAGTTTGTTTCAAGTTTTCTTACTGTATATTGGGTTAAGGAATCAGAAACGATTTAAAAACTGGAAAAATTTGAAGAAAAACATTAGAAGTGTTTTTACATGTTCTTTGAAGCCGAGGAAGATGATGAAAAATGTTTCTTATGTTTATATTTCCAATCTTCTTACGAGAGTATTTGCTCGAATCCAGAACTAAATTTGGTCAATCTCTTTGGAAATATGGACTGAAGAAAGGGATAAACTATTAGAAAAAAATGTATGAATTTGAAATATACTCAGAAGTGGACACCGAGTATCAGATCTTCACCCATCAAAAATGATATCCTACGAATTTTTCATAATTTTATCATTTATAGATTTTTGTGTGTGAACAAGGAAAAGCCTCAACAGCTCAGAAGTTTGTAGAAAAAACAATCCCAAATATGTGCGTAAAAAAGGCATTCATATAAATTGTATGGATTTAACAAAATGATTGATGCCTCAACATTAGTTGTAATTACATAACATAACTTGCACATTCCCCCAAAATTGCGCTTACATAAGAATCGAAGAATTACTACTATTAGAAAACTCAGAAATAAAAAGTAAGTAATAAATAAATGTACCCATCTTTGACTCTTGCCATCAAATTTTCGCGGTGATGTAAATAGCACGGTTCGAGCAGGCATATTCAAACCCATAGCGAAAGTTTCGGTAGCAAACAAAGTCTTAAAAACAAGAAAGAGCATTTATATTAAAAATTTTTGAATTAGTTGTATACTTTGATCAGCCCTTCAGAAAATAAAATTTCGATAGTTTCTTTCAATATAGGCAAAATTCCACTGTGGTGAATTCCGATTCCCTTCTTTAGTATGGGCAGAAGTTGCGAAATTTGAGGTAGATTTTTATCCTCATCAGATAAAGCATCCATAGCATTGACAAAAACTTCTTCCACAAGTTTTTTCTCTTGTTCTATATTTCAAACCAAAAACAAATCCCATATGATGCACGATCAAAATTGACACAAGAACGTTCAAATATAGCTTTGTTTTAAAGATTACATCACGTTTAAGTTGTTGAAAGACTCAGAATCGCAAGCTAAAACTAAATTTCTGCTAAAATATCAAACTTCTAATTTAGAGAAATATTAATGAAAGAATTTTTTGTTTAAATAATAATCTTTATGCACGTGATAAAGTTAAAAATCTTAGTTCTCTTTAGCTTAACATTGTTTTTATTTTCCCAACTTTTAAACGGAAAAATAAAAAGGATACACAAAATAAAATTTCTTTCCACAAAAAATAAATCACAAATCAGATATTTTAAAAGAAGACATTATGAGAGATGGGGATTAGATCAAATAGAATTAAAATTAAATATGCATTTGTATTGGATAGAATTTTTCTGGATTTTGTAGCAAAACAGTCGAGCTGTGTAAAGATAAAAGATAAATGTGGACTTTAGTATAATGACTTAATGACGTTTCACTCATATAACGATGATATTTAGCGCATCTACTTGATTTCTTGTTTCAAAGAAAATATATAAGACATAAGTAAAAAAATATAGCTAACTACGTCAATTTACGTGTATTGAAGTCAAGTTTGGAGACCATAATAGCATACACTTCACATTCTTTACGACTAAAAGAAAAGACAATTGCAGGCTGGAAATTTTTCTCCATCATCATCTTGACAATGTTGAAAAGTGACGAATTTTCACCTTAAAAGAAATTAAATATCCAATTAACTGTGCAAAGAGAAAAGTTACTCTATTTTACTAAAGGATCCTCTTTTTGTACGCGTGTTAACTTCAGGGGCGTCTCTTAAAACATTCATTGCGGTATTAAAGTTATTTTCAATGAATTCGCTCTAAAATACAAATAACAGTACAAAAAAGAGGTGTTCTTTTAAAATCATTACGTTTTCATCAACAACTAAGTGCAAGCCATCTCCACCCATTGGAAAGATATAGTGTTGAAGCGGAGTAGGGCGATAATCAGTATAAATCACGTGACACGGCTAAATATTAAAGAGTTCAAGTAAGAAGTAGTAGATAGGAGAGTCTATTACTTGATTGTGGAGATGACAAATCCATTCAGCAAATTGTTTAGCGTTAGGTATGGTGGCAGATAAAAAGATGTAATGTACGCGGTCAGGAAGTAAGATAATCGTTTCTTCCCAAACAACACCTCTTTCTAGAAATAATAGAAAGAATCCAGCTTGCAAAATATTTATTGTTAGTGGGACGTCCAAATGACTAACAAATACGGACACTCTATGAGTATTTCAAATGTGTGTTGTGAAGTTTAAATAGAAATATCTCATTTTTTGTCATTTGAATATGAGTTGAAGTTAAAAAACATCTCAAACATTTGCTAGTTCACTTAGAAGTGATGAGCAGTATTATAGGCTGATTTTAAACGTTTGAGATCAGGATATAAATGCAGGGAACTATTCAAAAAATAATGGATACTTTAAAATAAAAATCGATAAAGTATTCAGGCAAACTCAATGTAGATTTTGTTATAGGAAAGAGTATGACAAAAAGTATCTTAGACTACAATATAACTACTGAAACAAATTAAAATATATTACCCTTATCACGCATATAATGAATTTCATCAAAGATGACCCACCCGATTTCACGCATTATTTCTGAGCCTCGATAGAGCATACTTCTGAGAATCTAAAAGTCAAAAAACATGCATGGTTATTCAAAAAATAATTAGAGGAAAGAATTAAGTTTAAAAAGAAAATATTTTTGAATAATTCGAAGTTCTTTAGATTTATTGTTTTCAAAATCGTCTTTTTATTGTACTACTTTTATTCCCTACCAACAATAATTTAGAATTTTCAGTGAATTTATTTCTCAATATGATAAATAATAGTGAATTAAAGCTTGTTATCAAATTCTTGAATGGGAAAATAAGAAAAGAGGGTATCATTAATATCCATTACAAATTACTTTTTTTATTCAAGAAAGAATACGAAGAAATATAAGGCATCCTCATATGTTTGTTCCTTGTTTGAATGTTTAGAAATATATTCTTCAATTGGGTTTATTTATTTCCATAATTGACCATTGTGAATTATTACTTCCATTTCTCTATAATTATATTTTCATTTTATTAATTAAAAAATTAATGTATTTTTGGAGCCCGGTTGGCCAGAAGAAAATTAAAAATTATAAACTTTAAAGTGTGAAAGAAATTTTTTTATTTATCATTATTTTTTTATATTAATCGCAGGATGTGTATTTTCATTCAATACAACATATGCACTTTTTAGATGCCGATTTAGAGGTTTATTATATAAAAATTTCTAATATAAAAAGATAAACACGTTTATTTCTACAAACATTGAATTTACTTGCAATTTGGCAAAGTGATTAAGTTTAAATAGTAAACAAACATGGCGTATTAAAAATTTGATTAATCATGGTGCTAAATCATAAACTTTTAATTTTGAAAATGTAATCTGTATAGATATGGCTTAACAAATACATCATATGTTTTCTTTTTGCCTTGAGGCATGTTAATCTGATAGTTCAAAAATTAGTGCCCCAATCAAGGTTCCCTATAAGCTGCGCAGCAGCGCAATTGCGCAGTGATTTTTTTATATTTGCGCAGATGTTTTAACTTTTGCGCAGCAACTAATTAATTATTCAACAGTTAATCACCTAGACAGTTAAACATTGTTCACTGAATCCAATAAAGAGCATCACATAATAATTTACAAAGTCGAGATGATGACATTTAATGAAGGTGAAGAGTCGAATGATGAAGTGTCCTGTGATGAAATCTAATAACGCGTGATTGAGGGTTGTATGATGAAGTGACAAGCGATGAAATATCACTCACCCATTTTTTTATGTGAAATAATTTGCTTGTTCGTTTCGTTTCCTGTGATCACTATAATTAATTATCTTTAATTTTATTTATTCACTTCTAATTATTATCTGGAAGATAATGAATTAATTATCCAGAATGTTATTGGATCTCTTTTGATAACTTTTTTCTTCGCATTCCTCATTATTGATACTAACTAAAACAAAAATGTTATCACAATTATTAGAGTATTATATCCTGTGAAAAACTGCCCAATTGCCAGCAGAAAAATACTTTCAAATAGAAGAGTTTGATTATAGGTGGAGACATTCATCATTGTGAATGGAAATATAAAGGTTAATAATGCTTCAAATTTAAGATAGGACATGTTTTTTCCCTGAATACCATCTAGCATAAGATGTGTAGACATTCTAGATAAACTTCTAACCAGTTATAGACTGTAAATCAAAAGCATAAAATGATGAAGGAACTTATTTAAAAATCGTTTAAATTTGAAAGTTGTTTCTTCTTGGCTCTAATTTTATGAATTGAACCAGGTGAATTTACATTCAAGGAAACGTCTTGATAACCCTTTTTGACTTGAAAAAGAAAAGGGAAATATGCAAATAGATAGAAACTGACGTAGTCATTATTTCATCGAATCAAAAAATGGAAAAAAATTTTTTTTTGAAAAACCCTTTTTTAAGAGGTAAAAGTTTTTTTTAATTCACCATACTTTCATGAAACATAATAATATTTGTATGCTTTTATTTTATATCTTATCAAAATTCACATGTAATAAAAACAAAGAATATTAAAATAAACTCGACTTTTCAAAACTTTTTATTGGAAGTTCAAATTTTCAACAGTTACGGTCTTTTTCAAGAACTAAATCAAAATTAAAAAGTATAAAATAAAGTGAGGTATGTATGTAAAAACTTTCAAAATTCTTATCAAAATGTTTGTTTTATATCATTTTTATATAAATTAAAAAAACTGAAAATGTTAATTTTCCATATCCTATGTTAGTAATGTTTGACATATGGAAATATTTTTTAAATATTCTATAAGAATTAAATAGTGGAAAAAAATAGAATTTGTAGGTATTTTCTCAAAAAAGACTTAAAATATTTAATGTGTAATGAATAGGAATTTTTTTAGATAAATATATATTTATTCCTATTCTTCGAATATTTGCGATAATTAAGCACCAATCAAAAGGCAGAATACAGAAGAGGAAAAGCAACAAAAACGAGTGAACAAGCAAAAAAAATAGTTTGCGCTGTATCTCTACAATTTACAGTTAAATCTCTCAATAACTTAAATAGATATGTCATATTAACTTTACAGAAATACTAAACTTTGATCCTCAAAACTGAATAAATATTTTTCTAAGCTGAAATAGATGAAGAATTTTAAAAAGATCAATGGCAAGGATGATATAGAATAAAGCAAATGAAGTGAAGGGATTGACGATGAAGTCTTCAAAGGTGAAACTTTGAATACACAGAAAAAGCTTCACTATGGAGTTGCGGGAGAACAAATTTTTCATCTGACGACAAGATACTCAAAAATTCATACTAAACCTATGAATGGTGTATATGTTTAATGAGAGAACATGACGTTAAACAGATACTATTTGTGAAACTGTTCGTTCAAGATTAAGACTTTTTTCAAATTATTATTGCTAGATTTTTGAATAGTTCGAAATATACAAATTGAAAAGTGACATTTTGAGATTGAGACAGTGAAAAATTGAATTAAAAAAAGACACCAATTTTATCTGATTTTTTCCTTTGACCCAATGAAATCTTTTTTTTAATATTTTAGAATCTTTCAATGATTATGGTTTGTTTATCCTAGATTTTTAATTCTGCACAACTTTTAAATCTAGTTCAATAAATGATTAAGATTATTCTATTTTTGAGTAAAATCAACAAATTTATACAATGTTTCCTTGAAGAAACTGATTAATTTTTCGGTCACTATTCTTGTTTGGGATTAGCAATTACTTTTCAAAAATTCTGCATAACTGGGGCTAAAATTAGACAACATAATAATAATTATTATATTGTTAAGCAATCATTAATTCCCAATTCAGATAAAAAGATAATTAATGGAAAAAAGGAATATGTACCACATAATAAACAAACCGGCTAAATTTTCTATTGATAGATTACATATTTATTTTTTAAACAGCGACAATAATTCTTGATCTAAGTAATCTAAATATGTGAATACCAGGGGCGCACATCTTTAAGATTTGGGATGGGGGAGGGGCGAAATTTTTTTTTATATTATAATTTTATAATTATATAATATTAATTAGATTTTAAATATTCATTCTAACGCTTAACCTTAAAACAAGAAAAGTAATATCGAAAATCTACTCAGAAGACAAACAAGTCTAATAAATACTATAAAGATATATAATTCAGAAAATTGAAAAAAATTCTTCTTTGAAGAATTGGTAAAAAAAATATCGCTCTAAAAATATATTATATATTAGTTTTCTTTGGCCAAAATCGAAAGGAAATACACTTAGGTCGTTTCATCGATTTATTTCAAAATCCTTTGTAAAACTCGTTTGAAAAATGATAAGTTACAAACTACATATAAGAAGATACGCTATTCCTGAAAAACACAATTTAGTTTTATTTACTGGCTTGGCTAAAAATCTTTAAAATACGATAAGGGATGAACATAAAGCTGTTGATATCTAGTCGATTTTTAAGACAATTGCTGACGCGAATAGCCATGCATTTATTTTTGTTCGATTTCTAATAATGTACAAAAAACTGAAAACATAAAAATACAATTTAAATAATAACAAACATAATTCGAAGTTATAACAGTATCAAATTAATACTTCTGTGGTCATAACCAAACATGGAGCATTAGGATTGATTGTAACATCACCTGTCATCAAGCCAACGTCTTTAAATTCCTCTAACATGGCACAGTACTTTTGATTGCTGAGAGCTTTGATTGGAGTCGTGTATATGACACGTTGCTTATCGCGTAGAGACATTGCTATTGCATACCTAAAAATGGCATTCATGATGAGTGAGTGAAGCGATGCTGAGATGGAGTTGAAATATTGAAATAACTAACTCAGCCATGACAGTTTTGCCGGCAGAGGTATGAGCAGAAACTAAGAGACTCTGATAATTTTCTAAAACGCGAATCGATTCTTTTTGAAAAGGATCTAAAGTAAAGGGATAAGTTTTAGCGGGAACTGGAGAACACTCTTTCAAGGCGACATATTCTTGATTAGGGGGCACAGCAACCTAAAAATAATTTAAATACATGCAAATGTCATTAAATTTCATGACGTCAACATTGATGAAACTTGGAGAATATTGATAAGTTGCAAAAAAAAGTTAAAAAATAAAAATAGCTACTGCAGTAAAGACGCCTAAACGCCTGACCGAAAAATTGCCAGTGGGAATATTCCCCATTGCAAAATTGCTATTGTGGGATAAGTGGAATGGAAAAAATTGTTGGGCAGAAAATTTTTTTCTCCGCTATTTTTCCACGGTTGTGGGAGTCGCGCTTTTTGAGAAAAAGTCGACGTCATAATAATTATTGTGATTCCGACTTTAAAAACATCTAAATTCATAACACAATATAACAAAAAAATGTTTCAATTTATTTTTGTCATTTTTTAGTGTAAATCGAGTCCATTGAATAAAATGGTAGTATTTGTTTTTTGCAATATCGATATTTTTATCATTTTTTATTAGTCCAATTTTTGAGCAAACATTGCATTTTTTCGCACATTCACCTACGTTTCCATCTTTTATGATTATAAATTTTTTTTATTTATTTCAGTAATTTTATTGAAAATGGCTAAAAAAAACACTCTAAACCAGTGCTTCTCAACGTGGGAGAGAATTTGAGGTTAGGCGTGTGGGTTTTGAGGTGGGCGGGGAAAAGTGGTTTCGAGGTGGGCTTAGGCCTTAGAGGTTTTGAAACGGGTTATGAGCGTTTTGTGATGGGGTATAATAGAGGGCTTTTTGTTGCATTTTTGTGTTTTAGACCATATGAAGTACATTTTTTGTGATTTTTAAGATTGTGAAGTTTATTGGCGATAAAGAAGAGGATAAAGCTTCTGAAAAGATAAAAAGGAAATTTATAGAACTGAATAAACCAAAAACATATAAATATAAACAATTGAGTGTACATTTTCAAAACTTTCATAAACTTAACAAATTTTATGCTTGATAATCACTTTAAATATACATTACTTTAAAAAAATCAAGTTTTCTACTTAGAGTAAAAAATGGGGACTTCGACATTTTAGTTAATCCAAAATTTAAACAAAAAAATATTTACAGCTTTGGCTTATTGACAATTCTGGTGTATTTAATAATAATCTGACATTATTTGAAAAATAAAGTTTTGTAAAGTTTGAACTTGGTAGAAACTTTTAAACAAAGTTATTTTTAAGTTTGTCGCTTGAAGCATTCTGATTGGTTGAAATTATTTATATGTTTTGTATGTATTTTTATATGGTGTAATAGAAAAATACACAGAAAAGATACAATTATTCTAAAAACTGACCACCATACCATATAACACTATTAGCAACTAATCAGACCATATACAAAATACACACTACCAAGAATCCTATGTTTCGAGCGAAGCGAAAAACGACCACGGTACCGGCTAGTTTAGCAGAATGCGGTTTTAGCAGTGTAAATGATCTGGTCCTGAAAAAATAAAATTCTTTAGATATTAGCAAGCAAGGAGATTTAAGACTGAAGTTAACTCAATTTTTACCAAATATAAAATCTCTGCAACAAACGCCAAGCACAAGGATCTCACTAATTTTTCAATTAAATAAAGTTTTGATATAAAAAAGCATTTTGCAGATCCTCATTTTTCGAAGTGAACCAAAATAAACTTTGATTTTTTCAGAAATTTTTGTATTTGCTCATAACAATAAAAGGTTTATTTAATCACACGTCTTGATAAATCCCTTTTTGTATCATAGCTACTAAGAAAAATCGAGCAAGTAATGCAGTTGTAGTGAATAAAGTTCTAGAAATTTTCATGAATAATATTTTTTATATAGGTGGGGCGCGAAGTTTTCGAGAGGCGTCTAGTGGGGCATGGACGTAAAAAGGTTGAGAAGCACTGCTCTAAACTATAAACTGATATATTTGTGTGGAATATATTGGCCCAAAGCAAGCAAAATAAATTTTAAGTGCGACATAATATTAAATCGCATATGAATATTTTTGTGTGTAAATCAGAGGCCAGGATAAGATATCCGTTGCTCATGTAATCGATGGTTCTTGTAAGACAACTCTACAAGGATAAGTAGCCTCAAAATCAATATGGATAGGTGATGAATTGCCAATTCACTAAGTCAGCATAAAAATCGACATCTAATATTCCGATCACGATGATGACTGGAACAGAAAAAAGATATAAGCTTACAACAAAAGCTCCATTTTGCAGACTAAAGAGAACTTGATCACCTAGTGAATGATATAAGACGTACTAAACAAGAGTTGGGTTGTTTGCATCAAAGTAAACAAATGAAATTTGTTGGCCACAAGCATAAGGAGTTTAAAGTATCAAGCATGACAGAAAAGATTTTCATGCTACAGGCTTTTTAAGTGTCCGCAAAGATCAGAATTAGTCTTAAAGTGTATACTCATTGACTCGTTAACAAAAGTCTCAAGACTGTTTATTTTGCTTCACAAGAACATATCAATCTTTAGTTACTATGTTAAACTAAAAGAAGTCCAAGTTAACATTTTTGCTTAATCATATATAATGAGCATAGATGGGACTGATGCGTCAAATTCTAGACGTTCAGAATCCTACTGGGATTACATGTAACATATATTAAGCACTCTATGTGTAGCTAAAAGTAAATTGCTAGAAAAGGAATCTCCTCAAGTCTGTGTCCCAAAAATGTGAAGTACGGTTATCTTGCCTCTAGCAAAAACCTTCTCTCCCTCTTTCTCACTTCACATGGATCGTAGCCTCATATTAACAATTTATGCAGAAGCAGGTATACGTTCTTCCAAGTAAAAGTAGCTCTTGTTGGTGTGTTTTAGTAAAAATTAGTTAAACTTAAAAATACTCTTATAGATAAATTGATGTTCATCAAAATTTCATTTTAGAAAAAATGTTATCCTGAAGTTAATTTATTTCTGAATCCGCCCTTGAGACGTAATATCAATGAAGGTTTTTTTAGATGTAAACAAAAATACAAAAGTGTTGAAGACATAGAAAAAATAACGTCCATAAAAAACACTAAAATTTATAATGAGACAAAAAATTTGTCAAAATTTGTAGACCAGTGAATTGTTAATTCAATAAAATTAAAGAATGAACTTTTTTATTACACAAACAGCTTGTAAAGGACCAAAGCTCAGTTTATGGGTAGAAGAAATTAAACTAGAAAAAGAGAAATTAAAAGCATGATGATCATTAGTATTTTTATGTGTATGGTATTTCAAAATTTTTTATTTATGACATGTTTAAGTACTTGGAATGGGAGTTAAACCCTCAGAAGCACAGGCGTAGGGTGTGAGTGTGTGAGGGTGGTTGTCACTCTCTGTGAGTTTATGATTGTGTGTAACACTCACTCTATGCTTATGCATGTGCGTTTAAGATTTCCGATTTGTTTGTGTCCGTATATCTATAATCGGGAGTGTGGGTATCTGCCAGTCTGTCTATGATTTTATTTTTGTGTTCAAGTCTTGTCAGATTATGTCTATGTATGATAATACATAAGTATTGGTGTTTCAGTATGCATATTAGTTCAATGGTATATTCTTTTAATTTATATTAACTTCATACATAGAAAAGGAAAAATTTTGTATGATTTACAAATTTTAAACATTTTCCTATTTGTACTGCATATATAAGTGAATCATCTTGAAGAGCTGATCTACAATTTCTTCATCTTTTGGGGATACTGTTGTTCTGCACATTATAATAAAAAAGAGCGTTTCACTTTAAATAATTACCTTTTTCAATAAAGTTTTTGATGTTTTAAGAAGAAACTGTTCAGTATTATAATGTTGGTTATCTGATTAATTTGTATGCAGAGTTATTATTACAATAAATAATAAATGTTCTAATTAAGCGAATGGAGATTATATTGCATCATTTTTATGCATATGTATAACGAGACATGAGAATTAAATCAAAGGTTTCGCTACCAAAAAAAGGTCTGAAAAGTTAGGATAGGCAAAGGTTGGACTTGAAACTAAAGAAAATTTGAAGTTATTAATTTTTTCTAGAAATAAGAAGTCTTTATGACTATATTTAAATTTCCAATTTTATTTTCTAACAAGCATTTGTGACGAAGAAAATGAATACGTATTTTTTACCTGATGGAAGTTTGGTAAAATAAATATTAAAAAACCTCATGTAGACAAGATGAATCTGTTGTTTCAATTTGATGCACATAGATATGGCTGAAGTTTTCGTTATTCCTAAAAATTTTGGATTAAGATTAATACTCTAATGGTTACTAGGCATACAAAATGTCTGAATCTATATTATCTTCAATTTTATCTTCTTCTTCTTCTTCTTCCTCAGTATCTTGCACTTCAATACATTCTTTTGATTTTTTCACACAATCTTGAGGAACAATTCTAGGGAAAAAAATTTTAAGTTTCAAAACGTATATTTTTATTGGCTTTAAATGAGTTGATGTATTTCCCTATCATTAGATTATAAATAGTAGTGTAGTAATTATTTAACACACAAATGTACAACTATTAGATGATAAGTTGTGGCCAATGAAATATATAGAAAAATAAAAATCACTTACAAATCTACTAGTGATGTAGAAATGAATCAGCACGGCACTGGGTTGATTGGCTTTTTTAATCAGTATCGCTAAATTTTCCAGTTTGCAGATTTTTTGAGCCGAGCTTTTATATTTTTAATTAATTTGAATAAAAACAATTTTTTACTTATTCTATAACGCGAATCTAAAAGGCGCTTCATGTTAGCAAGTGCTTAATACTTAAGAAAATAATACTCAAATTGACTTGATTTTTTAAAGTTTCATAACCCCCACAATCTGACTTATTGTAGTCATAAGTGACTTATTAAAGTTCGATTCCAGATCATGACTATCCTTACGATCTGTCCAGTTATGCAAGTTTATTCTTCCCTTGAATGCGATAACCACAACTTAAAAAATCATTAGAGGTTTTTCAATTACGTCCATTGAGATTGCAAGCCTAAAGGTGGTTAAGTTTATTGAATCATAAACCTCTTAGCGCCTCTACATTCTTCGTGTATATCAGTGAAGTTGAAATTCAAAACCTACATCTTCAAGAATCATAGCCATATTCTAGAAAACACATTTGAGAAGAATACCTATCCACTAAAAAAAAATCATACTCATTAATTCTACAAGGCAAGAATTCACTCATTTGCCTATAAAATATTGATCGGTTATAAAAAAACTAAGTAATCCAATTTGATTTTTAAAAGCTAGACGAGAGAAATATTTACAAAAAACTCTTACTTTTCATTTTTAATTTTTCTTTTTTCTTTAATTGGTATTTCAGTTTCTTGTTCAAATACTTCAAAAAGGTCTTCCTCCATTTTATAAAATTGTAGTTAAAAATCAAGCTACGATAGAATTAAAATTTTGAAATATATTTTAATTTAATATAATATCGAAACTTTAAATATTAAAAACTAATAAATAATATTTATGGTAAATATAAATACCTTATTTTTTGATAAAACTTAAAAACTTTATACAAATTTGATTTTAGAACTCTTTTTTTCCAAATTTAAAATGGTCTCCGAGGATAATTTCTATATTCGTTATTATGTTGGTCACAAAGGAAAATTTGGACATGAATTTTTAGAATTCGAGTTCAGACCTGATGGTAAAACGCTAAATTTTTTATTTAAATAAAATGAAATATTTATATTTAACTTCTTTTTCAGGGTTGATGAGATATGCTAACAATTCAAACTACAAGAATGACACAATGATTAGAAAAGAAGTATTTTTTTTATTTGAATTTGGATATATACAGTTCGTTCTATATGTTTTGTTCCTACGGTTAAATATTTTCTGATATACTATGCTCATATTCAAAAATCAAAATTGATCCTATACTAAAATATGTTTTTAGCATTTTTCAAACATGATTCTACTAATTAATTTCAATGAATCAATTGATAAATTGGATAAGGCGTTTTATTTTTATAAATTTAGTATGAAAGATATCTTTTGTTCTGTGTAAAACCTAGAAGTATCGACAGTTGATATTTTTAGTATTTCTAGATCTATCAAAGTTATTTTTTTTAACCCATTTACCCATGCATTGAATTCTGTGTTTTCTTGAATTCTTTAAAATTTTATAATTTCTACCCATTAACTAAGTAAGATATAATATTAGTAATATGGACTTATATTAATGGTTTCTTTAATATTTTAAAAGCCTGTCTTTTTCTAAAATATTTAAAACCCACTAAATAATTGATTGCGAATCTGATGGGCTCACTTTTTTTTCTGAAAATCAATCAATTTGGTTGTGTCACTTATTTTTTTTTGAAAATCTATCAAATAAGCTTGATATATTTTAATTTAAAGTTTATTAGCTTTCCCAGGTGACTTAACGCCAAACATTTTAAAATAAATTTATCCATTCACAGTAAATCGATCATACTCAATTTGATTCTTAAAATATTTTTGTTCCTCTAGATTTAAGTCGCGGTTACTGTTTACTTCTCTTTTGTGGTCAGATATTTTTTAATCATTTTTGAACAATTTTCGTCCTATTTAGCAAATCGGCCTTTCTATATTTCAGTATGACGGTATTTTTGCCTATCTATACATAAGTAAATGAGTATTACATTTCAATGTGGTTCAAATAACTTTTTTGCCGAATCTATAAAATAATTTTCTCTCTTGATATAATTATTGATTCTATCTATGTCATCAATAGGGATATGACCAAGTCCTTACTCAATGCAACCTGAGTTTATGTTTGCTAAAAGCTCACAAAATTTAAATTTATAGATTCTATTTCTCATGAAATTCTTCAATAATAATCCTATATATTAGGGTGGGTCGAAATCAAACAAATTTGCAGTTGAAAATATGAAACATGTTTAATAGGTTCTATGTAAATTCCACCATGGTAAGTTGCATTACGGGGAATATTACCATGACTTATTTGTTTGCATCAACTAAGCTTGAATGATAGGTTATACATACTTATATAGATATTTATTTATAAAAGAAGAAAAAACTATAAAAAGTTATATAAAATCAAATTTTTTCTCAATATTTTTCACTTCTTGCCTCGACTTTTTCTTTTGGATAATTAATCCATGTCTTGCTTGATGACCAAAAACTTTTACCTTTCTTTCCACTACTTGCGAATGGCAAGGATAATCAGGAAACTCCACAGGCTTTTCAACATCAAAGCACTCAAAATTTATATTTTGAAGTAAGGGTAGCATTGTCATTTTTTTCTTTCCACTGAATCATTTCTAAATAGTTCTTTGCTTCAAAATTTATAATTATTTTCTTTTTATCACAACATCTCATTAAAGATGTGTGACTTACAAGCTTAAGTTTATTCAGAGCTAGTGCTGCGATCAAAATGTTCTCAGGATGAGCAAAAAAACAATTGTTTATAAAACAGATCTGATTATATTTTGAGCAAGACTGTTAAGATTTTGATATAAATTTAACATATAGTAAAAAAAATTTCTCCATGTTTACATTTCCAATCTTTTTTTATTTTGAACCAGACTGGGGCATAAAAATTGGAAATAAAAAACACAATTTTTTTAACTTTTCTGTGGGATTGTTTTGCTGATATAAAGTCTTAGAATGCGATTAGCAGTGGTCAACCATCTTGAATGATTTATCGATCCAGGTTCCAAATTTTGCAGAAATTCCCTTAATTTTTTATCTTCCTTTGCGTTTTGAATAGACAAATAAATTTCAAAAAAAAAATTTTTGATCATTATACAAAGAATCGAGAAAAAGGTGTTTTCTTTTTAAATTTTACCTTTCATCTTATCAAAACAAACAATCGGATTTGTTTTCGGATCAAAATTCAAACTGTTAAATAAATCTCCTTTTGCAGATTTAGGACCAGAAGTAGGTCCATCTAAGTAGGTGTTGGCAAAGTGGTCGATATCGACCCCTGGTTGTCGATAAGATAGACAAACTTACCAAATTGTGCTATGCTTTTTTTACTTTATAGTAGTAATATATCTCCTTTTTCTTTTAAAACATAGCTTAGGACATTTTATAGTATATGATATATGAAACCTTTTTGGTTTGTATTTTTTCTCTTAATTAATGTTTTTATGGAACATTTATATGTGGGGGTGGGACCGATGTGAAGACAAATGTTCTATGAAGGGGTCGACGGGTAAAAAAGTTTGCCGATCCCTGATCTATTAAAATATATTTTTTTTTAAAAAAATCATTTGTGTTTAACATACAGACAAAATATTGTAAAGGTCTTTTCAATTTTTGTTCTAATTTATTAACGATGCCGTTATTTTTACCAATATTTGTTAGTGCCATCGCATAAAATAGCAACCAAAGAACGTTGAGAACAAATTACAGATAAAATTTCCTTGGTGAAGTTTTCGGATGAACAGGTTTTTGGCGATAAATGATCAATGTATTTTTGTTCTGGAAAACTGACTAAAACATAATCCCTTCACCATTTAATTTAAAATCATTTTTTCTTTAATTAACGTATTATCAATCTTTTCATCAAATCTCAAACAAGTCATTTCAAAAAGAGATTCTTCATGTTGCCCAAACATATCTGATTCGCTTTTTTTTCTGAAAATGGTAGAATAGTCAGAATCGAGTTGACTACTCTGAAAGGATACATTATGCTCTTTTTCAAGACTGTTATTCATATATCTTAAAGTACATAGTTTTCTTGTTTCGACTTTATCTAAATTTCCTATTTTAATTTTTCTTTCGGTGTTTTGATCAATCCAAAAATTCCATTCTTTTAGTGGATTTTTTTTAATCTTTTGAACATGTAGAAGTTTCTCTTGTTTTAACTTCCTTTGAAAAACAGTTGCAAGAGCAAATATCGAAAACCTTGTTAAAATTTTCTATGCTACTTTTATATTTCAATGTAGTTTTTTTCTTAGAAGGATATTTAAAAAGTCTGAAGATTTGCAATAACTCTTTTTATTTTAACAAGCACACTTTGTTTTGTGATATACACTATTCATACTTTTATGTAAATTTGATCAGCTAAACATAAAATTGCGTTCACTTTATTTGAGTTAAATTCTTTTACTTTCAAATAATTATTTGCTAAAATTACACTTTTAAAAGTGCTATTTTTGCAAGTTCATGTGACATTCAAAAATCGAATGAAAATACTTAGATCTTGTTTTGCAAATAAAAGCCATTTAAGTAAAAGACAAAACAAAATACATAAAAAAATTATTTGTATTAAATAAAAATAAATTTTTCATTTCATTAATATATAAAAACATTGTATTTAAAATTTTTTATTAACCCATTTACGGCCTATATTCCTATTTTGGAACATAAGTAATTTCATCTTTGTCTGCTTTATTCAATCACTTTGAGTATAAATCGTCTGCGTTTTTTTAGATATCGTCTGCTTTGCTTGGTCTTAAATGGGTTAATATAAATCGTCTGCGTTTTTTTAGATATCGTCTGCTTTGCTTGGCCTTAAATGGGTTAAAATTTAAAGTTGCAGATGTTTAATCAAAATTTTTGAAATTTTTATTCATTGCCTCTTTTTATTGTCATGAACGAACAATTTTTTTATGTATTTAAAAAGAAAATTTTTTTTTGACCCGCTCTGCTTATATATTATAATATATATAATGAATAATTAATTCAGCCATAAAATTTTATAAAAATTGTAATATGATAAGCTAATCTAACTAAACCGAGGACTTTTGGCGCTCCTTAGTTTAACCCATTTAAGACCAAACAAAGCAGACGACTTTAGTAATTCCTAATTCCATGTAAAGTAGGAATTCGTCTGCGTTCCCTTTGAGAACATTGGTTGTAAATGGGTTAATTATTCATCCTTAGTTTATCCTTCCCTTCGTGTACTAACTAAAGAGCCACTTTGACCTCTATTGGTTTGCCTACAAATTTGTTATCAGCTTTCAGTGTGTACTTCATTTCTCCTATACTTTATATGGTGTATAATTTTGCTCTTTACACTAATCCTTCTTTGGTAGCTTTTCTATTGAAGAGAATCTCTGTTGATCCTGGCTTTTATTTATTGTTGTAGTATCAGCGTGTTCCTCATGAAAGCATTCATAATCCTCTTTTTAATTACAAAAAATTTTTCGCCTTCACCACCTAAAATACTTTTTTTTCACACCAAACGAAAAAATGGTCAAATTCGATTCACATTTATAAAAAAATTACAAAGCTTTACATATTTGTATCTGTTATAGTTATGGTAACTATAACTTAGGGGTCTCTAAAGTGTTCGAAATCGACCTCCTGCAGTCGATGAGAGTTCTCTAAGGGTCGAAATGGGGTCTGCTATTGCTATTGAGAATTAATTGAACTTTCTACGCCCTAAGAGAAAAAAGGAGATATATTCTTATTAAAATTGAAATACATCTATGATCAAATGCTGACTACTCTGAGTATAAGGTGAGTTAGCCTTTGCCGCTGTACGCATATTTGCGTGAGAACAACGCGGACACCTATACGGGCGCTTTCAAACAGTCTGAAAAAAGTAACTCTATTGTATAGGATTTTTATTTGTCAATTACGGTCACCTCTTTATTCAGACTACGGTCACTTTTCTGTAGCAGAAAATGGAGAAAATACCTTTTATATACGGTAATATGTTTATCGATCATTAGTCATAAGTTTACAAACGTTAGTCTTATGTTTTCAATCAATAGGCATGTTATGGTTTTCGAAAATGTTGTTTATTAAATCTTTCAATTCTTTTTCATTGTTTGCTCCTCCTCTATTAACTTTGCCTTTCCATATTGAAAAAACGTTTTCAATTGGATTTAAAAAAGGAGAGTAAGGTGGAAGATGAAATAATTTCATGTCTTTGGTAACATCAGACAACCCTTTATAGTGAGTGATGAATCCTTGCTTTATCAAGTATGAATATTGGATCCATGTTTTTTCAGCGCAGGACTTTTCATCTCAAGTAAAGTAGCTTTAAAAACTTCTCCATTAACTGTTGCATCGCAAATTTTGTAATACACCATTCCATTTTTGTTCATGGCTGCAACAACAAAGATATTTCTGTTTCTAGCGTTAGGAACAGCAACATACGGTAAACAACGTTTTTTTGTACAGTTTCTTCTTTCTGGTACCAAGACGATGTTTTTAATTCCATAATGAAAGGCTTTCAAACACCTATCAGTGGTGCTTGTACTTACCTGTAGTTTTAATTAATTCATTATTTTTTCTTGAAGCTTTGACAGAGTGAGTAATGGATTCTCATCAACCCCTGATTGAATAATCATTTTTTCTTATTTCATCTTTGATCTTCGACCACCTCGACGTTTTTGATTACCAATTTGTCCTGTTTTCTCCCATCGAGATACAATTTTTGACACAGTAGGTTAATGCAAATCCAAATTTTTAGAAATACTCGTGATACATTATCTTTTACTCTTTCACGAGATTTTTAACTTCATTAGAAATTCGCTTATGACATTTAGATGCACACGAATTCATCAATGATTTTTTAGCAACGGCTTAGAGTTTCAAAAAACAAAATGAATGTCAAAGATCAAGTATGATAAAGGCAAATAACAGTTGATAAATTATGATTCTTTCATATCTGTGCGAATTGTTTCATTAAACAACTTGTCATAACATGACTATTGATTGCAAACATATCACTAACGATTGCAAACATATCACTAACGATTGCAAACTTATGACTAATGATCGATAAACCGTATAATAAAAAATTGCGATATTTTTCTTATCAACTAAGTTTTATTATTATTTTGAGAAGGCTTGCTAATTTTAAATTTGGTATCAAATTTGATCTCTTATTTCCGTTTATTTTTAACAATTCTTGTCCTTTTATTTGATATTTTATATTGGCTAAATTAACTATTTTAAAGTATATTATTTTTCTCTTTGATTTAACTAAATTTAAAAAGTTTGATGACAAGCATTTTTAAAAAAATTTCACAATTATAAAATTTATAAACAAACTAGCAAAATTTGTGAATTTTCACATGATTTTATTTTTGCTAAGTATATTAAGTTTCATATCGTTGACTAGGATATCTTCATGTAATAAATGTTTTTGTCAGCACATTTTAGGTTTGGTTAAATTTGACAATTATCAAATATTGGAAATCAGAACATGAAATTTTTGAATGTTTTAATTAAAAAAATGTTCACACTTTTGTTACAAAAAAGATGTTTTCAAACTAACTTTTGAGTGGCTAAAGCGAGTATAGAGATATAATATCCCAGTTTAGCGATCAATTTTGCAAAAAAAAGCTAAATAAATTACCATAAAACGGGACACACTGAATTTAAAAGTTCTAAGGGTTGGCTAATGCGATTTAGAACTAAAAAGTATGTGTAGATAAAAAAATTTATTATTCAAAAAAAAGTTCCTACACTTCTGTGATGCGTACGAAGTAAAGGAAATATGGAATATGGATGAAAAGAGCTTTTTTAACGTGTTTTGCCAGATCGAACTTTATGTCTGACATACTTTATGATGTGGTTCTGACCGTACAAGCGCGGGAAATATCTAAAGAAAGCTTAACTATTCTTTTAGCCTGGAACATGCTGGGTGAGTTTGAAAAAGGTACCATAGGGTGTTTTCATCGAAAAGGCACAGTTGCGCCGTTTGTATCGAACTACGAGGAAGACAGGTTTGATACGCTATCGAACCGAAGACCTTGAGTTATGGAATCCAGTTGAAAACAAAAAATCGAAGATGAAATCTTTCATGAGTGATTTTTAAAATATGATCTTTGGTATTAACCTGACTAATATAAAAATAAAATTCCTTTCTCACAAGACAACTCCTCTTTTCGACCTTTTGATCAAGGAATTTATTCATATTATGGAACAACCTACCGAAGATTGGGAAAATACACCTATTAATTAACGAGTATAAAGACAGAGTAAATAACAAAAGACTTGAAGAAAATGAAGATATATTCGACTGAAATTTAATAAATATTGCATTTGAAGAGGTAAGGAGGATGTTATCATCTTTTAAAACTTTTGCATTGATACTTTAAAAAAGTGTCCCATATTTGCAAAAGCAGATGATCTTATTAATGAAGATGTAAAAAATATGTAAAAATAGAGGTTATTAGTGTAGAGATCAGTTGTTCAAGTTTGAAGATGGTGGAGAACCATTAATGGCAGGCATGTTCATCTTGACTTTAAGACGATCAAGAATTGTCATGCAAAACATATCTTTACAGGATCTGTGGCTGATATTCGAAGAAGAGGTAGCCCTTTCACTTCCAGTGACCGAGAGGTAGCGTACGTTGTTCAAAATATGTTTAACTCATATCCCAAAAAAGTCAATTGGACAAACAGCCTCTCGGTTATCCTTTGTTTGTCCTCAAAAAGGAGCTTAAATGGCGAGCTTGGAAGCCGCACTACTGTCAATCGCTATATGCTGAAGACTGCGATATTCTTAGGGAATTTGTGGAGATGACTGTTTGGTATGAAGATTGGTCTGATCTAAAAAATATCCTCTGGATTGGAGTAATGAAGCGGTATTCCACCACATCAGTGGATAAATGAAGCGTCACAACTGCGACTCAAATTTTTTGTAATCTCAAAAAATGCAATATGGGCCAAAGGTGATATGGTGTGTAATGGCTTCGAACAGAATTATGGGTTCCTTCATACTTTGCAATACCATGAATTCTGAAAGGTACCTGACCATGATAATAAACAAAAATCTGGCCAGTTATCAGTACTTGGAAGAATATTAATGATTTGATTTTCATGCAAGATGGTGCTCCTCCACATTTTGCTATTGTTGTTCGTGAATGGCTGAATGGCGACTTTGTTGGAGATGGATGGGTCATCGTGGTCCACTTGAGTGCCCAGGCATTACCAACTATAAAAGATGACATGTAAAATGTTTTGAAGAAAGACTCTTTTTAGCAGGTTCTAAAATGCATATGGTTAAGTGCAAGTTCTGTGCAACGATGCATTGACGAAATGGCCAATGATGTGGAAAGAACTGTGACTTCTGGGCTTCAACATTGCAAGTTTGCTATTCAACTTGACGAATCAACTTTTGGAAGTTCAAATATTCTTATGGCTTATGTGGGGTTTCATACTGCTGTTGATGAATAACATGTTTGTGGGTTTCAAAGGTGGGGGAATTTTTTTATGTTTGGAAGATTATTTTAACAAGCACAACGTTCCCCTCAGAAGGATTACTGCAGTAGCCATGATGGTGCACCAGCTATGGTAGTTCATTAATGTCAACTATTTTAATCCAAAGGTATGGTAACATATTCTCAATGTATTCATTTATTAATCGTCAAATAACAAGTTTATATCCAAATGATTACATATCTCTATAGGTAAATTTTCAACTATTTTTGCTCATAATCGAAATGCCAAAAATGATTTAATATTTTTATTAAAGTTATCTGAGGGTCGAGAAGAAGGAAAATAATCTATGAAGGTTTCGACACCATGGTGATCTAGTATAAAAAATATTTTAGAAAATAATTTTTAGTCATGAACCGCAAAAATGATTGACATTTTCACACTCTAATCGGAAAAAATGAGTCGAAAAATAAAATCAGTTTGTTCGATTTATTTAAAATGTGGATAAATGTTTTTGGAGACACATTCTCAGACGTAAAACACCTTTTTTGATTATTTTTTTATGTATAGTGTATATACGATAACTTGCATTAAAAAATAAGGACTTTGATTTACATTGGCAAACTAAATATCAAAAAGTTTATGAGTGTGAATATTTCAAATAAGAAAAGTTAAAAGTTCCGTAAAATCTCGTTGTTCCGAAGTTGGATAAATCGAACATTCGGTTATTCGAAGTTATAAGCTATACTCAAACCCAGTGCATACATTCTAACGCATTTCCGAAAACAGATGTTTTGGTTTTTTTCTTATATAGAAAAGAATTTTCTTATAACAGTACCTCATTATGAATTGTTAAGCTTAATTTCATAATGATTTAATTCCTTTTAGTGGTTTATAGTTAGAAAAAAGGAAGCCCTCCAGATTAAGATTGCTTTGCCCTGATTTTTACTTTTTTTCTATAAAACTGTTTTTAGATTACCCTGAAAGTTTTTAAGAAGTGTTTAGTTGAATTTTACGTCACTTTACTTTTTAAATTGTACAGATACAAGCTTTGTTTTATACAATACTTATTTTGGTAGTAACGGTGACACACGTTTTACTAGGATTTTTGCTAATCTGTATATACATTGCTGCCATGTGTTTAGGCGTATGTAAGCAAGGAAGTTTTAAAAGAGCTTGAGAGAATCGTGAAAGAGTCGCAAGTAGTTGAGGAAAATGATAACTTGTGGCCAACTGCAGATCGTATTGGAAGACAAGTATGCATGTATTTTCATTCTTCGTTTTATAATTTATTGCCTTTTTCTTTAGGAGTTGGAAGTCATAATGGGTGATAACCATATTTCATTTACCACATCAAAAATAGGTTCCCTTGGCGATATTTCTGAAACCAAGTAATTTTAATTTGTTTCATACCTTGGTAAAAATAATTAAGAAAAGTTTTACCAACTGAAGGATTATCCATATGTATTACACAGAAGTTCGCTTATCTTATATTTTGATGAAAGAACTCTTATTTTCATTTTCTACTTTGGAAAATATAGTTTAGTTTTTTCATTCCAAACTTAGTCATTCTTGGGTGTATATTTCTGAAATAAATTCCGCTTTTGCAATTTCACGCAAGCCATAAAAACACGGGGTTGATTTTTCCAAAAATAGTTTTTAAAGCTAAAATAACTTTTGTATATTGGTGCGCTAGCACTAACAGCCACTATTATTCAAAATAATTAAATTTTAGCAGATAGGTATGACAACATGGTCAGCTAGCTACTGGAGCCTAGCTCCCTTACTTTTTTAGACACCTAGTTAAAAGTTAAAGGACTTCATAAAAACAATTTCGATTTCTTCACTAAATTAACATTTCTAACTGAAAGATTTATGAAATAATCTGAGTAATGGATTTATCAAAACTGTGAAGATTTTTATTTAAGTCAATAAAAGACGATCCTGAAAAATCGTGTCTTCATGCAATAAAAATAACAAATATGAACTCTTTTTGCCAATACATTTTGCAAATAGGCGTTTAGTTTAATATCCATTTCATCTTAACCTTTTAAAATAGGCTTCCTATAGTTTAGAGAAAGCCTTAAACAATTTGAAAGCGTATCGATTTTCAAATGAAAAATAAAACATTTGTCCAAGATTGTATAATATGTTGGCTTTACGATACTGGAACACAAAAATCGGATCTAGTTAACCTTCATAGTTTTCATTAAACAGATTTACCTTATTTTTTGTTAACTCCATTTCTGTATACATTAAACCGTTGAGCCCTGTTAAACCATAGTTTTTTCAACTCTCATGCAAGGAAATATACTTTTGAAATAACTTAAAAATCAAAATGCACTGAACAACCAAAATTTATAGATCTTTCTTCTACAGCGAGTGCTTTATTATTCATATAGGGGGTGTGGAGGGGAGGATTTTAAAGAGGCGTACTAACTAATTTGACTGATTGAGAATTGTGAACCCTTGACATATTTAGCTAAAAGTCTCACTTTTCTTTTTTTTTACTTATAAAATTGTATCTAATAATAATAATTTATTCTTTTTAGAGATCCTGAAGGCCTGCGAATATTTTACTATCTCGTTCAAGATCTAAAATGTTTTGTCTTTTCAATCATTGGACTTCATTTCAAAATAAAACCTATTCCAATATAAATTTTTAGATCTCTACCACTTTTTAATAATAAAACTTCTTTTATAATTCGTTTTTATCATGATATTTAGTACGCTGCTTTGCCAAGAGAGTTCACTTTCAGAAATTCATAACTATTCATAATTCAATAGTACTTGTTTAAAAGATTTCGGAAGCAAGCTTAATTCGCAAATATAGTAACATTCGAATAGAGAGTATGTTAAAATTATATATATATATCTAAAACTTTTCAAACATAGTCTCATAAACATACAAACAAAGATTTATGAAAGCTCTTGAATAAAAATCATTCTCAATAAAAACAAACCACTTGTTTTTTAACCATTCACTGCACACAATTTTGGATGTGTCTTAGAAGATTTCTAATATCAACTGAACCCACAAAATTAAACAGATTTTTATATTTTAATTTAAAAAAATTGCTTCCAGCGCATTGGGGTCAAAAATGAGCGCGTTAGTATTATTGTGTGTCTGCTAAAATAAATTACATATTTCTCTACCTACTAAATAAATTTTTAACTTTATTGAAGCAAGCCTAGACATAAATCATTCAACTTTCAATTTCGTTCATTCATAGACAAAATAAGAAAAGGCATCGAAAATGTGTAACTGTTGTAAACTTTCATATTTTATATTTTAGTTTGACACTTCGCTCATTTTCTAGACTAAATTCACACTGCACTTGTTTTATACCTGAATTTAACTGTTTTGTGTAAAATGGAAGTTTTCAATAGTTCATATAATTTGAGTAAGCGTTTAGCCCTGCCGGATACAATAAGAAAAAAAATTCAAATAACTGCCAAACATAACTGAGATGAGTAGAGCATGTGCTACTGAAAGAAAAACACATGGTGGTCTATGATATATTTTTCTATAAAAATCTTGACATCTCGATTTTAAATTTGTATATTATTTGGTTAAGTTTGTACTACATTTGGATGAAAGCCAAATCTCATTGAAGACATTATTTATAAATATTCTAGGCTAGGCCTGGAATTATTGTATAAAGAAAAAATTCAAATCATTTTGATAGAGATTTCCAAAAGTCAAATGAGAGCTAGTTGTCATTCGTGTCCAAGAAGCCTTAGCAAAAAATGTAGTACTATTTGTGGTAAAAAGTATAAAATAATTACATGTGTAAAGCATTGCCAAATAGGAAATTTTGTACTATTGTAAAAAATATTTCAATAAACTTATTCTTATTTTTTTTATTGCATTATTGTCTGCCCTCAAAATTTACCACATCGTCTGTGTATGAAAATATCTTACTAGTTAAAGACAGAATTATACAAATATAAAAAACATGTAAAATGAAATTGGTAAATTATAAGTTACTATTCATATAATCTGTCTGGTGCTGTTAAAAAATCTTTTTCAAAAATCCGACGCTTCGTTTATTCCTCTCTTCAAAAATCGCCCTTTCATAAATCCTAACATTTTCATATAGATATATTTTTCTTAAAGTCAAAGAAACTTATATAAAAACGTTGAAATTGTTTCAGAACTTTTTGGATCCCAATTTTAGTGTTAATAGCAATAAAATTATTTTAATTTTTATCTTAGGAAACAATAATAAGGACTTTTAGAAGTGTTTTACACTTCCAGATGAGAAGTTATTTTATTTTATTAATGAAAGCTAAAATATTTTTCTATATAGATGTTATCAAATATAAAAAAACAATCAAGATATTTAAATAATTATGGTAAAATTGACTGAAAAATTTTTTTTGCTACATTTAGTGATGAAATCTGAATATATCAATACTCTGGGAAAAATTTAATGAAATAGACTTACAAGCTTGTATACAAAATCGAAAATGTTTTTTACTTTTAAAGTTTGCATCGCGGCCCATAATTAGGTGTAATAAGACAAAGTCTGTTCACTAGGTTCATTTATTCAGCATCTTTTTTGCCAAGGCCCATTTTATTTTTCACGCGAGCCACAGTTTGAAAAACGCTGGCTTATTAGATAAAAATAAGTTTTCAAAATTAGAGAGCGAGTTCCACCCAAACCTCCTATAGAAGGATTTCTATTAAAAAGATTCTAGTCTTGCTTTAAATCAGGGGTCGGCAAAGTGGTCGATATCGACCCCTGGGGGTCCATAACAGATCTCTAAGAGTCAATAAGATAGACAAACTTACCAAATTGTGCTATGCTTCTTTTATTTTATAGTAGAAATAAATCTCCTTCTTCTTTTAAAACATAGTATAGGATATATGAAACATTTTTGGTTTTGTATTTTTTTCTCTTAATTGTTGGACATTGATTAATCTTTTTATGAAACATTTCTATATGGGGTGGGGGTCGATGTGAAGACAAATGTTCTATGAAGGGGTCCAAGGGTAAAAAAAGTTTGCCGATCCCTGCTTTAAATGATTCGATGCTACATTTGATTAAAACTAGTGATGGAACGATACTAAAGTTTTGTACGAGACCGCTTCTTAAAAAATACACGATACCGATTCTTTTTGTTTTGAAACTTTATATTCTTCAAAAATCGACAAGTATTCAATTAGCAATTATCTTTGATTAAGTTGAGGAAACATAAAAAAACATTTAATTGTTAATTTAAAACCTTTTACACAAGCTCGCAAAAACATTTTAAAAACGATAATAAATCTGAAAATGGCAAAAAATTCCACTTTAACAAACATTAACTCACCAAATTTTTAACAGTATTACTTATTTTACCTTCTATCCATGACGCAGTCAGAAAATAAATTATAAAAAAAAATTTACCTCTCTATTAACCCTTTAACAGCCAAAACCGAATTCTTGATGGAATTCAAAAAGTTACTATTATGTAGATTTATCATTATACAAATCAAGGAGAAAGGTTATTCTGAATAGCATTTAGATTTCAAACACGTCTAAAATCTAAATCCTCGTTTTAGTTTTTGACTAGACAGTATTGAGGAAAAACGTTTATCGGAAAAGAGTATTCAATTATATAGACCTTGCTATACATAAAATGTCAACTTTGTTTATTTAGTAAAAAATATGTTTCAAAAAAGAATCGAAGAATCAAGACAATCGCGAGGCAGCAGTAAATTTTTCAGATTCCGATACATGAAAATTAAAACATTTTATAAGCTTATGATAGGATTTTTCTCATGAATTCTAATCATACGTAAAAATATTTATAAAAATATACATTAACACTCAAACAACTGAAATTGTTTGAGCCCTCAGGATTTTATGCGTATAAAAGCAAAATATAATCGTAATGTTAATATTTAAATAAAATTTCTCATTAACCCATTTACGACCAAACAAGGCTGACCACTTTAATAATTAGTAGAGTTGGTCTGCATTCCCTTTGGGAACATTAGTCTAAAAAGCTTTTAAATTCCTATTTACGGATTTCTGATACATACTGGCCCCAAATACAATGTTAAATAAAGATTTCATTCAACTTTGGTGCCCAATACTTTACAATTATTTATTAAATCAAACATTTTATTACTAAAATATGGGGCCGACGAAACAGTGAATATAATACAATTTGAAAAATGTAATGAACTATTGAGCCATTGTTTTAAGAGCTTGTTCCCTCAAAGAATCTTCAATATCAGAAATGCGTGCCTTAACATTTGGACTGGAATCATTATCATAGTCACTGCTACTAGAATCACTAGAATTTTCCTCATCCGAGGAAGACACGTGTTTATGCTTCTTTTTGGATTTTTTATCGCGAGCCTTTCGCTTCTTCTTTTTTTTGTTACGCTTCTTCGCTTTTCTCTTTTTCTGAACCTTCTCTTCGTTACTAGAATCTGAGTCGGATTGAGAGCTATCCACAGAGGAAGAAACATCTGAAGATTCTGATTCATTGGAAGCAGAAGAAGAACTTGACATATTTTTCTTCTTTTTCTTCTTTTTATGTTTTTTCTTTTTCTTTGACATTTTCTTGCGATGCGCCTTCTTCCGTTTTTTCTTCTTCTTCTTCTCAGAACTGATTTCAATCAAAGCTTCCTGTAAATCATTTTTATTTCCACGAATATCCAATTCACTTTCTTCAACATCATCCTTAACCAAATCTTCTTTTTTGCCAATTTGAGCATTTTCAAAACTGTCCAACTCTTTTTCTTTTGAAAGCTGCTGCCTTTCATGGGAGTCAGTATCAAGAGAAGCATTCAAGTGGTCGCGTTTAATTTCTTTATTCTCATTTTCAGAAACCAATTTTTGTTCTTTTGGTCGCTTTGGAGAATATTTTGGTTTCACAGGGCTAGCTTCTCTATGTGGAGGACTTCGGTTACGTTCACTAGCATCTCTCGCACTTGACCATCTTGGAAATTGATTATCTGATTTTCTTGGAGAAGCATCTCTCCTGCTTTGATTATGTGTTCCATAACTTCGAGATCGTCTAAGTCTTTCTTTAAAGCGATTTGGTGATCTTGATACATATCTGCATGGCGATTTAGATGGAGATCTTCGCCTATACCTTCTATCAATACTTCTAGAATGTCTACGCCTTTGATAACTTGGAGATCTCCTTCTATATCTTCTGTATGATGGTGATCTGGATCTTCTACCCCTTTCTCGGTAGTGGCGACGTCTTGAATGGGAGTGAGAACGACGATTTCTCTTTTCAACAGGACTTTTGGTGTGTCTAGATTCTCTTTTTGGAGAAGTGTCGTCATTAGAGATATTATCCGCATTTTCCTTCCCTCCTGTCCTATAATTTCGCCTTGCTTGAATTGAATCACTCTTTATAGGCATTATCTTTTCTGAATCCTCATTTTCAGAGTCATTTAAAGAGTCATAAACTTTCTCTTTTTTAGACTCCGGTTTTTCATTTTCATTGCATACTGCCTTTTCATCTTGCACATGCGTTGGTGAAGAAGACAAAGAAGACGAGTTGTTAGGAGAACCTTCTTTTGAGGATGAAGAAGCTGATGAATTCGAGGAAGAGTTGGAATGCGAAGGTGCAGATGAACTTTGGGCTCGTTTATTCACACTTTTTTTGCGCTCATGTTCATATTGTCTAGATCTTGTATAACCGACAGGCGACTTTCGGTACCTCTTCACTACAGATCTGGATCTTGAACGAGAAGACGAGTGTCTGCGATGCGTAGAATAACGTTTGTGCGGTGATGACTTTCTGCTATATGAATTTGAGCGTCGTCGTCTAGTACCTCGATCACGAGAACGATTTCTCGAGGGAGAATATCTATGCGATCTTGATGAATCACGCTTGCTCTTCTTCTGAGATCTCGACCTTGAAACACGTAAGGCTTTGGAATCTTTTTCAGTAGACTTTTTGGAGGAACTTTGTTTTTCTTTTTTGTAATTGCTTTCTTTCTTATGATCCCTTTCCGAATTCTTACTACGTTCATCTTTTGATTTAGCATCTACTTTTTCTATCTTTTTTTCATCTTTGAAGGAAGATTCCTTACTTTCTTTACGCACGCTTTTATCACCTATTGAAGCTTTTGACATTGAATTATTTGACTTATCGTCATTACTTTTTTGTTTTGGATTTTCTTTAGAATCATTTAATACACTGCTCAATTCACTAGCATCCATTTTAAGCAATTCTTCTTTTTTTGAATCTATAAATTCTTGCGGAATGCCACCGGTGCTATTTTGGGCAGATAACAATAGCTTCCATAAATCTGTAACAAAAGATTTAGCGTTTTTGGCATTTAAAAATCCCGTTAAATTGATTTGCATGATCTTAGGATCAACATCTTTATCTTCTAATTGATTAAAAATAAATTCAGTTACAACATCATCTTCGAACGTTAAAATTTCTAAAATCTTTTTCGTTATCCAAGGTTTCACAACATCGAGGCTTATTTTATTCATATCAACTTTATTATCTAAAATTTCAGAAAACTTCATTTGTTTCATCAACTTTTTATTTTTATCACTGAATCTGGAATCTTGTGACGAATCTGTGCCTTTATAAAAACCAGCATCTCCCATTTTGAAAAGATTATCAGTAAATTATAGTTAATTTCTAAAAAAATAAAATATTTAATCATAAATTTGCACCTTCTTAAATCCAGAAATTTATTACTCTGTATTCAAAACAATTTTGCCAACAACTTTGTCTCTATGATTTTCATGCATTAGTAAACAACAAGTATACACCTTAGGGATCATACATAAATAACGTCCCCCAAATTTTTTTTATTTTTGAACCCCCTCCCCCTGTTGTGATTTTTACTCCTTTTGTTCTATTTTTTAATGCAGAGCATCTAGAATTAGTGTACCCCCCCCTTCCATAGGGGACGTCATATATGTACGATCTTTTACCATATTGTGTTATATGGAAAAAAATAGTTTTCCTCAATTATATAAGTCCAAAGGTCAACTTATTGTAGCAAATAATAAACAGCAAAACTATCACAAAAGAGAGCTTACGAAGACTGTAAACTAGACATTTGAAAGAGGAACCATCTGGCTTACAAAGTAAATGTGTGATGTAAAGCAGGGTTGCGCAGTCGAAGGGAAAATAGACGACTCCAGGTTTTTACAAAATTCTAATCTCAAGATTTTTCATCATCAGATGGAGTTCCTCAAGGATCTATCTTAGGTCCCCTTTTATTTTTAGTATACATTAATGATATTGAAACTTGTATCAAAAACATAGGTAATATTATTATGTATGCTGATGACGTAGTATTAATTTTTAAAACTAATATTTATAGTAACTTTCAACCTATAAATATGGTATACATGAATGGTCCTATTATAATAAGCTTCCTTTGAATCTTGGCAAAAGCAATTATATTGTTGTCTAAAAGAAAAATAAATGTTTTACCTTCTTTTTTTGGGAAATACTTGTCTCAAGAGAGTTTCTCAAGTAAAATATCTCGGAATAACTATATCTGAAAATTTTTCTTTTGTTGATATCAAAAAAATTAATTTGAAAATAGCAAGACGATTAGGTTTCTTTAGAAAACTCACTAAATTTTTTCCATACAATACAAGAAGAATGCTTTATTATTCTTTTGCTTTTCCTCATATCACGTATGTAAATCTTCTTTGGGGATCAAACCATAAAACATACCTCAATAAGCTTTCACAACTTGTAAACAAGTTTCATCGGTTTATTAGTTTAAAAAACAATATTGAACATAGTCAGCATCTTACATTGAAACAGATTAATATTTATGTCACTTATTTTTTATCTAAAAATTATTTAAAAAAGGAGAATAAATTGATCCATACTCACTACACTCGTCAGCAATGTAAAATTCATTTACCTAGAGTTCATAAAACTAATTTTAGTAATGTTTTTTACGCACGTTGAATCTGGGCAATAAACATCTCAATCACTTGAAACTCGGAAATTCCATAGATATTAAAAAAATTAGCAAAAAATTGTGTATCAGTTATTATTAAATTTTGTGTTTTTTTCAACTTTATAATAATAGTTATTAGTGGTTTTGCTTTTAACATTTGATTGTAAAATATTCCTGTCTACGATTCAATATTTTTTTATTAATGATCTTTATTTTTTATGACTAACATTCTTTTTATTTATTTATTTTTTCTATTTCCTATTTTTATTATTATCGTATTATTAATATTTATTAATTATCATAAAAAGTATTGTTATAAATATTAATCTTTGTTAACTATTATTTCAACTAACAAATTTTATTGTTCCCGGAAAAATCACTTTGTTTCTTCCTGAATGTTTTCTGAACAAAGAAGTTTTGCCTTCTCGATGGATAGTTTTCTTATCCCTTAGACATGACTTCTAAGATTGCTACATTTTTTTTGCTTGTTGCCTGCCAACTATGGAAATGCCAAACTCCTCATCTTTATTATGCTTTGTTTTTTATTTTAATAAATTTCTTTTTTCTTCAAAATAAATTCAAGTCTTATTTCCGACTTCGGCTAAAGAAGGGCTTGAAAAATTAAACTATTTTTTCATTATTTAAAATAATTAAAAATATCGGACTCCCATCCCTATAAAATCCATGAGGAGAAACTTTCGAGAAGGCTAAAATAAAAAGTATAAAAATTCGTGTTATTTTGAATGGATTATAAATCATAATTACTTATTTTCAGAAGAAATTTTAATTCAGTTTTAGGATTTTTTAGATAAGTTATTTTAGAACAGCTAAGGTCAATTATTTAAATTAGCGTCTTTGAAATTAGATGAAAAACTAATTATTAAATACCTTTATTTTTTAATTTTATACTTCTTTTAACTCTTTCAAGCTCAATTTTTGTGCTCACAAGTGCATAAAATAAGATTATGCTTTTAATTTATAGGAAAAAAAGTCAATTGAAAGGATAGTAGACGACTTGTTTTCAAAACCTGAGCTTTCATGTTAAAATTCCAAGGATTTACTCTAAGCCTCAATGCCCAAATAACATTTTGGCAAAATTAGAAAAATTTATCTTGTATTCTGATAAACTATTTTATTATTATTTACTTAACCAAATATTTTTACAATTTACCTTAAAAATTGAAAAAATTTTTATCATTTCATTTTTCTATTAAAAGAAATACGTTTTATTAGTTTTTTTTCGATTAGCTCGATTAGATCGGCATTTTTGGTAGAATCGGCATCGGACATTTTTTTATTCGCGGATTTATTGAGTCGAGGAGGTAGAATAAATGGATACTTCCATTTTGTTCAAATATTTCTGTAAATTTTAAATATGATATTGCTTTGAGAAAAACGTATTCTTTCCTTCGCTTTTGCTGTAAAAACAAGAGCACAAGTGCGTATTAATCTAAGACATACGTTCTCAACACCAATGTCACAACGATAATAATAATTAATCATAGTCGTGAGTATATTCTTTAGAGTCGCATTCAGTGGAGGCATACGATACATTACGTTTCAAAATTACGTAGGAAAAAACAAAGTTATAATAAATACTGGAATTCGTTACTCACTAGAATACTCCTTTATCTAACTTTTTAAATATACACCTGCCAGTTTATATTCATACATAATTATGACCCACGAACATACGCAAGTTCAAACAATCATACCCTATATTCTTGTGAAGCATTTTGTAGCTTTTTTCAATTTATAAATGGCAGTTTAAAATCACACATATTCATTACCCCTAATTTATTCAAGTATCGGTTTTGGCATTGTTTCACAATCGATATCGGCCTTTTATATGGTAATCGCAATCAGAATCGGTCAAAAAATTTGGATCGTTACATCACTAATCAAAATGATAGATTACTAGTTTTTTATGCAAGATTTCTCCATAAAATTGTTTTCATAAATGATTTTTTTCTTTTAGGTCAATATTTTACTTTTAAAAATCAATAATTTGAAAATTTTAAATCAATTTTCAACTGCTCTAATTATTATAATGCCAACAATTCAGTTTTCCAAATAAGACATATGTTTAGAGATAAAAGTACCAAAAGTTGTCCTCAACAAAAAAGAATTTGCAACTCAGTCTTATTATCGAGTAAGAAGCAGCAAGGAATTGTTAAAATGAGAAGATACCTCGACGCGATAAATGGCCAAATGTAGATTTTATTATCACCGTAATAATAAAAAATTCATTCTAAAACAAGAACATACACTGCTGATATAATTCTATATTGTTTCGAATTTTACCTTTTGATATTGGAAATGAATTATAAATAATTTTACCGTAAAGATAGGGGTAGTTTCTTTTTAGGTGATTATAAAAAAACTGTTCTAAATTCTATTGATCTAAAGACTAAAATGATAGAACAAAGCACCAGGTGGTAACATTTGACAGTGATACGAATAAATTCAAACCAAACCGCAAGCTGATAAACTTTGCATTTATAAGTTAACTACATTTTTCTAATATGAATATGTTATGACAAATAGCCTTTAATTCGCATGTGTGATTCTTGATACACTCTTTTTTTATATAAGAAACTAGTATTCATTCATCCTTCGATAAGAAACAAATTATAAAAATATTTTCTCTTCTCAATTGCTTATGTGGATAATAATGCTAATAGATACTAGAGTGTTTCACTAACTTTTCCTACTCAACACCCCTTTGGAAGACATTTTTAAAGGAAACGCCCCTTAGACACCATTATTTGAAAGAAACGCTGTCTAGAGGATTTTATTTCGAGAAATTGCCATTTATTTGTAAAACGTATTTTCTTTCGAAATAAAAAAATGGATAGACTCCCATGTGATCCTTAAATTTAGTGTTAATCTTACAAATTTGAATGCTCGGTTTGATATCACACAACTTTCATAGCTTCCTATTATATAAATGATTTCTTTCATTAAAAATTTATTTACAGTACTAAATCCATTTTTTACCTTACAATATGTGGAAACGATTAAAAAAATTTAGTCACTTTCGAATGGAGTGGAAAGAGAGTTAAAACTTCTTTGATATCCAAAATTTTAACTATCATATAATAAATTATACAAAGTATTTTTTGCTTCAATCAAAAAAAAATTTAATACCTACTACCTGTTATTCATAACTTTTCACAGCGCCTCTAAGAATTTTTAAACGACCTTTTGAAGACACTATCGTAAAGTAGTCAGTGTATCATGATTTATCTTTTTTGATATTTCATATAAGTTAAGTAATATTCTTCACTTGTGAAATTTCAACCTTCTTTTACTTTTACTTTAAGTTTTTTTTAAACATTTTTGCATTAATTCAAGAATTTATTCTATTTATATTTCAGAAAACTTTTATTTCGTTGTTCGAAGCATTTTCAGTTCATGGTGCGAACTATTCACAATTTTAATTCCACTAAAAAAGTACGATACAACAATCTTTAAATATTTATTATGAAAATTATTCCAGGCTTAATTTTAGCACCCTTGATTAAATGCAAGAATTGTCAGAAGTTGTTCAAAAGAAAGCAAGGTCTTTCCATGCATGATGTATACGGCCCAACGATGGCCTACTTTACGGTTCGAAAAGAAATTTTGTATTTTCAAAATTTACATTTTTTGTACCATAAATCGTATCAAAAATAAAAAAACCTTTTTTTTTATCTTGCGAGTCTCCAATATTCTTTCGTTTTTTTTATAAAAAATCTATCGTATCGTGCCGTAATTTCTGAATGTAGCGTACCGCATGCCACCACTGCTAGTGCCATAATCATAAGAACCAAAAAGTTTGAAACGAGACATTGAAAAATCAAGAAACATATAAAACTTTCAGCCCTAAAATGTGATTATCATTTTCACAAATAAATAATTTCTTTTTCAAAAAAGATGAAATAATAAATAGAAAATAAAATAATTTAATCGTTATATTTTCTCATAAATAAAATTTTACAAATATTTATATCTCAAAAATACTTTAAACAAGTTCGTAAAAGAAGGGCGGATGAAAATGAAATAAAAAGATACTAAACAACATCCATACATCCTGAAAATTAATAAATTGCTCAATACAATATTCAAACTGCTTGGAAAAGTGTTTCTTCAGTTTTGAAGATCAATCGAATGATGTTTGTGATAATTCAACTAAAAATTCGTTCATGAAATAACTTGCATAGAAAAAAAGCTTTGGAGACTCTTATTGAAGTGCATAAAGAACTAAGAGGGTGACCTTTTAAATACGCTTTAAGACAGAAAGGACATATATGTCCGTTCATAAAGAATTCTCATTTAAAAAAAATCAAGTTTGGAAATTAGAAAACCCAAAGGTTGTTTTAAAGAATAAATCTTTTACTAACCCTAAACGCTTTTTTTTATTTTTGTTTACTTTTTTCTATAGAGCTTGCTAGTTAAATATTACTAGTAACAAATGTGCATTATTTAAGCCATTAAATTCAAAATTTAAAAGAAGAAAAACAGAAAATAAAAATAATCATCTTCTTGAAAATTTCATAAATATTCAATCCGTCATGTTATGAAATCTCAAAAGATAGTGTATGTCTAGCAGTAGTTCATCAAATTATACCGGACATATATGTCACTCCAGATCTAAGATAGATCCATGCATATTGCCAACATTGAAAAGAGACGCACAAAGTTTAGATAGTCCATAAGATTTTTTGATTAATTGTACTCACGTGTCTTCTCATTTTTGTTTATGCCCCGGATTCGTAGTTTCATTGTGAAAAGAGATTGCATTGAAGATTAATTTCAAAATTAAAAATTAATTTCTTTTAATTTCAACTTGGATTTTGAGGATCAGCAGTTTTTGGAAGATGATGATGCGAAAAAAAGCTTAGGGGAAATAGGCTGATAAATAAATTAAAGTAGCTATAGTATATCAATAAGTGTTGTTGTCATACATTAAAACATTGTCAACTCTCCCGGGAATACTGAGAGACTCCCAGTTTTGGTTGCTTTCTCCCGGTCTCCAGTTTTTATCTCCTGGTTTTTAAAAATTTTATAATCTACATTTGAAAAAATTAATATCAATATCATATATATGATATCATTATTAATGACAAAGGCAACAACATTGTTCATTATCTACTAGGTGATTTGTGACATTATATTTTCAAAATAAAAGTTCCTGGAACATCAACAAACAGATTGAAAATCCTTTCTTGTGTAGCTGCTTTAATTCTTGTACTTGCACATAGCAATGCAAATCTTGAACGATTATTCAGCATCGCACGAAAAATGAAAACATATGCCTTCATCTTTAAAGTTAGATCGTCGATTGGCAAGCATTTTAGTTATGAAGACACATAATCTAGAAAAAATATTTGTTATAATCGGAAAACAGATGAAGAATTACTGAATCTGTCAAAGAAAGCAAGCAACCAAAGAATATAACAATTAAAAAGAATGATACATTTAGTCTTTGTTTAGCCTAGTACTTCATTACTAACTAATATATCTGTATTTTGCATTATTCTTATAAATTGTCAATTATATTTAACAAAATGCTTTTTGTTAAAAAGAATTCTGTAGATTAATTCAGTTCTCCCTGTTTTACGCAAAATCTCCTTGTCTTTTTCAACAAAAAATAAAGAATCTACAGGTTTGAATAATTTAAGTTTGACAGGTATGCATTCAAAATCTCCTCATCCCCTTACACACACAAAAATAATGTTTCGTAAAACCATTGGATAACCCTACCCTAAAGCATTACGTAAGATATATCCCATATTATTAAAGAAACATAATCAAATACAATATAAATTTAAAAATAAAGAATTTTTGCACATTTATATGGCATATCATATTTTTTTAAAAAGATTGAAAATTAAAACCGCCATGATGTACCAAATTAGGGTTGTAAAAAGTTAAATCAAAAAAATAAAAATAAAAATAAATAAAAACAAATACATATGCTAACCTCTTTATTTCAGCCACCTTTCGTAGGAAAATAATAGGGCTTTTAAACATTTGAGGCTGATACAAAAGTTTTGCTAAAACTAACTTTTGATAAAAAATGTATTTCTAATTAAAGTTGTGCAACTGGGTTTCGATAACTCAAGGTCTTGGGTTCGATCCTACATCAAGCCTCCTTGCTTCATAGTTCAATACAAGCGGGGGCCTTCTCTATAAAACACTACATTGTACCTTTATCTTTATAATTCATCTACTTTTTATAGAAATTCTTTATTTCTTTTTGCACATCAAATATTTTATTTAATTATTTATTTATTTTCTTTCTCCGAACTGTTTAATTTAAAAGTCTTCTAGCGAGCCTCAATCATTGTTTGGGTGTACCTCTCACCTTAACAGTTGAAGGTCAGGGGTTCGATCCCCAATGCTCGCAACTCTTTAAATCAAATTCATAAAAACTGTGATTAACCATATTAAGCATAATGCGAGCATACAGCCTTACGGCTGAAAGTGCTTTGATATCTCCAACCAACCAACCAAAGTCTTCTGATAGGTTTTATAATATATTTTTACAATGTTAATTCCTATTACGTTATTGAATATAATTAGTCATTTTAATGTTTTAAATATCTTTAGGGATATCAATAAGACTTTCTTTTTAATTTATGATAATAAATTGCACTTGCTTTTGTTTATCAATTTATATTTTTCCTAAATAAATTACTTATGATATTCAATGCTTATTTTTTTATACCCAGTAAAATATATTTCCAGAATCATAATCAAATCACATTTTTTCTCGAAAACTCAGATTCTTTCAAAATTAATAGCTTTTTCTGATGTTAGTAGAACATTTTTTTAACTTTATAGTGAATAGGTTTATATAACAATAACGCATTTAAAACTAGAGGTGATTAATTTATTTATGATGTAAGAGTAATTGAAATATACTTATTTGTCTAAATAGGAGTGTACCTCTGGACAAAAGCTTCAATCTCATGATCCACTACTAGAAACTAAGTTTGTAGGTAGACACTCAGTCCTGCCGTTTCTGTGTCGCAGCTTGTGAATCATCTCACCACCTAACTTTCATTTTCCCATTTTTTATATCTCATCGCGGCGAATTAATAAACAGTTTTGTTTCAACTCTTTGTCATTTTCCCAACAATCTGAATGAACTACTAACACACCCTAGACTATTAATTTCCCTCTCAATGCTTTTACGAACTATTGAAGTCATTCTAAATCTTCACTCACCGCCTACCAAATAACTTTCCTTCTCTCTTTTAAGCATATCAATTCAGTTTTGGAAAGTGCTTTGACATCTCTACCTACCTACCTACTAGAAATTAAGACTCCATGCTTTTCAAAAATCAAATTGTAAATTATTTAAAAATTACGCAAAACATTTATTTAAAGAACTATGTAAAGACATTCATTCTTAAAATGGAGTCTTAATTTTGTACACACCAGTACATAGGTTATCAAAAGTAAATGTTGTTATTCCTGGTTTTGAGATGAAATTTAGTTTTTCAGGAATTTCAAAAAAAGTCGTGCAGCTCACTTAAAAATGAAGTTGAATTAAAAGCTTGACGTATTTTGAGGCATTTTGAATAGCAGAACAATTTAGTGAAGGAAGACCTAAACTTTTTTTCAATAAAGTCTTTTAAATTTTGTTTCTTTTCTGTTGAAATTACATGGGAGATAATGGTTTAAAATACCATTAATGCATGCTTTCTCAAAGAGAGAATTACTAAATATTTTTAGTATCTTATTAAAGAATAATTTTAACCTTATATTTCTAACATCTCTAATTAAATCTAAGATTACGAGTTAAGAAAAAAATTCTTTAGCTCATGAATTTTTAAAGTGAAATCAATAATATTAATATGAGATTGTGAAAAACGTTGGAAAGCAAATTTTAAAACTCACTGACCATATATAACTGTAAATATCCCTTTAGATCGCAGCTGTTGCAACCTATCATTAAAATATGGTTTTGTAAAATAAATTAGGATCAATATTGTGATTTAGTTTGTTAATTAATAATTGTTTGATTCATTAAAATATTTTGTTATATATTTTTTCTTTCTACTTCAGTGTTGTCCAAATTACAGCTCGCAGTCGACATACGGTCATTAGTATACATAAATGAGGCACGCTCTTTCTTTTGAAACATTGTGCATTTTTGTATCTTTTGAATCAGATTAATATAAAGCAAGATACCATTTTAGAAACTCGTTATTGAAAATACTCATTTTAACACATTTTCGTGGTTGACTGCTTAGCAGGTTACATTGTAGTTTGTAGTAGTTATAATGATCTATTTTAATTTTTTTGGCTCTTGAACCATATAGTTTTAATAAAAACTTTAAAAAATAATAATAAAGATAATAGGCCTGAATATAAAAAATAATTCTAATCTCAGGTTCAATTACTGAAATTTATGTGTAGAAAATGATCATATCAAGATATACAGTATACTATCATTTTGTCGATATCTGATAAGTCGAAATTATGCAAGTCAAAGTTATGCCTAGGTCGCATTTCCTTGAGCCCTTTCTAGTGTTAATTACTTACAATATCTCGAAGTGATTTAACAGTTCTTGTGCATGGAAAAAGCTGTCAATTGACTTTCTTTAAGTTGAAGTGTCCCATTTTGCAATTAACTATGAATAAAGGATCATCAAACACACGTCCTGTGGCGATTGCAATTATAAACTTTAAACTGATATTTTCTTTTGTGTGGTAGGTCTGTTTTCACACCAAATTCGTTTTATTATAGACATTTCGTTCTGGTTAGCAGTTTATTAACAAATCCAAAAAGAATATGACACAAAATTTTATCTGTTTTGTTCTCAAGTCTCTCTATAAAAGGTCGCCCTAAAAGCAGAAACTTTACTATTTTGAACTGATTTCATTGCGATATTATCATACAGAATCATGGCAGCAGTTAAACGCAAACTTACGTCACATAAAATGGAGACAAAGTACTCAGCTCTCTTACAGTTTGAAAAAGGAGGCAAGTCTAAGACAGAGATCGCAAAGCAGTTTGTGATGCCTTTAAACACTCTATCAACCTGAATAAATTCATCTGCTAAAATCAAGGTTCCACTAGCAGAACTTGTCCAAAGAGATGCTACAGTGGGGGTGGAAATGGACTCTTTCGATGAGTTGATGATAGTGTGACAACCAGTGAGCCCATGACTGATGAGGCATCATTGTTGCTGTCACAGAAAAGCACAACCCACGCTTACAAGATCGAAGTGACGACGAGGATGACGACCGCAAGAACACTCCCACAGATTTTATTCCTACAACATCAGTTGCTCTGGCTATGTGTGCAACTCTACGTGCATTCATATAGTCCCTAAGTGACGCTACTGAGATGTTTGATAAGCTTCGCAAAACTAAATGTTCTCAACTCCAACAAACATGTATGAATGATTTTCTTGTATCATATATGAATAAATGGCTATATATAACATTTGATTGTGTTTTTATTTTGTACTGTGTTCTTAAACTATCAAGATCAGAAATGTTATACTCAGATTCCCTAATTATCGCCACTGATTATATCCCCAATTATCCACCATAAACAACATCTGTACAGTAACCTGATTCCAACAAATCTGGTTAGGTTGAACTGTGTATAACTCGAAGTGTGCAAGAGAGTCCCCCTCCCCCCAACTTCGAAAAAACGAGAGACTGTATGTTATTTTTTTATAATACCATTGATCATTGTTTTAATTAATCAAACTACTGATGTTTAAATAAGTCTTATTCAGAATAATAACTCATAAACTTAAGTATCATATAAAAATTAATGAATATATATATATTATATAAATATTTCAAATTTCTAATAAAATAGTAATTATTGAAATTTTTATAAATTTGGAAATTTTTGAGCCACATTTTGAAGAAAAAAATAAAAAAAATTTTAAAAAAAAAAAGTGGTAATTTTTCCCTTTTTTTTTTTTTAAAAAAAAAAAAACCCATAATAAATCTAAAATCTTGGCAATTATGGGAATGAAAATTATTTTACAACTACAGTAATTTTTATGTAAACAAATATTAATTAATTCAAAAGATGTATTACCAGTTTAGAAATGGCTGCTGCATATGTAATATCTTCAAAAAAATTTACACAAGTCACTTTTGCATGAAATTTCACCCATAGCTTATTTAATAATAAAAGGGTTTTAACTTGTTCAAAATTTATTAACACAATGATTTATAACATTTTTCGCAAAAAAACACAGGAGTTTTATGTTGACCACATATATAAATTTCACATTTTCCACATCTGGAGCAAGCTTTCCTGTCTTTTCCTGTGCAAATTTGACAAAGAGCTCCTTTTGATATTTTTCTCTTTGATGGACCTGGTGAATCGTAAACTTCATCGTTAGATGCTTGAAAACTTTGGAGCAAAGATAAAAATGAAGGTGTCCTTGGAGAGTGTTGTCTTCTAAATATTTCAGCATTAACAAGATCAAATCCATGTTATTCCAGAAATAAACGTCTCCTGTACAATTTGTTCTTGTTCCATTCAACGTTGATTTCTGTCCATAGTATGAAGTAGTTCAAATATAAGATATCAAGGATTTTGCAAAATAGAGCAAATGTCCATCTGTTTGTTTTTCTTTTTACACTGTAAGTTCCAATCATTTGATGTAGAGTATCAACACCTGATTTATTTTTGTTGTAGAATGAAATAATTTTTGGCAAATTTCTTTCATTTGAGAGGTAGATTTATCCCGATGAAGAGTACTCATAACAGAGACACCTTTATACTTTTTTGTATGTAGGGCACCAAAGTAACTTGATCTGTAAAGTAAAAGAAACTGGAAAAAAACTTTAGAACAACGGAGCAATTTTTTATAAATGTTTAGAAGAAATTTTTTGTTGGAACGAACTGTTCCTACTAACGTCACTTTTTGTTTCAGTAACTTTACTCAAGATCATAGGTGGTGAAAAGTTATCACTTACCACATTTCTGCCTTTCAAATCTTTTATCAAATCCAGAAAAACTCTTTGTCCTTGATTTTTTCCGGTTGCGAATCAGGGTTTTTTCCAGTGTACACTTGCAGATTCCATACATAATTAGTCTGACTGTCTCATAGTATCCAAATTTTTATGCCATACTTAGCTAGTTTCGAAGGTATATTCGGTTTCATTGGACAACGATCCCTGAAAGGTAACAATTGTTCATCAAATGTTGTTGTTTCACGGGACACATACAAATTTGGCAAGATATGAACCCATGAATCCCATTAATTTGTGATGGGGGCCAGTTTATCTTTAGCCCCTCTTACACTTCTATCTTTCTTGTAATCAAATTATTTTGGAAAAATAATTTTTTGACATTGTAGATCTGAAAACTGGTCTGCCCATGACCTCACTCCATAAACTTTCAAGAGATTCACCATGCGAACGTAGTACACCAGCTAAAATAAGAAGCCCAAAAATTGCTTTGAGTGTTGTCTTATCAATACCATTCCAACATCACCATACACCCTTTTACCTTCGATGTTCGTATAGTGAACTACTTTATTTTTCAAGGAATCATTGAAACACAAATCAAAAGCATCCATAATAGAATTCATACGAGAAGAAGCAAAATTAGTAACACCTACACGACCTTTTATAATATTTTCTGAAAGGTATTTACTTTGAACTTGATGCGTAAATAAAGACCAATAAAACAAGCCATCTTTAGAAAGAATACCTTTATATCCATGGATGTCTAATTCATCATCACTTGTTACTTCTTCACTTGTTCCTGGAACATCTTCGACAACTTCTTTTGAATAACTAATAAGAGAATATTTAGCGTTATAGCTTTGTATCTCACATCGTTGATGTGTCACGAGGTTTTTAAGGCCGAAATGGCTGAAATATAACCCGAAAGTCGTATGAGGGTTATACAAAAGCTTGATGGATAAAACACAACATAAAGGAAACATTGATTGGAAAGAATTTGAAACATGCATAAATAAAGCCAAAAGAGCGCCACACTATTTATTGAATATGCCTTGATTTTAGACTACGAATATGAAAATAATTCAAATAATTCTTTGATGCAGGAGCCACAAAGTGGTCGATATATCGATAATTACATAGAGGTGGAAATGGGCTAGGTTATGTTATGGAGAATCAATTAAATTTCTATAATGGAAATACTGATGAAAGTTATGTATTAGTAATTGCTACTACAGATGGAATATAAGATACTAACAGCATATCATCACAAATTAATAAATTATATATAAATATCAGATTCTTTAGAAATTGGTGATGAAACATGAGTTTGCTTCATGAAGAAAAATTGAAAAAGTAACCCTCAATAGTGTATATGATGGTATACATTACAGTATCTCAATACTGTATATATAGTGCTCGCTAGATGCAATATTCAGAGGTTTGGAGGTAGAATCCCAGTAGAGCTGCAAAATTTTCTAGAAATTATTCCTTGAAGACACTTGTCTCACTGAAACTTACAATGATTGTTTCAGTAGTGTGTTAGTAAGGTATCACTGTGCTAGTGTTTTACGAACCTGGTTTGCTATGATATAGCAATGATAAGCTATAAAACACATTATAAGCTATAAAAGATGCAATCGAAAATTGAAAGACAGGTCAGCAGTTTCTAAAATGCATACCGTTATACGCAAATTCTGTACAACAATGCATTGACGAAATGGCCTATGATGTGGAAATAATTGTAACCTCTGAGCTCCAGTATGGCAATTTTCATATTCAACTTGATGAAGCAACTTTTGAAAATTCAAATATTCTCATGGCTTATGTTAGATTTCATAGCTCTTTCCTGAATCTTATTGTTGATGAGTTTCTATTTGATAGTTATCTTGAAACTGATTCTAAATGTGAGACACTTTTTTCATGTTTGGAAGATTATTTGAAAAAAACAAAGTTCCCATTGCAAATATTACTGCAGTATCTACTGAGAGTGCTCCAGGTATGGTTGGCTGTTACAGAGGATTTTCTATTTTTTTCAAGGAAAAGGTATCTACTGTCAAGTTCACTGTGCTTTACATAAGAAGCATTTGTAGCAAAAAAACTGTGTGGTGCCTAAAAGTGTGCATCAGGACAATTAACAAAATTAAAGCTCATTCTCTCAATTCTCAATTGGTTACAAAGTTATGTGAATCTGAAAATTTCAACCAATTGCTTTTGCACATACAGGTAAGAAGGTTGTCAAGAGGTGATAGTTTGCAAAGGCTTGTTGACTTGTACGACTCATTTGTAGAATTTCTAAAGAATATGAATCCATCGCTATGGGGCGAGTTAAAACTGTGCAAAACCATCTGTTATTTTAAACATCTTGATAAGTGAAGATTTCAAAACACGCTTCGAAGACTTGGAGAATATATATTTTCCTAAATGGTGTGTTGCTCCATTTAATATAAAAATATATGATGATGGTTATAAATCTGATTTAGAAGAAAAACTTGTTGAAATGTGTGTAGATTTTGAAGCTGATGCTTGTTTAAATGTATAACGCCTTGAGTGAATATTGGGGCAATGGGTTCTCAACATCTTACATGGTTGAAGCTAGCTTTAGCCACGCGAATGCAACTTTGACAAAACAAAGAAACAAACTCAAACTGGAGAATCATTGTGATTTGCGATTAAAGCTTACCAATTTTCAGCCGAATATCAAGAGTCTGACTGCTGCTCATCAGGCACATCCTCCGATTAATGTCAAATATATTGACTCAAAGGTATGTTAGCATTGTTTCAAGCTGTCTCTTATTTGTTAACTATTTTTAAATAAAACAAGTGTGCTGACATGTTTTCAATTTATTCATTATTAGTCGCATAATGGCACATAAAAACTTTTAATCTAACATAATTCATGTTAAAATTTCAAAAATAATTATGTTTTACGCCAAATTACATGTTAAAGGTAAATTTTCATATGTTATTGCTCATCATCAGAAATGGAAAAATGATTTAATATTTTTATTAAGCTTCTCTAGGGGTCGAGGAGAAGCAAATAATCTATGAAGGGGTCGACGGGTTAAAAAGTTTGGAAACAACTGGTCTAATGTAAAATATCACGATATGTATTCTAATATAAAATACCTCAAAACAGAATCAGAGCATATTCTAATTGAGACACTTATAAGGCATCCTACACCAAACTTTGTTCAAAGATATAAATAAATCAATAAAAGTATAATTAATTGAAGTTGTTAAAAAAGTTAGTTGATTTATTAATTATAAGAATTTTATATTCACAATTCGTAAAAAAAAAATAGATTAATTCACTTATTGCAAATTAAATCTTAAATGTACACTCAATTAAAATACCACTTAGAGAAAACACCAAATGTTGTCATGTGAACGGGTGATCGCTTATCAGAGTCCAATAATCTCAATCAAAATAGGTTTGGGGGGTTTCAAAGAAAGAAAAAGAAAAAACAAGACAAGTAAAATTTTTGAAAGATTAAAAAAAAAATAAAAAATATTATGTAGTAAAATTCCATAACAGAGGAAATTGTTTGGGTAATCAATCTGAAATCTCAATAAAACTTTTGTATTTTATCACTCACTAATGATATCATAGGATGCAAAATTCCTTTTATGAGTGATGTTGAAAATTTTTTGTCTCTCGTTGAAACAACGGTTAAGGATGGCTTTACTTTAAGCTTATGTAAAGTTTCAACATAACATTGAGTCTAGAGAAAATCCGTAAATCACTCATTACATCCACAAATATAAACGATACTTTCAAAAATTTGTGACAATTTTTGATAGTAATAATAACTCTTCATATTGAAAAATTATATCAAGATTTAGAGATGGAACTCAAAATCTAAAAATTTTCTCAAAAGCTTTTCAAAATATTAATACAAAGAAGAAAATAATTCATTGCATAATTCAGATAAAAATTGTTTGAATCAAATCTCATTTTAATTTTAAATAAAATAGTGAAAAAAGTTATTATAGAAATAAATTTGAGCCCAAATCATTAAAAAATCTAAAGAGGTTCAAAAAATTCTGAAGAATGAACTTTCCTTCGCTTGACTTTCGAACATGACGGACTATGAAGTTTTACTCGACAATATGTTAAGTAAAACATTTTATAATACAGACTGAAAGTACATAAAACATTTGAAAATAAAGTTTATTTCCACATTTCATATTCGTTTTTTATGATGAATCTACAACTTTATGCAGTTCAGTTTTTATTTATTGTATAAAAAATTGTATATGCAAAATCTGACAAAATACTAAACTTTTTTTTCACAAGTTTAAATTGCATTTGTCGATTCTTTTGATTTATTGCACTAAAAGACTGATTGTATAAGAATAATCATGAATGAATTGATGAGCTGATAAATATAAACAATTATTATCATTGAAGAAAGTGGAACGCATTTTGATTTTGTTATGATGTGTTTATATTATATGAATGTAGAAAATGAGCGAGATATTTTATTTCTATTGACCTCGTAAAATACACTTTTGCAAACCATTCAGAATTCATTTTAACGTTGAACACTAGTTGAATCAAGAAGGCTAACACCAATTCAACCATTTATTTTGCACATTTGAAACTATGGAAAGTTCTTCACTGTTTTTGGAAGTTCTGAAAGTTCTTGCAATAAAAGTTTTCTTATTTCTTTGCAGCTTTCTAACTTGTAAACTTCTTCAGAAGTTAATTACGATTATGATGGAAATTTAATCTCGATGATACTTCATTTCTTGGAATCCAGTTTTAAAAACAAGTGGAAGACCAAAAAGTAGGAAATCACAAAAAGATCCTAAAGATCTTTTTTCAGCAGTGAGATTCATTCTTGTTCATTTTTTCAAAATTTTTGATAAATTTTGGACTCAAGATATTGCAGCTCTGAATTCCTGAGTTAACTATCAATAATAATTGTCCTAAAATTTTTTGAAAAATAAAGAATGGAGGTACAAAACTGTACTTAATAGCTTTTGCAAAAGAACTTTATTATACCTCCATGAAGTTGAGGTCTACAATTAGTGAAATGAATTGCAAGAAAACATCACTACTTACTTTTTATGGATTCCCGAGAAGAGCAGAATCCTTTTCTCAACAAACCAGCACTAAAAAACTTTTAGTAATTTTTGCCTTACTTCTAAAAAACAAGAACTACAAAACAGTGAAAAAGTGTATGTATGTTCCACTCTTCTTCTGTTTGTGCTGAGTACATTATATCGCTACTTAGTTGTGTTTATGTATATAACAACCAGTTACGTAGCGAAAAAAATGGAGTGGCGCAAAGGGGCACATTTTTTCAAAAAAATTAAAATCTCTAATTTCCCAGAAGCTTAAAAGTCAAGAAAATTTATATTAAAAAATTTGAAGCTTGAAAAAATTTTTGAGAAAAAAATGTCACCACTTCATCAACGCAGATAGATTTATAATGTAGCTTTAAATTTTTAGAGAATATAAAAAACCATATTTTTAATTTAGACTCTTTTAAATAAAATTATCTATATTCAAAATAAAAAAAGTCAAAATGTTTTGATTTTTGTTTAAAATCATAGATTAAAAGATTAATCCATGTTTCTATTTGATTTTAAATCAATTCACAGTGTTAAACTTTTAATGGAGTAAAACTCCATAAGGGCGTCAAGCGAAGGTAGTTCGATGACTGTCAACATGTATTTTTCAAAATAAGGAATTTTTCACAATAAAAATTAGTAAAAGCGTTAAATTAGAAGTTTGAATAAAATTTCGTTTACAACTACATTGATATACTTGAAAATCGAATTCTTTGAATATTAAACGTCAAGATTCGCAGAATATTTAATTGGTTTGAAAAAGCAAATATTTTTATCTTATTTATTAATCTGGTATGCTTGAGAGCTCAAATTCAAAAAAACGTTGAAAGTTTTTTTTACCTCGCACTCATTCTACTTCTGGCAACGTCATTGTTAAATGTAGAGATTAGATTTAGATGAGGGTATTTGATCCCATTAGTTTCACACATAAATCTTGCTACTTGAAAAACAAAGAATGAAAAAACCACATTTCAAAAAATTGATTATTAAATATATAAGGATTCGACGCTATCTTTAGATTGTGATAAAGTAAAAAAAATTAAGGTTAGTTTGTGGTATTACATCGAAAATGACATGAATTCTATCAATTTTGTAGTGTTAGGGATACTCTAAAAAGGTAGTAATTTTAGCATATCTAGAATTAAAGCTAAGCTTAAGGTCTTGCAAGTATGGAAAAATGTTAAAATAGTCAGTCTATCTAACATTTATATCGTGAAGATCTTTTACATTTTACAATGATTATATAGATTATTATTATCGAGTCATATACGTTGTGGAAAACTTTTAATTGAAAAGTTCAAAAAGACTTTTAAATATTTTTGAATAATTTTATTAGGTTCTGTTCGAAGATGTGAAGCAAATCTATACACAACATCACTACTACTTTTCAGTAGAAAACTTAAAAACATGTCCATCTAAAAATTTTTATTCTCACATCATAAAAAAATATCAGAATGAAAAAGCATAAATATTACGCTTCACTGACTATAAAAAATTATCATATAGTTCAACGGTCTTCATAAATAAGGTGTGTTCTATCAAGTATCTCTAAGCAAAAAATCGAAAAATTTTGTGAGTAATGATACAATGCAATGGAAATGAAAGATATCGCAAATTTTGTATAGGTCATATCATTATGCGTGAACCTCACTCACACTCTACAACAGAAGAGAACAACTACAATTTGTTTTAATCAGAAAAGTAAGATGCATTTTACAATAGCGTTTTTCAAACTTTTTAAATTGCAAGAAAAGCACAGGCTGCATCGCACTTAGGTGTAATAAGACATACACTTTTCACTACGTTCATTTATTATCGACAATTTATATGTATATTTTTTTACGATCTGGGCATTGTTTTATTGATTTGTATGAATAAAATATTATTACTTTTAGGAAAACAAATATAGAGGAAATTCCGACAGAAAGCTAAAGAACATAATATTAAGAAAAAAAGATTTCCTTTCTTTTTTGTCACGCCCCATTTTATTTTTCACGCGACCCACTGAAAGGAGTTTGAAAAAAGCGGATCTAAATCATAACCATTTGTTATGTTTTAGTGAAGATTTTATTCTTAACTTTTCTTTCCGATTTTCTAGAAACATGACATCTCTTCTTAATAATTTTTCAGACTCAGAAGATAAATTCGTAGTAGCAAAAACTTAGAAAATGGCATTATATCCAAAATATATAATGAATTATATTATTTTTTATTCTGGCTCGCAAGAGATGTAAATATTAGAAATGCCCGAATGAATTACGTTTGACACGCCTGCTCAGTAGTATTGATTTTATGAACTTTCATATAAAGTTTTTCGATCTATTACGTCATTGTTGCAATCAATTAAGTCGTTATTGCGGGTCAGACTAAACAGCCCAAAACATCCCAAAACACGGCAAATAATTCTAAGGCACTACAAAAAAGATCTTAAAAATTCCTCAAAACATCCCAAGCATCCCAAAACATTACAAAACACCGCAAAAATGCCTAATCACCTCAAAAAATTGCAAAAAGCGACAAATATTTCTAAAGCACTACAAAAAAGTTCCTTAAAACTTTCGAATTTTTTTTTGGGTTTTTAGTCTAACTATCTTTTTTATAATGCTTTAAAATTATTTGCCATGTTTTGGGGTGTTTAGTCTGACCGGTTATTGCAATCAATTGAATCGTTATTGCAATCAATTTGGTCGTTGTTGCATTCAAAATTCAACAAACAACGACGTAATTGAATGCAACAACGACTCAATTGAATGCAATAGCGACTAAATTGATTGCAACAATGACGTAATAGATCGAAAAACTCTGTAAAACCGAACATTAAAAATGAAATGTAAATTTTAAATGCAAAAGTGAACATTCCTTCCATATAGGAAAGATAAAGAGGTCAAAAATTGTCATGAATACAATTCAGTTATAAAACTACAGATTACGCATGCAACTCATGCTAAGCAAAGTTACATGCCCGTTTGCTCACACATTTATCAAAAAATTTTAACTTGTTTTTCGTAATTCTTCTTTTTCCACAATTAGCAAGAAAAATATTTTAATCTGGCTTCCCTCAATTGCTGTTCTCCGGTAAAAAAGAAGCGGTTTCAATCTACTCTAAGATCTTATACACATACAGTAAAACAAAAATAACAACAGATTAGAAAGGGAATGGAAAATTTCATAAGACATTCTGAATAATCTTCTGAAAATATTTTGATCTTTAGATTCCTATACTTTGTTGACTATAGACAAAAAAACTCAGCAGGCAAGTCTTTATTCATGAGTGTCGGACATTTGCCCAAAAAATATTTATGAAAGTAGAGATTTGCCAAGTGATGACAATTTTCTTAGGCACAAAATAGTATCCTATATGCTAAATAATTTTTAAAATTTTAAAGAACATATAATTAAAACGAAAATAAGACATTTTATTTGTTTAAGCAAATAAAGTTTTTACTTTTAACATCTGTTCACGAGTTTCTATAGGTAATTCAATGAAGCCTGGTCTTTATTCGCTACATGAAGGATGCGAATTATGAGTACAAGAGCAAAAGGATGCTAATGATATATTATACTTTAATAACTTTCTTAATTTGCTTCAAAATTTTAGCTATGTATTTAAATATATTTTAGATACATCACTCGAATGATGGCAAGTCGGATAACTTTCGTGCTTTTAACATCAACACTCCTTTTCATATTATTCCTACTTGCTCGATTATTATTTAGCAAATTGGAGTTGGCAGAGTTATTTGGAAAAAGTAATTACAAAATATACGTTAGAAAACTCGAAGAATTTAACGAAGATCAAAACTACAAAAATGGCATTTGTATCATCGTCTTACTTAGCAAGGAAAGTTCCCCGTCTACTGATTGCGAGAAAGCTTACATGCTAGGCTTGGAAGGTAGAGAAGAGGCACTTGTTTTTGCAATTGAAGAACATGTTTCATGGAAGCCAATGAAGCAAAGAATTAATACCATACAACGGGTAATATTTTAAATGTGATAACAAACTCGTTTGAAAGTGAGAGTACAAAATTCAGGGTCTACAATGGCAGAACTTCGGAAGCGCAAAATGTCGAATGGTATTAATGACTATACTAGACATAAGGTCGAATATGTTGTTTCATTGGTTTTTGGGTCATGTTTTCTACCTGTAGTTGTTAGTAAGAAAAAGGCTGTATCTAATATCTATCTATCCATTTTAATCAGGGGCGCACATCCTCAAAATTATTGGGGGGCGAAATTTTTTTGTTGCAATTTTCAAAATTAGTGGTCTGGAAATACCACGGGACACCAAATATTCAAGCAATCCTTTAAAATAGAGTGTATCAGCGCATACCTAAAGTCCTAAATTTATAAGACTACTTTATATTTTTTTTTTACAAAATTGGTGAATTTAAATACTATACTTTCAGCGAAAATATTTTAATTAAATTTGCATATCGAATATGGTGCGCAGAAAAAATTCCCCCAATTAAAAATTAGAAAAAACGCCCCCAGTAAAAATGTTCCAAACAAAAAAAAATTCATAATTAAAATTAAAAAAAAATTTTTTTTTAAAAGATATGTCAAATAAAGTTTTTTCGTAAAAAAAAAAGTTAACTTTTCATCTAAAACATTTAAAATTTAATTAAAGTAAACTAAAAAACTCAGCATACGCAGTGGCGTAGCCAAAAAATGGAAGTTGGGGGGAGGGCATGCAAGGAATTTAGAAGGGGGGGGGGGGGGGTGCATGCAAGGAATTTAGGGGGGCAAGCATATTGGAAATAAAATTATTTGAGGGGCAGAAAAGGTATTTGGGGGGGGGGGGGGGGGGGCACTGCCCCCCTTGCCCCCCCCCTCTGGCTACGCCACTGAGCATACGACAATTTTTTAATACAAAATTTTTTTTATAAAACAGCAAATATTTTTGGACTTTGTGTGTAACAGAACACTTTCTAAATATAATTTGTATTTTAACTGATTTTAAGAACACATTCCCACAAATCTGCACCTTTGCTATTGTTTTCAAGAACTTTATAAAGAAAAAAACCCTATAGATTAAGAAATTTTAGAAATTTAGCCTTTCAAAACGGTACCAAATAAAAATATTTATATAATTAAAAAAATCCTGAAAATCAAAAATTAGGGGGCATTTTTTCCTACCTTTTAATTAGGGGCATTTATTCCAGAGGCATTTTTCCCGGGGGCATTTTTTCTGGGGGCATTTTTACCTACAACCATCGAATATACACTAGTTTAAAAAAAATCCAAAATTTTTAGGGGGTGGAATAGACTTTTCATTTGAAAAATGAAGTAGTCTACCAGACACTTTACAGGAATTGATGAAAGGATATTTGATTCATAGAGAAAACAAATAACTGAAGGTTGGATAGTTATATATGAGTGAATGTAGTCTAAAGGCAAAGAGTCTACTAGACAGTAGACACCCTCCGATGTTTATATGAAAAAATGTGATTGATTCAGGGGCATGGGTATAAAATGAAGTTATAATTGTGCAAACAAAAAATTTTAATCGCATTATTTCATTTTACTCAGCATCATTCAAAAATAGTTTAATAACTAAATTGATACAAGCTACAAAATTATACACATAGAAATCATTATGGTCATTTTATTGTTTTATTAATTATGTGATCGAAGTGTTGCAAATCTATGGAAGGTTATAGAGTTTAGTTAGATCGATTAAGTTAATTAGCAAGAACTTCGGCAAATTAGACTCATCTGTCATACGTGTATACAGGTTTATATTATTGAACTTATAATTTTAGAAATGAAGCTAAATAGGGTATATTTAATAATTATATCAGAAAACAATTAGGCAAATAGCTAATGCATAAGATTCAATGACTGTAGACGATGCATTCGAAACGTGAGTGGGATCTTTACTGAACTATCTCTAATATTCAAAGTATTATAGTTATTTTTATTCATCATATCTTTCGAAATTATGCCTTTTCATATCCAACATAACAACCAAACTATAACGATAACTAAATTTTCATACTTTTTGAATTTTTTTCATATAAACTCATTATTACACTAAGAATTCAAGGTATTTTCAACAAATTGCTTTTCTCATAATGTGTTTAGACATAGACAAGTAAAAAATCAAGAGGTGTCTGTTTACAAAAGGCGTAAAATTGCATATTATAAATTGATATATGATTAAAGGGCGAACAAAAATTGACCTAATAACTACAAAATTATTGACTTTATGTAAAAAAAATATTGACTTTTTGAGAAAAAAATTGACTTTTTCAGAAACTTTTTCTGAATTGTAAAAAAACTATATAGCGGTTTTAAACAAAATTGCAGAAGAAAAAAATCTCGGGATTCTATAACTTCAAATTTCTAACTATGGGGCGTCTTTTTTTTCTAACATGCTTGTTTTACTCAAAAAGCGCTTGGTTGCATTTACAAGTTACTGCAACCTCAAATTTAAACTCTTGTTAATGCGACATTTTCATGCTTACCTAAATTTATAAATATGATGATGGTGTCCCGGTAAGCAAAATGTTTCAAAAATGTGAGTCAAAATATAATATAAAAATAAATATAAATGGCTTCATTCAGCAAGATAAAGTACCGGAGTGTAATTGTCGATCTGAAAGAAAAATTTCTGAGAATGGAGCCAAAAACAATAAAACAAATTTAAAGTTATCCTGTTTCTTTACAATAGTTAAATCTAAACGACTGGTAAAATAAAAGATTCTCAAAAAGTTAACACAATTCATACAGTACAATTAAGGAACAAGCTAAGGAAGCCTGAAATTTTTGAAGAAATTCTATAAATGTCAATAAAAAAGACAGGTAGATCATCAATGTTTGAAGTAAGTATAAAAAGCCATCTCCGGTCCTATCATAATAATGGCAAAAGAGGCGTAAAACTGGTACGTCTTCTGTGATATCACTTGCACGCAAAATAAAATAAAGACTCCCAAAAAAATTATAATCGTGCCAAACAAAATCATATGAAATAGCAAGCGTAAAAGCCCTGGTCGTCCTACTCTAAAATCTTTTCTTACTCGCTATTGATTCGGACAATAAAGAGATCTACAAATTTCTTTTAAAGTTGCACAAAAAGTTTGGAAGAAGTAAGAGGCTCAAAATAAAGTATGTACAAAAATATATTTTTTTGTTTTTCTTTCTTGTGATTTTTAATAAATAAAATGTTCATGCTAAAAATCTACAGCTTAAAAGCACAACAGAGATTTTCGAAATTTTTTAAATCATATAAACGCAATTTTTTTAAACATAAAGATAGACAACGTTAGTAAAATAAGTGAAAAATTTCAATAAAAATTTTTAGCTTTATTATACAGAAGAATTAAAATATACAAGAAAATAATTAAAAAATATTAGATGAAAAGTTTCTATCTTTTGCTAGAAGTTTTTTTAGCATAGAAAAAGACCTGTCTACTGAACAAGTTGTAGCTAGGCATTTCTGCATAAATACTAGGAAATATCTTGCTTTTTCAGTTCTATAATATCTTTAATGTCGCTGTTTTCAAATCTTTTGTTCAAATAGTTTTTGATTCCACAATCATCTTGATCAAACTTGATAGAATAAAAAAGTTTTAGGCATTTTTAATGCTAAAATTAGTTGATTCAATTTTTTCAACAAGCTGGGCCAACTGGATATAGTTTTGTTTTATGTTAACCAGCTGTTCATGTAACTTTGAACAACTGACGCTCTCTTTTGCTTTTTTAACCAAAACTCCATTTTTGCTTTCAAAATTATTCACGATTTCTTTTACTTTTGTAAGTGATCGCAGTAGTAAGAAGCAGCATTCAACCAGCTGGCGCCCATCTTGTAACAATTGGAGCTGGAGGGTATCCGATACTTTCAAAAGCAAATTTTCTTTTCTTATTTTTAACAGTGAGGTCCTTGGTTGAGGCAATCAAGTCATCAACTTCTTTAAAATAAAACTTTATTTTCATTGCACAATTGTGCAATAAGTGAGCAAACATGTTACATGAAATAAATTAAAATAAATTGATTTTAATATTTTTCCACCAGCTACGTTATATTTTGTTCAATATAAAAATTTGCTGCAGCCGTCAGTAACAACAAAAATTTACTTTTTTCTACTTCACTTTTTTAAAGTGTCATCTGCCAGCAAAACTAAACTTTTCGATGTCAAATGATTTTCAATTATTTTCTACTTGCAATATCAATAATATATGTTTTCTGGCGCATCAGTTGAACCAATTAAAATAACGTTTTTTCTTGAATTTCACTTTCATCAATCACCAAAAAATATTTTTACCCATAATTTTTTTTCTGATGTTTTCTAACATATCTTCAGCAAGATCTTTAACGATGATTCTACTAAAAGAAACCGGTAGTAATAAGAAGAAGAAGAAGAAGAAGATTTATTGATATCACATAAATATGAAACATATAAAATATTAAGTGTAAAAATTTGATAAATTTGTATACAAATACAAACAAACAAACAAAATGACAATCAATAGTAATGATGAAAAATGTGATAACAAGTACCTCAAAAGGTTTAAAAGAAACCCGCTTGGAGAAGTACTATAAGTGATTAAACTAAATATAACTCAAATGAATAAGAAAAAAAATAATAATATATAAACAATCACAATTGAAAGACTTAGTAGTCTTCATATAATAAACTGTATCTTTTATATATTACGATATGTTTGCAACAAAAGATCAATAACTGCATTTTTTATCGAAACAATTGAGCAGAAACTGTTAATAAAAGCAATATGACTATTATAAAAAGTCGAAAATTTATAAACAAGTGTTTGTTTAGATGATTTTAACCTGTAATAAGGTAAACTAAGTTTAAAATGCGACCTTAAATGTGGACGCACAAGTTCATGGTTAAAATTTAAAAGCTCATAGAATTCTTTGGGGAGAATTCCCAATTTAAATTTCAAACAAAAAATATAGAGTTTATGCAGAAAAATATCGTCTATCTTCAAAAGCTTATTATCTACAAAGAGCACATTTGAATGAAATAAAGTTGGTTTATTAAAAATGATTTTCAAGACTCTCTTTTGTAGTGAGAATAACTTGTACAAGTTAGCATGTCCCCAAATTAAAATGTTATATGTTAAATGTGGTAGAAATAAAGCTTTGTAAAGTGTCAATAAAAGATTTTTGCTCAAGTAATTTTTTAAGCATTTAAGTATACCTGTAATTGAAGACAATTTATTGCAAATAAAGTTTATATGAGTATTCCATCTTAAATTATCATCCAATCTAAGACCTAATAAGCTAAAAGATTCAATAAATTGAAATCCCAAATACATTGTCGCATCATTTAAGCTAAATTTACGATTTGAAAAGATCATTCCTTTAGTTTTAGAATTATTTACTATTAAGTCATTAGAATAGCACCATCGGTATATCTGACTGATGTTTCCTTTAACAAATTTATAATTTTCACCAAATGAAGTGTTGGCCGAAGAAATTAGAAAAGTAATGTCATCTGCATATATTAAGAATTTACTATTAATGTTACTCATATATATATCGTTTATATAAATTTTAAAAAATAGAGGAGCAAGGAGAGAACCTTGAGGGATACCACAATTTGATACTAAAAAGCTTGAAGAAACAGAATCTATGCATACGCATTGCCTTCTATTGATTAGATAAGAATTAACTAACTTCAACGATGATTCAGTAAATCCATATGATTTCAGTTTATATAAAAGCTTGTTAAAACAAATTGTGTCAAATGCTCGTTTTAAATCCAAGAAAACACCAATAGTATCATGCTTATTTTCAAGATTCTCAGTAATATTATTCACCAGAAACGAGTGAAAGAGCTCTGTTGAATAATTTTTCCTAAATCCAAATTGATACCTAAAATACAAATTGTGATTAATAAAGTAGCTATCAATTTGAGTTGCCATAATTTTTTCAAACACTTTTGATAATGTCGTAATTATAGTAATAGGCCTGTAGTTTGAAGTTTCAGTTTTTGCTCCTTTTTTATATATTGGAGTTACTCTGTTAATTTTGAAAGCTGAAGGAAACTGTTTTTTAATCAAACATTGGTTGAAGATAAAAGTTAAAGGAAAGCAAATGTGGTTAAGTATCATTTTGAACATATTCATGGAGATTCCATAATAATCTTCGCAATCGCTGTTTTTACATGAATTTACTGCCAATAAAATATCATTAGCATTGAGTAGTCTAAAGCAAAAACAACTGTTAACATCTGGTAAAAAACCTTTATATTGATCATCATCACAATATCTAGGAGATATTATAAAAGACTTGTTAAATTCTTCAACAATAAGTTTCTTGTTACTACTTAATTTACCGTTGATTTGAATCTGCATTTCCCTCTTACAATTTGGCTTCATGATTTTATTAAATTTTCAATATATTTTCAAATATGTATCCTAAACTGGTAAAAAAATTCATTGATGGATGAGATCGTTTGTGTAGAGGTATGTTTGCTTCGGGAAAAGTTTTGAAGTAAATTCTTTAGGATATTTTTGAATAATTAAGTTTATTTTAGTAAATTTTCTCGAAGCAGTTTTTGGCATTGAAATTTTTACTTAAATAAGGAACACGAACAATCAATAAACTTAAGAAAAAGATTTGAAAAAATATTGACATAAAGAAAAATTATTAACCTTAAAAGAAAATATAATTTACTTTATTGACTTAAAAAATTTTCTTTTGTATTAGAAAAACATATAATAATCAAAAATATTTGTTTTCAACAACTTTGAAGACTTTTAAAAAAAATTGACTTTATTGACTTTATTCCCCCATACTTTAACACATGGGGCGTGAGTAAGGTTGGTTAGATACTGGTTTTCGATAACTCAAGGTCTTGGGTTCGATGGCGCATCAAGCCTACTTTCTCTATAGTTCGATACAAGGGGCGCAATTGTGCCTTTTTGATGAAAACACCCTACCAATTTCTGAAGTTTGAAAACACTGGATTATAGAAAAACTAAAGGTATTTATTACGATTTAAATAGTAGGAAGATTTCGTATCCAAAAGTAGAATGTATGTTTTAAAAAGGTGTCTCGGAGTTATTCCACAAATTATGTAAGTTTTCGAAAACAACTGTAATTCAAGATGTTTTCCTTCTTGCAATCGTTTATTTGATTACTTAACACAAGATCTTTGCAAAGCTCGTAAAAATAAATTTCAAACGTTTGTAGATGAATTTTCTGAATGTCCTTTCTATAAGTATGAACATGTTTACTTGATTTTCACTTCTATTTTTACTTTTGGAAATTTTTTAGATTGGCATCTTCGCATGCGCTAACATGACACTAGATGAACCAAAGACTGACATTTTCCATTTGGATTGCATACTTTTTGAGTAATTATTTCCATACTATGCCACAACATTAGTAATTATTTCCAACTGATAAACAAAACTTCGCATGCCTACAAAATATATTTTAAGTTATCTTAAATAAAATAAATTGAACAAAATGACAATAATTTTTCTGATTGGTGAATAATATAAAAAGTAAAATAATGAAGGGGATATCCTTTAGCGAAATTTAGTGTCTAGTAAAAACATAAGGGAAAAACAAAGAAAATTTTTTTAATTCTAGTGCAAAATGAGTAAAGTTAAAAAGATCAGTGCGAAAAATGTGAACTGAATAAATTAGTACTAATTAATTGTAAATGAAAAAATTTTATAAATTTTATATGTAACAGAAATTTCTCAAATTTTAAGGAAATTAAAGAAAAAGAGATTCACACTGTCCTTCTAACATTATCTTCCATTCATATAAACGTTGAAAATTTTATAACCTGCGAAAACACTTTTAGAGACGGTAAGATGATTGTTATCGCTTTTATTATGATGTATTTCCATAACGCTAAAAGTAAATGATATTTATTTTTAAAAATTAGTATTTATTATGCTAATATATTGTGTTAAATTATATTTTTTATATGTGCATGCATTATATTTTTAAATTTTATATTGTTTTCCTAATTGAAAAGATAACTTTTAGATATTTAAAGCAGGGGGCATGAGTAAGGTTGGTTAGATACTGGGTTTCGATAACTCAAGGTCTTAGGTTTGATCCCGCATAAAGCGTCTTTACTTATAGTTCGATACAAGCCTTTTCGATGAGAAAATGAGTTCAAATCAGAGAATCTAAAAATGAAAAGTTAAACACGGTTGGAAGTGAAAGTAATGCACAGAAAGAATAATAATAAGGGTAAAGATACAGTGGGGTGTTTTCATCAAGGCACAATTGCGCCGCTTGTATAGAACTATGAGAAAGTAGGCTTGATACGGGATCGAAGCCAAGATCTTGAGTTATCGAAACCGAGTACCTAACCAACCTTACTCACGCCCCCATAAAATAAATAAACTAATATACATGACATATTTACAGGAGGGGGGAATAAGTTTCTTGCATTAAATATATTTTTTGTGGCACTAATTATATATGAATGGCATTTGCGAAAAACATTCTCATGAGTATATTAGACAAAAAATTTACTTATACCAACAAAACAAAATATACGAATCAAAAAATGCATAAAATCGATTTGAGTTACTTATACTTGACAATATGAAGTTAGTTATCATCGAAGAAATTATCAAAAAAAAAGTGGTAGATCGCCATAGAATAAAAATAGGAAGAAGATGAAAAATAACATAGGAAAAAGCACAAAAAATGGACAAATGGTAGAGAATATCTCATTGTGAAGCACTTCTCCAGAACCAAGTCTCAAAAAGATGCTCTGCAATTATGTGAATGCCAAATATATGAATATTTAAGTACCAACATTCAGTACTAATTCTCACACTACAGTATTAACATTTTATGAATTAGTAATACCAAATTCACTTAACAAACTAGCAGTTCCTCATAAAGACCTCGGGTTTCGCAAAATGTCTCCCGTGGTTACACGAAAAAGGCACTTATGAGTTTTGTTTATCCTCTTTAATTGTAATAAAGAGTTCACGACATTCTGTACCGAAGTCATTTCGTTATTAAAAATTTTAACAAAACTGGGTACGAAATGTCCTGCACTTCAAACAAAAATGACAAATCATTTAAAAAAAATTTTGCTTCTTAAAAATCTCAACAAGGGGTAGAAATATTATATCTCCTGTCAACAGTGCTAAAAAAAATTACACCAGGAACCCATAATATATATTATATTTGTTTAAGTTATGCTTGTACTTCATGCAGCCTATTTTTCTAAAGTAGTAAAAATTGAACTTTTTTTGAAATCTAAATTATCAATATACTCATTCTTTTATAAAAAGAATTTACTGTACAACTATTTTGAATATGTCATCTCAATTTTTAATTTTAAGAAAATTACCTAGTTTCAATGACTAAATATGAATTCTTGAAGTTTGGCGGGGAAAAGTTTGCTAAATTTATTACTTCCAGCAAGCGTATTCCAATTACAAAGAGGCAAAATGTGAAGGTATGATTTAGATTTATAGAAAATGTCCTTATAGAAAAGATGTATCAGTGAGTAATACGGGCTATATAACCTAGACTTGAAGCATATATTTGTTGTAGCAAACTGATTAACGACGATATTTAATGTAAAGCAGACTATCTGTATTAAAAAACATTTATAAAAGTAGACAATAATGTTTTTAAAAAGTCGACAATATACTCGACTCTCGTTGTTAATCGGTTAAACAAACTCTACAAGGTCATGAACAAACGACGTTCCGTGATTAAAAAAGTAATTTTGCCTAAGTAAACATTCGATTACTTGAATATTCGCAAAAGTCAAATTAAAAAAAATGTCTAAATTATTTCCCATCTTTCATCATCTCAAATCTTATTATGAATAAATAAAAGTTTCTTAAGTCAAATTTTGTCTAATTTGAATATATTTTATAGTCTAAATTAAAGTGACGATCTGTCACGTTTTTACAGGACTACCTTGTTTTAGATAGATTTAACAGAGAGTTTTAATTCGCATTCAAAAGAAAATAAAAGATAAATATATTGACAGAGTCAAGGCAACGACTATTAGCAAATCAAATTATGCTAAATCTCGCAATGATTTCATTGAAGATTGCAAAAAAATAAGAAAAAAAAATCTTGTAAAAAGTATTTAATACATTACCCTCTCAAAGTATTCATTATGGCAACCATATTTTTTTTATAAATAAGGAGGACATCTTAAAATCTGAATGTTATCTAATTTTCATCACTAATTCAATTTTGTCCTGCATTTACCTTTAAAAACGGCTACTCTAGCATAAATGAAACTATTTTTAAAGAATTTACTCTAAACAAATGGGTTGTTGCTTTTATCTCTGCATATATAAAGAGTGATCATGTTTAAAGCAAGATTTGGGCATCGTTACTCACGATATAAAGATGGATATGAGATTGCTCAGTTGATGGATGATTCTTGAGAAAAGATCTATACCCATATGCTTCACAAACACAAAAGTGTGTACAAAATTTTTAGAAATATAAGATGAACAGGGTTTAATACTGCACTAAATTCTAAAGTCAAAACTTTGATTATTATTAAACCTACACTTCTTTTAGCACAAGATTTTTGAGATTTTCCCATAGTGTAGACTTTAGGCCAGAAAATACGTCATGTAGAAATGATTTCTAAGATTGATTGTCTTGATGATTTATTTTAGGATACATCCAGTATTTGCAAAACATGCAATTTTAATGACGTCGTTAACAAAATAGTCGCATTCAAAAGTTGCTTTATAGTAAAGGATATAAAGACTTCTTTGGATCACAAAAGCTTGCTTCACTTTCTCTCAAATGAGGAACTGGAGGTGATTAGCCAGGAAATTATGGCACTCAACGCGTATATAGTTCACTTACACACTGCACAGGAAGAACATATTACAAGCGGTAAAAGTATCAACACTTATACACCTCACGATAAAAATGAAAAGTTTAAAAACATTTTCCATATAAATTTGCGGGCAAACACTAACGAATAATAACAAGAAAATATTATGAATATGGGCAAATTTGGAATAGAGTTTTTAGGATTCAAACGCCATACTCGTCACAAAATATCAATTAGAGCTAAAAGAGAACGAATAGTCAGTGAGAAGAAGAAATGGAGTTGAGAAAAGTACTCTCATTTGAAAAATCTTAAAATTTCATTATGATATTCTTCTTGGAATTGTGATTCCAACAAATTTTAAATTAAATATATTCCTTGAAATTTATTTATTTAGTTAATTGTATTTTATTCTGTTAGCTTAATTAAATTATAATGCTTCAAGTTAAAGGATATTATTATCACCAAAAATTTTTGCCATAAAAGCATCGCATTTTTGTTATGCTCAGAAAATTTTTTTTATAAAGCTTCCTTGACAACTCAGTTAATTCTCCTTAGCCATTCCTTCCTACATTGAGTGTTTAATAGATTTTAATTGACACAAATCTCTTTATTCAACTCAATGACCCTGGATTGGTACTGAAGTTAGATCATCCATCAGATGTGATGAATCTCTAGCGAAAATCCAAATGGGACTGAAATTGTTAGAATAAGGGGTCTACCCTAAATGTTTGAACAGTGTTGGAAAAGGAAGATATCTAGGTAAAGGTAAAAGTACCGTAAGTTGTTTTCATCGAGAAGGCACAATTGCGTCGCTTGTATCGAACTATGAAGAAAGGAGGCTTGATGCGGTATCGAAGCCAACACCTTGAGTTATCTAACCAACCTTACTGACGCGCCTCTTAGAAGATATCTAGATTATTTTATGGTAAATAGAATAATAAATGTACTATGCATGTAGGAAAGAAATTTAAGATTTACTTCGAAACTGCTAATTTTAATACAAATCGAAGAAACGGTGTTTGTTCCTTCAATGTCCGATGAAATATAATCGACGAAATAGCAACGATTAAAATATCATTGACAAAATAATGGCTATGATGGTGAGATAGAAAATGTATTATGCTAAATTCAAATCAACTGCAACGAAGAAGAAAATGCTGATTTCTTGAGAGAAAGGGAAGGAGAAATCTCTGTTTGTGAAGAAGAAGGATTGCTGATCCCTGGAGATTTTTTTAGACATGTTTTTTTAGTTGTCGGTATCGCATCCATAGGCAAGAATAATCTCCCATAGCTGGACATATGGTAAGGATAGGAACGATCCGGGATCTGTTTCTTGTATGATCAAGAAACATGTTGATAAAGAAAGAAAGGAAATACCGAGAATAAATCTCGGATTGGGAATTTAGAAAAAAAAAGCGAAGAGACAATACAACTTAACCAAAATATTAAGAATTGTACAAACCTTTAAAATGAAAGAAATTTTAGCCGAATTAATTTTTTGAGGTTCAGGAGAAATCATATAAATTAAATCAAATTTGAAAATGGGTCTATTTAGATTAGTAACATGGACTGTCAAAAATATATATACCGAGTAAAGTGAATAAAAAATTTATTAAATATTGATTTTTGGCTTCCAGAAACAACTATTTCTCATCGTCCATGCACAGATAGATTAAATGAAGTTAAAAGTAAAAATCAACAAGAAAATATTTTAGGAAAAGTTTTTTTAATTTTAGACATTCTAAGGGCGCTAGAAAAATCTTCAACAAATATGGGCCAAGCAGTAACATATGTTGAAAACCCTACTTTGGAGTTTAGATAATAAATAATCACTTAAATTATTTTATTTTTGAAGATCCATTTAGTACTATTGGAGCAGAAGAAATGTACAAATCCACTGACCACTTGAACGTCTTAGAATGGTCTCGTGGAGTAATGAAATCCTTTCAAAACTTAACGCATATCGAAAATAGCGCTCTAACTCATATATTCCATGAAGAAAATATAGAAAAGTAATTATTTATGCGAGATTATTTCGATTTTTAAAATGCATCATTGCAGAAATGTTAGTCTGATCGAACGGTTTTCACAGTGGGATCCATCGAGAGGTTATCAATGCATGTATTTAACCTACAACAAAAATAATGAAAGTAAAGCATTTCATATGTTAAAAGAAAATGTTCCACTCATCATATGGAACGGAGAAAATGAAAACTCTTTTCGAGATAAACTGGATTTTGTTATCATTCCTGTTATTTTCAATTCACTAAATGATGCATCTATTTTGGGAGCTTTTCAAGAGTTTCAAGCTCATACGAAGAAGAAGAGGTTTGGGAAGAGAGTGAAATTCTATTACTTGGTTCTTTTAGAAAATAACTACACAGACGATGAAGTAAGCTCTTGTCAATTTTCTATCACTCTCATAAAAACAAGACATCGCAAGCAGAACATTTTTCCGGCAGTACATGGATCACTCGTTTTAACCGAGTGATCTTTTTAACATGCTAACATCATTTGCTTTAACCGAATATGAAAAAATACGAGTAAGATTTGGAATATATATTGAATAACTAGTAATGAATATTATGGCCTACAACAAATAAAATCAGTGTAATTTCAAAAAAATTTCACCCTTTCCAATCTTTATGATTAGAATATTTGGAAAAAGGAAACAGCACTGCTTTATGACTTTTATTCACTTTGTGAGGACTGTTAAGATATTTACATACGTTGTGTTTAAAGGAAGTATTAGTAAAGTAGCAAAAAAGGAAAGCTTCATTTAAATCATGGGTAGGGTTTACTTTCAACAAACAAATTCCGGATTCTATAGTGAGTTGTGCAAAGCTAGTTTTATTTGTGGCAAAATGTGTAGTTGTTCTCAATGTTAAATAAAAGTCACTTTAAAAAATACCGCCACAATTAATTCAGTATTTATGGAATATAAGTTCATTTTCTATGGGAAAACTCAAAGAATTAAGATTTTCAAAGTGACCGAAAAAGGAATTTCCTTTTCTTTCCAATTTAGTCAACTTTCTGTAAAGCAAAGAGTAAAGAAGAATATTTTTTCCTAATACCGATGACATTTACAGAGCTTATTCGATTTTTATTCAAAGTCGTAACTCTAGGTAGTTCTCATTACCCACATCCCTTTTAATAATAATTTACTAGCTCTTGTATCAATATTGATTCCCGATCAATATTGATTCGTATCGTAAATATCATGGTTTCGATCTAACTAATAAAGGCATATGTTAACTATTAAGGCAAAGTAGATAACTAATAAAATTAATAATACATTTATTAACAAACGATTAAATTACCCAGCTAACTAAGCTGACTAACGATGTCGTCAAATCGTCTTACATTTCGTCAAAATTCTTTGTCGAAAGAAGGTGAAGAATGATTTGTCGTAAAGGTGAGCAGTTGCGGAATTTGTTGTCAATAGTATTTAAACAGAGTGTTTATACCGAATGTAGATAAAGGCGGATTGAAAGGGCGTGGAAGTCACACGCCTCTCAAAAATTCTTGAAAAAGTGAGGAAAATAAAAAAACAAGTCTAAATCCTGAGTAATTGTAACCACTGGGGAACACTCAATCCACTTTTGAGAAACACTCAAGCCGGTTCACAACAGTTGAAACATTCCATTTTACTTATAGTTATGTTTGTTTTATAGTGAATTTCCATTTAAATAAAATTTTAATTTTGAGTCTAATGAAGCTACCTAAGGAACTAAATAATCTCCCTACAATTAAGCTTTTAACTGTGTGTGTGATTAAATGATTTGTGCATTAAACGAATACAATTTGTTTTTCAGGCAAAAAGTAACATCATTTCAAAAATCGATGAAATCAAAAGGAGAGAAAAACACATAAACGTGATTATCTTGGATGAGGAAATGACCTCTGCATTCCAACTGTCAAATGTCGTCTTGGGCTTAAGCAGGAATATGAAAAAGAAGGGTGTTATCCACTTTTCCACGTTGTACGCGAGATTTGATGCCCGATTCTTTGATTACGCAAAAGACTTCATCGTTAAAGACAAAATGGTATACGCGCCCGTCGCCTTCCTTCTGTACAACACGTCGTACTTTAAAGAAGCGGAAAGAATAAAAATAGCCTCTAAAGGCCTTCCATTCTTACTGAAAGAAAAGTATGGAGAGTTTAACGTTGAATACAATCAACATTTCGCACTGACCTACGAAACACTTTCATACTGTCACAAAATAATAGCAACTTTTGGAGGAGAAGTGCTAGCAAATTCAGCATCAATTAGATCGTGTCCTTCAGTGCATTTGTTTAGAGCTGTAGATCCTCACATTGCCTACAACTTTTCTGCCTTAAATACCTTTGATGACAACTCCAATATCTTTTTCACTTCCAAATTGTTTGATGGGGAGGAGAGGAACTTAGAGACGGAAAGTTTGAGAGGTGCGTATCAAGGAAATCAAATGAATTTAGCGCTCTTTTATATGCAAAACTCTCTCAAAGGCACCAACACTTAAAAGTTGTTTACAATTTTCAAAAAGCTTTAACAAAGGCCAATTCAAAGAGAACAAATAAGTTTTGACAGATATATAATAAAAGTTATATTTCTTTAAAATCATTTCCGCTTGTATAAGTATATATTTTTTGGATGAATTGGTGCTGAGTCATTGAAAAGATGTGGAATATATTTTTTAAAGTTAATAGAAATAGTAAAAAGTCTTTATTCAAAATTTCTTAAAAGGTAAATTTTCATCCACTATAGTCATCAACAGATTTTAACTTCCCACTGGAGGAAGAGGGTGGCGAGCTTCTGGGATTCGAGTAAAATGATTTGTTGATGACCATAGTGGTCGAAACTAAATCTTTTAAAAAATTTTGAATAAAGACTTATTTCTATTAACTTTTTTAATTGAGGTAATTCATTTTTTATATTAGTTATATAAAAAATAATTTCCTAAAATATATATAATTTTACTTATTCCACAGTATTGTTCTTTGTATAGTAAACGTTTATTTTCACTAAATATGACTCTCAATTCATAAAAAGTTATCAGTTATTTTACTTTCAAAATTTAATGTGTATGGACAGTATATACAGTAGACCCTCGTTAAGTCGGACTACATGGGGGGAAAGGGTGTCCGACTTAAGGTCACTGCCTGCTTCCCCATGCAACGCGTTATCACAAACCATAACCACCATCACTCGCATTAAAATCATTAATTCCGATATGTCTAGCTAACTTTTGAGCAGCATCTTGAATAGCAATCCCTCGAACTTTTACACCGCATGATCGTTGCTGCACAAACGATTTCGTTAGCGCTTCTTCCAAATTTCCATCCTTAGAAACTCGCATCCTTTATCTATTTCCAAGGGAACAATTTTCAATACCGTCAGTCACATTGTACTTTAAAGAAAAGGCTTGGAGTTTATCTTTGGCTTTCCGAAGTTCTGCCACCATTTGTTTCTTCAGCTCATACTCTTCACAAACACTTTTCACAGTAGCTCCAGCTTCTAATTTGCGAATAAGTTTAGGTTTCTTGGTCACTGATAGAGTCAATAAGCTTTCGAGCGTTGGCTGTACGTCTTCCAGCATTTTGAAAGAAAATATTGAAGAAAAATGGAGATTAACACTTCAAAACTTGATATAGCCACAACAAGCTTTGGAATACCGTCAAAATTTAGAATGACCGCGAACTATCTATTGAGTAAAAAACAAATAAAATGGCTGCATGTAAGCCAAAGCGAAATTAAAAAAGTCAAAGAAAATGGCCGCTTGTAAGTCTATGAGGGCAAACATTTGAATTTTCGGTTACGGTCAGACTTATCCGATATCTGAGTTATCAGGGTCCGAGTTAACGAGGGTCTACTGCAGCGTTTTTCAAACTGTGGGTCCCAACCCTTCAGTGGGTCGCTTGAAAAATAAAATGGGTCATGACAAATAAGAAAGGACATATAAATAGTCGATGCTGAATAAATGAACCTAGTGAACAGAGTTTGTCTTATTACACCTAAGTATTATCGATCTCGATGCAAACCGTGGTTCTTGCTATGGGTCGTAGTAAAAAAAGTTCGAAAAAGGCTGGTCTACTGTATTCATATCATGCTTCTTCTCGAAATGAATCACATATTTTGTTAAATTAAAACATTAAATCGTTTGCGAGCGCTACTCTATTTCAAAGTAAGCGCTATTTTTCAAGTAACAAGGTATGTGATGAGTGTTCACAATGAGGTGTTTAGAAAGTATTCGAAAATGGGGTTGGACAAATATTGCCAGCGCTTTCTGTGCATATCTATACCCTACAACATTAGCTTTAGGCCTTTTGCATCGAGAGGTTTCTTTGAGGTGTGCGTATTGACCCTATTAGTGATGGGGGCGTAAAATGCCCCTCCCCTCTCAGTTATTGTACAAAACATAACTTCAAATTTAGTTACTTTTCCTAAAATCGCTAGCTGCATCTTTTGATACCATTTTCATGGTAGTTGAATGATCCTTGTAAAAAACTGTCAATTAATATCAAAAATTCAGCAAAATTTTGATATTGTCTGTAGTTAACCTTTTAGGGTCTATATTGGATACTCTCTTGAAAATTTATAATTGTACACAATTTTGAAGGCACAACTCTTTATATTTAATTTTTTCAATAATCAAGGCTATTTTTAAAAAATGTCAATCAAAATTGTGATTGATAAGAAATATATCTAATAAAATATACCTTCAAATTTTTCATAAAATTTATGTTTTATGTCAAATCGAGCATGCTTGTTTCATTTCTGGATCAAAATTTTGAATTTAGCGTTTGAAAATATCTGACAGTGTTAATAAAATTTGAGGTTTACGTCCGAAAACTATTTCCACAAATATTATCTCTTATTTTACATAAAATATATGTTTTTATACAAAAATTTGCGGTTTACGTCTAAAAAACTGTCTCGAAATTTTTTTAAAATTTTAAATAATATCTTTTTTATATCAAATGAACTATGTGTTTATTTTATTTTTGTACTCCATTTTGGATAATGCGGTTAAAAATATCTGCAAATGTTAATTGAATTACTAATGTATGCCTGAAAATAAGTTTTAACCAAAAAAATCATTTATGTAAAAAAATTTCAGAAAATAGTTATATAGTACACATATAATTTTTTTATATATCTTGGCTTATAATACTTTCTTCAATCATGTTGAGTATGAAATATTTATTAAGAAAAAGACAACGCATTATAAATTTTTTGAAGAATAATCAGAGAGAAGAAAACAAAGTGAAAACAAATTGAAAATAGAAAGTGTGATCAAAAGAATTAATTTTAACCCTATTAGTGCTGAGCTAAATTTGTTCGCTCAAGTGCTTAATAACTTAATAAAAGTGCCCCCACCCTATTTTTCTCACATATTAATAAGTTTTTATAAATATTTTTAATGTTACATATATATCTCAACTATGCTGAATTCAGTGGTAATGTCCATTTTTTAGCAAAATCAATCAAACCTGTCAAAAAATTGATCTAAATGTGACAGCTCATGTCAAAAAGGAAATTTTTATCTAAATAAGTATATAAAGTTTTTTACACATGTATACCCATTTTCAAATATGCTGAATTCAGTAGTGATATTCATTTTTTATGAAAATCATTCAAATCTGTCAAAAAAGTGATTTACATATGACAACTCATCTCAAAAAAAGAAACTTTTTATCTAAAAAATTATATGTTTTTTACACATGTATACCCATTTTCAAGGTGGCTGAATTCAGTGTTGATATTCAAATTAAAGTTATCAAAGCATTGATTTATATATGACAGCTCATCTTTTTTTTTTTTTTTTTTTTTTTAATAATAATAATAATTTATTCATTTATACAAGAGCAAAATTACATGAGGAATAAAGGACTTCATTAATTTATACACACATTCATTTAAATAAGAGAAAAAAAATGATAAATCTTTAGAAAACTGCAAATTTTCATCACCAGAATGACGAAAAAATTTATTCAATGAAGAGTTTGAAGGTTATATATATTCAATTCACTGAAGATCACTTTAGAGGAGAGAAGACAAAGGGATAAAACTATCCATCGAGATGACTGGTCTCCAAAGTTTATACTACACATATTTTAAAAAAAAAACAGAGGGAAAAAAAGACAGCAATAATGAAAATATTTTTTACATATTGAGATTATTTAATATGTTACATATATATATATATATAATATGTATATACAGCCTAAAAATGATAAATAATATTTAATTTAATGTATTGTTATTATATAAAATTTTATATTTGGATATATTTAAAGGAGAAGAAAAGTGTAGTGAAGTTATTTTAGTAGTAGTTTTACCACGGATTTTCGAAAAAATTTTTTGTTGGAAATATTCTTAAACAGTTGGAAACATCTTAAAAAGAAACTTTTTATCTAAGTAATAATATAAAGTTTTTTACACATATATACCCATTTTTAAGCATGCGTAATTCAGTGGTGATATTCATTTTTTATGAAAATTAATCAAAACTGTCAAAAAATTGATTTATCCCAAAAAGAAATATCTTATCCGAATAATTATATAAAGTTTTTTACACACATATATCTATTTTCAAGTAGGCTGTGTTTACTGGTTATATTCCTTTTTTTTATAAAAATTAGTCAAACCTGACAAAATAATTTAAATATGACAGCCCATGTCAAAATTAAAATTTTTATTCTTATAAAAAGTTTTTTATACATTTCAAGTATGTAGAATTTAATGGTGATGTTCATTTTTTATGAAATCAATAAAACCTGTCAAAAAAATCGATTAAACCTGTAAATCAATGTCAAATATATAAACATAAAAAATAACTTCTACTTGCAGTATTTCTAGGGTAATTATTTTCTTAATTTATTTAATAAACCAACTTTAGGTCTTTAATTCACTCAAAATATTTCATTTCTACTTGCAGTATTTCTAGGGTAATTATTTTCTTAATTTATTTAATAAACCAACTTTAGGTCTTTAATTCACTCAAAATATTTCATTCTACATTAACTTATGTAACTCGATAAGACTTCCATCTTTTTGGCTACAAATTCGTTATCGGCTCGTAGTCTCTACGTCATATTATAATTTAAAGTATGTAATTTTGCTATTCATTCTATGATGGTCCCTTCTTGGTAGCTCTTTTTCATTAGAAATTTATATTCTTCAATGTGTGTTCGAAAATTTTTTTTATAAGCATTCTGATTAAAGAATCTTCTTGATGATCTTAGACTTTTTTATCGGTATCATGTATTTTATTATCAGGCCTGTTCATTGTTCAATTACAAAAAGGGTAATGTTGCACTATCCGTGCATTGATGAAAAGCAATTTTAATAGGAAAGAAGTTGTCCAATGATATAATGCTTTCATATGTCAATCTTTTCTTTAATGCGATTATAGTTTGAGTATCGCACTATACGTGCATTGTAGCAAATACAGTCTATGCCTGCCTCCATAATACGAGTATATCTACATGATACACATATAGTGCGATGTAACGTGTCTATGCATAATGCTGTGATGAAGAGATGATGAGCTGTGTGAGACAGGGACGCTCTCTTATACTATATGGCTTACCAACACAAATCTTTTTATATTCATCATACACACTTGCGTTAAGTTTTTTATTTTGCTTTAGCTATCACATCTATAAAAAACGTCAATAAATTTTCAAAAAATAACAAGAAAAAGAATCTCCCACTCTAGTAGAAACTAGGGTAATTCCTAAAAAAAAATTTTTGATACCATGTCAGAAAGGTGAGTTTTTAGGCCTAAATAAAGATTTTATTAAACTTTTTAAAAAAACCTCGCGCTCCTACGTCATTAAAATTATAGAAAATCACTAAAAAATTAAACTATAAAAAAGCGTAAGCTTTTTACAAGAAAATAGTTTTCCAAAAAGTATTAATAAGAATTTATTATTAAGGAAATAAAAAAATAGAAAATAAATATTTAAAATAATTTCATCTTAAAAAAATTTATATTAAATCTTTAAATAAATAATTTTAAATTAATCTATTTTCGGCAAAATTCAACCATTTAATAATTTTATTATTAAAAAAAATAAAAAAGATCATGGTAATGGAAAATTTTTAATAGCTATAATAAATTTTGAGAAAAGATCAACATTGAAGAAAGCATTACGCCACAAATTCGTCCAAATACGATGAGAATAGTGCACTCAAAGTTCCGAATTGTCTTCTCAACTTCTTTTTCACCCTCATCCACATATTTTCTATGTTTTGAGTGTGGATTATTGGATTATCAGGAGAAACAAAGTTTCTCTCATGTATGACAACCCAATGATCATACCATCCATTATTTATTCTTTCTATATTCGAATATGCAGACCATCCATCGCTTACAATAATCGTTCCGGGTAAAGTATACTTAACAATTTCTCTAAAAAGTGTTTCCTCTCGTCTATCAGGAACTTCCACCATAAAGCATTTCTTAGACCCACGCTCAATGCCTCCGAAAACCCAATGTCCTTCACGATACGTGCCACGATGGTATTTCCTGTGGAAAAACTTGGTTTCATCGATCTCCACAATTTTTTGAGAAAAATCTTCATTGAAGCCACCAATGCATATTTCATTGCTCGTGACCCAATTGGAACAGACTTGTCTACAGTAATTGCTCCAATCTACACCACTATGAGTACTAGTGTTTAAACTACTTTCATGTAAAATACTTTTCAGAGCATAATCTTTAGTCCAGCCATAAATGAAAAGTAGAGCTTTTTTCAAATCGAAATTGCAGTTGTAGAAAAAGGAGTCAGTTCTAACAGACTTTCTTTTTTTGCAAACACCACAAAACCACTGAAAACCATCTTTCACATCCTTTCGTTTAATAAGATTCATGCTGTGACCACATGAGCATGTTGCTACATTTTTAATCAGGCCATGCTTAGCCATCCATTTTAGAACTCCCATTGTTTCGTTATTTGAATTAAGAGCATCAGATAAGGAACAATAATTCCAAGATTCTCTCTCTATGGCATCATCAGAAGCCAAATCCTGAGTGATAGAAATCATTTGAGAGAAAAGAGTACAAGCGAAAAACAAACTTTTGAAATGAAAACAGTAAATGAGAGGGCATTTCACAAATGTTATTGCGTCTTGAAAATTCAATAACTCTTGATTAAAATTTCAGCACAAATTTAATATTGTCTTCCTCTTTTTAAATATCTCGTCCATGTTGCACTTATGCCTGTATTGTCCATAATACTGGTCTTCAATTTGTATGTGTGTGTATGTGTATAGTAGTGAAGAGAGAGAAACACAGAGTGTGTTGCTCTTTATGTGCGCATCATCTTTCTTAAAACACATCACCCTCTACATTGTTTTTTTGTTTAGTTGTAGAGTCTACAACATTATAAGACACGTTACATCGCACTATATGTGTATCATGTAGATATACTCGTATTATGGAGGCAGGCATAGACTGTATTTGCTACAATGCACGTATAGTGCGATACTCAGCTATACAGACATATACTGTATTTGCTACAATGCACGTATACTGCGATACTCAAGCTATAATCGCATTCAAGAAAAGATTGACATATGAAAGCATTATATCATTGGACAACTTCTTTCCTATTAAAATTGCTTTTCATCAATGCACGGATAGTGCAACATTACCACAAAAAGTTATCCACGTTCTTCATCTAAAAAATTATCTCTTTGCCGCAAAAGGAAAAAGATGGACAAATTCGATTTAAATTAAAAATATCTTGATAGTGACTAAATTCTTACATATTGGCATCTGTGCCATTTATGATAAATCTGACCTATTCTAAATTTTCAGATTTCCTACCCATCTTAGCTAAATGTTAATTGTAATCCTAGATGATAAGCTATAGATTTAAAAATTTTTCATTTGTAAAAGAGAAACTTCTTTTTCACAGTCAAAATCTTTTTTGAAGCATCTAATATTATATAATTAAACCACTTCCTAGTTCATTAGAACATGGTAGATCTTCCATTTAATTAAGATACATATATTTTTTAATTATTTGTTTTGATCACATGTTCTATTTTCAAATAGTTTTCAACTTGGTTCCTTCTCTCATACAAATTTTCAAAAGATTTTATAATACGTTTTGTTTTTTTAAATAAATATTTCAAATTCAAGATGATTGTAGAAAGTATTATAAGCCAAAATATACAAAAAAAAATATATTTTTACTATATACCTAATATGCAGCGATTTTTTGAAATTTTTTTACAGAACTGATTTTCAGGCATACATTACTAATTCAATTGCCACTTCGAGATATTTTTTAACCGTATTATCCAAAATCAAGTACAGAAATAAAATAAGAATAGTCGATTTGGTATAAAACAGATATTTTATTTTTTTGAAAACAAGTACAGTTGTTGGAAAGAAGCCTTAGAAAGCAAAGGTTTGAAGGTGAATATTGCAAAAACGAAAGCAATGAAAGTCGTCCCAAGAAAATGTTTTGACTCAGTAAGTGATATCGGTCCGTGTAGTGTGTGTGGAAGCAGAGTAGTTAGGAATGCTATTCAATGCCTGAAATGCGAATTATGGGTTCATAAGAGATGTTCAGGCTTATCTGTTCCATTGAGCAGAGCGAAAAATTTCATATGTCGCAGTTGTAAGATAAATCATGAAATTGTGGAAGATCAAGGCTTCGTTAAACTAGGTGAAGATGAATTCGAAGTAGTAAAGGAGTTTTGTTATTTGGGTGATGTTCTTACAAGAGATGGCGAAATTGAAAAAACGGTGATATTGGTTGGAAAAAGTTTAATGATATTGCTGGCGTACTGTGCGGCAGAGTTTTGTCATTGAAGTTAAAAGGAAGACTATACAAATCGTGTGTAAGGAGTGTTATGTGTTATGGAGCAGAGTGTTGGCCAATGAAAAAGGTTGAAGTGAGACGCATGCAGTCTGCTGAGATGAAGATGTTACGAATGATGTGTGGCAAAACTCTACTGGGCAAAGTGCGAAGGAAAGAGATTAGGAGAATGACAGGGGTGGAAGATATAGAGCAGTATTTGGAAGAGCATGAAAATATTTTTGAAGACAGTATTTAGAAGTAAACCGCACATCTGATTGAAGTTTTCAGATACTTTAAAACCATAAATGCCAAACCTGAGTCCAAAAATGAAACCAGCATCTTCCATTTGGCGTAAAAACAGATATTTATTTAAATTTCAAAAATATTTCTGTAGACATTAGACGTAAATCGAACATTTGATTAACACTTTCAGACATTTAAAATCTCTAAATGCAAAAAATGATTTCAGAAATAAAAATTATCATGGTGGAATTGGTATAAAAACATATATTTCATGTACAATTAGAGAGAATATTTTGGGATATAGTTTTCAGACATAAACCGCAAATATGATTGACACTAGCAGTAAAACCCCTAAATGCGAAAACTGTGCTCAGAAATGAAATCACGATGATCTATTTGCTACATATATTTCATGTAAAATTTGAATCAATATTTTTGTAAACAAATTTTAGAACTAAACGCAAATTTGATTGATACTTATAGGTATTTTCAAATTCAAACTGCAAAAATTGAGATAGCATAGTTGATTTGGTATAAAAACATATATTTAATTGTAAAATTTGAATGAATGTTTTTGGAGACAATTTTTAAAAGTAAACCGCAAATTTGATTAGCACTTATAGGTATTTTAACATCCTAAAAGTAAAAAATGAGTTCAGAAATGAAAACAGCATGATTGATTTGTTATAAAAACATATATTTCATGTAAAATTGAGAGAATATTTTTGGAGATAGCTTTTAGAAGTAAACCGCAAATTTGATTGACTTTGACAGCTATTTTAAAACCTCTAAATGTGAAAAATGAGTTCAGAAATGAAAACAGCATGGTTGATTTAGTATAAAAACATATATTTCATGTAAAATAGAGAGAATATTTTTGGAGACACTTTTTAGAAGTAAACCGCAAATTTGATTAACACTTATAGGTATTTTCACATCCTAAACGTAAAAAATGAGTCCAGAAATGAAACCAGCATGGCCGATTTAGTATAACACATATATTTCATTGTAAAATTTGAATTAATGTTTTGGAGACAATTTTTAGAAGTAAACCGCAAATTTGATTAACACTTATTAGTATTTTCACATCCTAAACGTAAAAAATGAGTCCAGAAATGAAACCAGCATGGCCGATTTAGTATAACACATATATTTTATGTAAAATTTGAAAGTATATTTTATTAGATATATTTTTGATCAATCAAAATTTTGATTGACATTTTCTAAAAAGTAGCCATGATTATTTAAAAAATTAAATATATAAAATGTTATGCGTTCCAAACTGTACATAATTATAAATTTTCAAGGTATTATATAATATAGATCCTAAGTTATAAGGTTAAGTACAGATTAATGTCAAAATTTTGCTGAAAAATTTTAATTTTTGATTTTGATTGACAGTTTTGGACATGAAAAGGTCATTCAACTACCATGAAAATGGTTTCAAAAGATGCAGCTAGCGATTTTAGGAAAAGTCAAAAAATTTAAAGGGATATGATTCAGCCAATTTTCACTAATAGGGTTAAAAAAGAAGTATGTATCTTGACTAAATGGAAGATCTACCATGTTTCAATGAACTAGGAAGTGGTCTAATGATCAATATTGGGTGCTTCAAAAAAGATTTTGAACGTGAAAAAGAAGCTCCTCTTTTGTAAATGAAAAATCTTTAAGTCTATAGCTTATCAGTTAAGATTACAATTATCATTTCAATAAGATGGATAAATTTTGAATAAGTCAGAGTTATTAAAATTGTCACTGAGCAGAATATGTGATTTAGTCACTATGAAGATAATTTTAAATTTAAATTGAATTTGTCCATTGTTTCTTTTTGCGTGAAAGAGAAGTATTTTAGAAAATTTTCCTCACAGATTGTCGGATAGAAAATGGATTTGGAGTGCTGTAAATAAAAGTTAATTAATCAAAGAAAGCGCATGGATAATGTAACAGTGGAGATATCAGAATTAATTTTGGGAATATCAAACCGAATATTTAAATTTATAAGATAAACACGAAAGTTAAGGGTCACATTTAACTCAATACACTGTTAATTGGAAAAGAAATAGATTTTTTAAATAAGTGGCCCTTCCTTGGTCGTCTAAGTGGGCGTTTCTTTGAAAAGTGTCTTGGAAAGAGGGCGTTGAGTGGGAAAGGCATGGGAAATACTGCTTTAGATGAAAAGATGTAATAACTTTACAAAATGCACAAGTTACTATGAAAAAATCTCAGGTGATTCAAAATCTACCAACACACGTTCACTTGTAGGACAAGATATCGCAGACATGATGTAAACAGGGAGAGTCAATGCAGTAATTTGGTTGTTTATAAAAAAAATAATTAGTAGTGATATCATTGATATATTTTATTATTGAAAAGCTATTGGAGTAGCTTGTAACTAAGATAATAACTGTCTACCTACTAACATTAAATGTTTTTATTTCTTTCCGTCTTTTTTATATTTTTTTTATTTTTAAATAAATTTAATAATACTTTTGAAAAATAAATATTTCTTTATATTTAAAAAAATAGAATTAAATTATCTTAGAGTCATTAGTTTAAATATATGTTTTGTACATTGAATAAATTTTATTGGTTATAAAATTTATTTTTTAATAAAAACGCTATACATAATACCGTTGTGCCAATAAAAATATGTTAGATTGATTGCTTTTTATCGTTTAAAACTGATATCAAAAAATTTCCTCAACTCGAACGACGCAAGCCCGAGAGTATATTCTTGATTAACCCCAACCATACTTTCAAAATATATTTTAGATCAAGTTAAATAATTTTGGCAAAAAATGGAAGAAAACTTATTTCAAAGAACTATTCAAAAATTAAATATCATCAACTGTCAATGGTTTAAGACATATTCTTCTTTTTAAAGCAAAAGCTTCTAGGAACACTGACATTTATTTAGGTGCACTGCTTGTCATAATACATAAAACTTTTTAAATCAAGGAAGCTGGTTTAGGAAATTGCAAAAATGATGATACCACCATTTTAATATCAGATCAATAGCATCATCAAATTCTCTCATAAAAGCATACGTTTGACATTTTGAAGATTTAAATAAAACTGATATCCGATCCAAACCCAGACAAAATTTAAACCCATATCCAAACAGTAGGTTCGATTTTTCGAAAATCCATGTGTCGACCCAATCGTATCTCTTAAAAATACAGCTACTTTGATGTATTGAACAACATTAAGAGCGCCAAAAGAAATAAAAAAGTTTAAGAAACACCGGTATAGATGATGCCATACAAATATATTTAGTCAATTTTAATTGACCTTTTTAAAACAAAAAATGTTTATAATTTATAAATGATTTATTATTAAATTATCCAGGTTTAAGTTTCAATAATTTCATCTGAGTTTTCAACATAGGCTAAAAAGTAATCTTCAGAAAGATTTTCTTGTAAGTATTCAATTAGTACTAAAATGAAAGTAAAAGCATTCATGATTAGTATTTCATATTATAAAAAACCTGCATATGCATTCATTGAAAAAGGATTCGTCAACTTTTTAAGGCATAGACTGAAGTTGAAGAGAAGCAAGAACAACTTCGGTTTAATCACTTCTGGAAAAAGGCTTACATGAAGTTTGCTTGACTTGTTGCAAAGAGTTGAAATAAGTAGATGAAGACAAAAATGTGTATGCGCACTATTAACATTTTTTGAGCAAGAACTATAGAGATTCTGTAATGCAAGAAACGTCAGAGTAAAAATCTATGAAAAAGAATAGAATAAAAGATGAATGCCTTAAGTATTGCCAGATACAGTGTAAGCAGGAATTATTACTTTTGTATGGCACACGCAGACACAGTCACTACCACACATCTTAGAAGGAGAATTAGAAGCTATTAACTTGCAAAGACTTACAAGCAAATTTTCGCTGAGAGATCTCTTTGAAGTAAAAAAATCTAGAAAAGAGTTTATCATCAAAAAAATAGAACAGCTTTGATTATCCTTATTCTCCATGTTGAAGTTACATCCAAACCCTGTTAAAGTCGCATAATTCGTTATCAATGATAGAGCAAATGGATGAGATAAATCTAGAAGGTGGTGGAAATTTAGCTGTTGTTTTGGCGACTCTTTTAAAATAGTATAATCAAATATAAGAGAATAAATTTTAAAGGAAAGAAATTTTGGTGAAGTAGTTGAAGAATGTGATGAGGGCTGCACCCCTTCAGAGATGAGTTGGGGAAGAGAATAGGCCGAAGAAGAAGAGGATTCAAAGAAAATAGAAGATGCATTTTTAAACGAAGAGATGTGTGGGGTTGAGTAATGAAAATGAGTTTGCATAGCCCTATCCAATTGTAAATACTCGGAGCAGATGTTTAGGGCATACTCACAAAGATCTTCACAACTTGTTTGCGTAAGCGAAGAACGAGGCAGTAGGGTATGCATGAGAAGAGATAAAAAGTTTGTGCATTTGTGTACTGCATTCTGCATCAATAACAAACCATTTTTATCTTGAACTAGAGAAAGGTGTAGAGAGTCGAAAAGCATTATGCACAAAAGTGGGAGGAAAGAAAGCATTGCTAGTTTGGTGCAGCAGCACAAGCCACCATCCGTGTACTTATGTCTAAGATCGCGCGAGGCATTCACGGAGAAGAAGCAAGACTGAGTCAAATGGAAAGCTAAGTCACGGTGCTCCTCGCTCACCAAAGAGTCTTGTCTAATCAGAAATATTTTTAAAAAAAATAAATTTTGTATCGCTTTAATTTAAAAGAAATTCTATTGATTCTAAAAATTATTCTGTGCTCAAGAAATTTTAACTAAAAATATTTCAGTGATTAAATGTATAGCAGTTGAATATTCGAATGTTTCAAACAATCATTTCATTTTAAGAAAGCTTGATAAAGGGCTTATATCAAATGCAGCATATATGGAAATAAAATGGTTTTGATCATTTCCCCATTACTTTAATTAAAATAAATGATTTAAAAATGTTGAATCTCTTCTGTTATGTCTCCACTAACATGTGAAAAACTGTTAATAAATGAATAAATAAACAAGAAAAAGTGAGAAGCCTTGACATTAATGTGTAGAGAGAAATGGGAGATATAGGGAACTATTTTTTTAAATATCAATTAGTAATATAGTCGCATATAAAATTGCAAAATATATCATACTTTCTTTAAATAAATAAAAGGATTCACAGTATCAAAAAAAGAAAAAGCATGTCTTACATAAGCGTAAATTGGGTCCGATAAGCGTTATAGCAGTTTATAAGTGAAGAAATTTCGCCAACATCTAAAACGCAATAATCAAATACACCTGGAGGCTCTTCTGGCAAGCTGCATTCTGTTCCTTAAAAAATAAAAATATATACACTTCCGAGCAATAAAAATGGCCAATGTATATTTTAAACTGGTGAATGAATGCAGCGTTATCCATCTTCTTTGGCAGAGACATGAATTATATTTGGGGAGTACTTATTTTTTGAAATTTAGCTCATAATTGGTTCAGTAAAAAACAAAAAAAGTGATAAGAAAAAACAAAATTCATACTCTTTTTTATAAAAAATCATCTAGTAGTATAAATCAATTCCTCATTCGCCAATATTCCATTTTACAGAATCATTATTTCCTATCTATTTTCTAAATACTTGATGCGAGCACAGTGGGTTTAAATTAGATACAAAATTATTACACATTAACTTGGGTAAATGAAATATTGTTCATTAAATTTGAATTAATATGCAAAATCTGAAGAATATCATATTAACCCAATTTTTTGCACTGATAAAATATATAATCATTTTTGGTGTACGAAAAACATAAATAGAATTTAACAGTACATGAAATATTTGCTATCAATTTAAAAAGAAATATTTAACTAAAAATGCAGTCCAAAAATTATTTATATGAAAGAGTGAATAAAACAATATAAATGCATAAAAATAAAATGTCCATAAGCAATTCGACACATTTTTGAAGGAACTTCCCGGTCAACAAAGTTTCAATTGTTATCTTCCAAGGGTCAATAAATATAATAGTGTACTTTTCTTAGCGAATAAGTTGAATAAAAACAAAAGTTGCTGTCGAAAAGTCCAAAGTTGTTTATTAAAGCTTTATACAAATAATGACGAGACACTTCAGGACAGAATAGCGCCTGTTTCTAAAACGTTTATAGAACTCAGTGCTTTCTTCAACCAATTTTCACCATGGCGTTCGTCCAGGGTTGGTTTTATCTTAAAGTGAGTAAAGCGAATTTTTGATTTGAACCATATCCTATTTGCAAATTATACTGGAATTCTGTTGCATTACTTAAAATTTCAATATATAAAGGCAGTAAAAAGAAGTTGAACAGAGACGGGTAAACAGAATATTTTGTGTGAGAAAAACTTTTCGAAGTAATGATACAGATATACGGTCAAGCAACAGGTCTGTTATTTTGAAATGAGGATCAGATGTGAAATTTAGAATTGAAATGAAATAGGAACACTCAGAAGAGCTGAGGAAAGAGGGCCAGAGTCGAAAGCATTGAGAACCTTCGACTCAAACTCGGATAACACTTATAATATAAAAAAATAATAAATTCCTTTTTTATGATTTCTAATAACTCATTCTTTCTATTATTTACTTTAAAAAATGGTATAACAAAAAAAGTAAATTTTTTGTAAAGGTATAGGGCATGGTATAAGTTACGACAAATTAATTTTATTAAAGTCGGGTAGGGTCGATGTTTTTACTCCGAATCCACAGCTATGGCACTCCTTTATTTTTTCTGCGCGTAAACTTTGTACCCAAATAGAGGATCTGTAGCCATGATTCTTTGCCTCCATTTGATTGTCTTGGGCACCTTCGTTATTAAGACTCAGTTCTTGGAGTCTCTTCGCCAAACCACATCTTCATCTTATATATTGGCATTCTCTGCTTCTTTTTTCTTTCACTGTTTCTTCCCACGCGTTTCGTACTACTTCATTTTGATTCTTAGCACATGTCCATACCAGTGAGGCTTGCTTTTTTCGATTCTTTCATCTTTCGTTTTTAGGTTCCAACATTTTGCGCTAAATATCATTGCTAGTCTCATCATTGTGTAAATAATAAGGAATTTAAAGTTATTCCCCTGATTGAGTTTGTTTTCATGTTTAACATCGAAAATTACTATTTTTTCAATTTTCTACTACACACCATAATTTGTCTTTTTTAAGACGTTTTTGTCATATCACAAGTCTTTGTTGTAGTTCTAGTTACATAATCTGCAGAAAATAACCCCGAAGCTTTTCTGCTTCCAAATATTCAAATATGACGTTATTGATAATTGCAAATAAAAGTGGACTCAAAACTGACCCTTGATGGACCAACACAAAATTCTAACTCTTTTGAGATCACTAAAAAATTTTCCCAAGGCTGTTTTTCACTCATTGTATGTCTCCTTCACAACTCTTACTAATTTTTCAGTTATTAATCGTTTCCTCATGCACCAGTGCACCATAAGCTTTTTTGAAATCACGGCAAAAACAGAAAGATTATCTTCTATTCTTTTCTCTATCTATTGTTTCACAGTAAGAAAATTAAATAAAATCTTTAAGAAATTAAATTTTAATTTTAACCCATCTTCTAATATTTGATATATCTATAGTCATCACACTCTTTATTGTAGCCTTTCTTTTTGTTTTACCAAACTTTGAAAATTTCAATAAAAATTTCACTACATCCGGCTGCTTAGTGCCTCTTTTATTTAATTTACACTTAACTCCATTTTCAGACCCTTGTCTTTTAGCGTTTCTTCTATTTCTCCTCTTCGATTTTCTACATTCAGCAGTTCCCCAAAGTATTCTCCCCATCTATCTTCTATGTGCATACTATCAAAAAGGATTTATACCTCTTTATCTTTGGTTATATCACATTTCAAATCTCTTCATTTTTCCTTTTTTTGCTTTTGGAATCTTGTATATCACTTCTTCTTTTCCATTTAGCTCCCCGTAAAGCTCCTGTGTTCCTTGTTCTCTAAAAATAGCAATATTAATTTTAGAATTGCTTTTATTTTTTCCTACGTGGTTTTGTTTTTCTTAGTACATTTTCATTAGCTTTTATCAAAAAATTACAAGTTTTAAAAGTTTTCCTCACTTTATCTCTTGAATATATGTTTCAACAGCTCTTTAAACCCGATTTTTACTTCAGATTTGTCCAACTTCCACGTTATGAATCTCCCGATCTTTTAAACTTTACGTTTCTTATCTTTGCTCATCCACATATCCAGTATCACAATACTGTGGTGGTTAACATAACCACTACCGGGAATGTGTCTATAATTTTTTATAACTTTTGCGTTTTTTGCCTTATCAAAATATAATCAATTTGACTGCTTTTCCTCCGCTTCTATATGTGACAAAATACTCCCTTTTTTCAGTAACTTGTATTGCAAAATATGAAATCTTGCCTTTGGGCCATATCTAATTTCTTCTCTACTTTGTCGTTTCTTTTTCCATATGCGTTTAATGCTTTTGCTCAATTATATCCATCAGCTATCTCACAGATATTTCATTACCAATTCCCTTTATTATCAGTTTCTTATTTTTTAATATCCTTTCCATCCATAAATACTCCTTTTTCATTTTTTTAGATGAAGTTAGAGGTCCATAAGATGTTTTTAGGTAGATTGCCATTATTCTGTAACCAACCCTCTCAATACATACCACAATATTTTCCACTTTTGCGATAAAGCATTACCAACTCCATATTTTCTGTATGTTTTTCTACTACAGACGATTTTATAATCTTCCCTATTTCTCCCTTCCCACTTTATTTTTTGAATATACATGATATCGATTGTCATTGTTTTCATTTCATCTGCTAATTCAGTGCATATACCAGCATTTTATGTTGCATCTATTTCATCTTGCCAATCTCAATCTTTCTTCCATTTTATTTTTAACCGCTGATTTTCCAAAATGTTTATGTGAGCCATCATACTCATCAAGGCTTTCATTTGTTTTCTCACCATTCTTTTTGAAGTAGGTAGGAGTATTTTGGACTCTACCATGGGCTATTCTTTTGAATGATGGCATTAGTAAATTAAAGCAGTCGTTTATATGCCTGGATGCACCAACCATTTTATTTTAAAAATTGGAAAGTATTAGACTTTGATGATCCAAGAATCTAACGAACAAAACATTAGTTAGTACAGCCCTGACACTTAGAGAATATGAAATTAATATAAACTTAATTTCATTATATGTATATTCCTAGTTCGAAAAAGTATCCATGAAAAAGATTAATATGATACAATAATATAAAATTAAAATGAAATAATGAATTAATTTTTGACAATGGACTTATACTAACAATATAAAGTAAATAAAATCAAAATATAGAAAAATTATTGATATCATTGACGGTAACGATCAAACTGTTAACTTTGATAAGATGGGCTTTCTACCTGTAATAAGAAAGCAGATTTATAATAAAAAATTCCTGTTTGCTATGAGAAACGAAGATAAGAAATATTAACCATGATAAAATCTAAAACCTTAGCAAAGAAATAGGACACAAGTAGAGAAAGGAGATTATAAACACAAAGAGAAGAGTTGTTATAAGCAGCTTTTGATGCTTTAATTTTAGACAAAGCCAGTAGATAGGCATGTATATTAGTGCCCCATTTGGCCCATCCAAATATAAATTTCTGGCGAGGTTACTGTATGCGCCCATATTTATCAGCCCTAAACGAATCACGATTATTATGAGTTTGTATTCATTTTAATGCAAATTTAAAGAAATTAAATATTTTGAAAAAAGGTTCCGCCTTAGATATGTAATATTTCAAATGATTAAAATCGAGTATTTGAATTATTTCTATATTTTAAGCTATTAGATACATAGGTAATAAACTTTGACAGTAATTTTTTTTGAAAATACATTAAAAAATTTATTTTATATATTCAAATTTTAAATTAAAAAAATATTTTTTATCAATAAACAAGTCAGGAGATATAAAGATACTCCTAAATGGGCATTTAGAGTAGTCAATGACACCCAAAATTGAAAAAACTTAAATAATAATTAACTAAAAGAATTACTTGTTTTTTTCATCCTTTTAAGATGCAAGCACTCATTTTGAACCTTTAATTTCTCCATTTGCTTTAAAAAAAGGAAAAATATAAGTGATCGATTTAAAAATAGAAGATATTACAGTGAACTCAAGTTGGGAGCAAATGGCATTATATTTATTTTCCTCTGAACGTTTTTTATCTAATTGACTAGACAAATTTTTAAACTGTCCTTCTTGTCTACATTTTTCTTTTTCGAGCAAAATAACTTGATCCATTAATTTCTTGTTTTCGGCCTTCAGCATCTGAATTTCACCTTTAAGAGTGAACAAATCTTCATTCATCCTTATAAAGAAAGATAGACGTTTAAAATAGTTTTTACAAAAATGACAATTTTTTTATGTAGAAAGAAAAACAATTTTTTTGGTATATTACGACAGACCAATGTTCGCCTAAAGCGAGCGGTTGAGAGACCATTCCTTTAATTTAAATTAGTTTCGCCTAAAACTAAATTTGTTAGTTTATAGAGCTTATTAAAACAAAAAATTTCATCTTTTACTAATTAATAAATATACATTTTGAAAAAAAAAGTCACAAAATTTGAGTACATTTCTGGTTTTTATTCGAGTACTTTCAAAAAACCTGTAATGGACAATTTTCTGAGAAAGATTTACTATTCGATAGTTTTTACATTAGATATACTATTCAATCTGTATGGTGAATAAAGCTATTTTCACATAAAAAATTGTCAAAGTTTTCCAATTGAAAATTTTTGAAGTTATTGGTATAGAATCTGTACGCTGCGCAAATCAGAAAAGAAAAAAATTTAGATATATCCCAGGGGCGCATATCCTCAAAATTTTTGGGGAGCGAACTTTTTTTTTATAATTTTCAAAATTTTATTATAAAAGAATTTTTGTACAATGAAGACATCAGCATTATTACCCGACATTATTCTTGCACTGTAAGCCCTCAATCCCACCACAACTGTACAAATTTTATGAAGTCAAATTACCTTGTTTGTCATTCTGATTGCATCAACCTTCTAGCTCAGTGATTTTCAGACTGGGGTCCGGGGAACCGCGAAAAAGTTCTATGCGGATCGAGAAGACACTGAGTAAATCGTTTTTTGAAAAATAGTACACCCATATTGGGTCATTTGCCATTTTTTGCAAATAAAACACATTTAAAAAGAATAAATAAGTTAGTCTTTGAATTGAGTACTATTTTTTTCTTTTATTGTTTTTCAGGCCTAATTTGTAAATGTGTATTTTTCTTAATAGCTAAAAAATGAAATATGACGACTCACACTTGAAATTTCTTTTTACTGCATTAAAGTCTGATGGGGAAGATGAACCTAAGTGTCCTTTGTGTTCTGAAGTGTTAGCATCCACTTTTTTAAAGCCCATCAAGTGAAGCTTGCTCTGGTAGTGAAGCACTCGAGTTCGGTAAACAAAACTATTGGCTGAACGATTGACAAATTTATGCTTGATAAATAACATAGGAATGTTTTTGCAAAATATTAAGTATGGTTTGAAAAGTTTCAAATAAATATCTGTTGTCAAAAAGTCCCACAACATAGCAGAACAGTTGATATTACATTGCCGCATTGAATGTGCTAGAAGTTCTGAAGTTGTAAAGATGAAAATATTTGCCTCGCTCAAAAATGCATGGACTCTTATTCAAATGACTGGCTACATTACTGCCTCTGATCAAATATAGCTCAAACATGCATTACTATAACAAAGAAGTGGACGTTAATAAAAAAAATAGATTTGAAATATTCATTCTAACCCTAACCTAAACAAGAAAAGTAATATCGGAAATCTACTCAAAAGACAAACAAGTCTAATAAATACTATAAAAAAATATATAATTCAGAAAATTAAATTATTTGGGGGGAGGGGCGAAAGGCTTTTTCGCCCCCTGGAAATCACATTGGGCCGTCAACAGTTACTCATATCAACAGATCCTTAGATAAAGGTAAGGTTTATATTTAAATTGTAATGATATGAGAAGCTGCAAGTTTACCTAGAAAGAGATAATATTGAGAGAATTGAATATAATAACGCATTTACATCAAGTATATGAATAGAAAGAGTTTTGGTAAAATATTTGCTCTTAGTTGATAATACACGTGGTTAAAAGAATTGTTAGATATTTTATCACATTTATGCAGTTCTCGTCTTATAAGCACGAATTCTTTGATCATCTAAAGCAGGGGTCGGTAACCTACAGAACGCGTGCCACACGTGGTACGCGAAGCAATTTTCAGTGGAACGCAAAAATTCTAAGGTTTACAATTCATTTACACATAAAGTAAAATAAATTTTTAAACACTTTTTATAATAGATCTTAAAGGCAATCAATGCTTTATGCGCAACCATTTTTATTTAGTATTATGCCGATATTGAAGAGTTGGCTAAAGTTATCAAAGAGTCAAGCACTAATTACTTATATAATTTTTTTATTGCTAATTATAATTTTACTTATTATTGTATATTTATGTAAATGTGTATATAAAACAATTATGTTAATTTTGGTTTGGATAAATATACATATGAGGTTGGCACTCGAGATGATTTGAGAAGTGTTAAGTTGGCACGCCGTTAGCATAAGGTTGCAGCCCCTGATCTATAGGTCAAAAAATATATAAAAAAAAATAAATATTACTATATGTCAAGAAATTTTGATTTTTGCAATTTCTAAATTTTCAAAAAAGTGTCTCCTTTCTTTATATTTTATTAATTCTTTATTTAAACTAATATAAGATTCTATAAACTTTCAAATTCATTTCTATTTCTTGAGACTTATACCAAGTGACCAGTCGAAATTAGGAGGGGGAGGTATCTAATAAAATTTAAGAGTGGGAGTCGGACCTTTTTAAGTATTAAAAATAATTTTAAAGTATTTGAAAAATGAAAAAATATTATAATTTTTGTAAGCATATGAAAAGGAAGCTCTTTTTCTTTAGTCAAGGCAAAAAGTAAAAGCTGGGATTAAATATTTCATTTTAAGTGCGTAGGATTTGGATTTTTTATGCACCATGTAGTTGGACACGGATAATTTCCCTCGCATTCTGCAACCCTGAATAAAAAATATTGAATATTTTTCCATCTTTTCGTTATAAAAATATGTAGAATAGAAATATCAATTAAATTTCGATCCAATAACATAGAACTATATATACGATTTTGCTTCACTATTAAAATGGGGAATTGTTTAAAAAAGAACTCATTTTTCCTACATTTAAATTATATTTAAATTGATTGCTTTATTTTTAATTGTATCAAATAAAGAATAAAATATAAGTTTCGCAAAAGAGTATTTAAACACAAATATTGTCACAAGGGATAAAAACAAAAGGAATGCTCAAGCTTTCATTGACTTAATGAAACTCAATTAAATAAAAAGCATACAAAAAATTCCAGCGTATAGATCGATTTCAGATTTAAATATCTAATATCTTTAGGAAGAAAAAATAATATATAGAAAAATAAAAATGGAATAGATGCAAACCATATGCTCATATAATGCGCAAGTACAATAACCAGGGCGAAGAAAAATTGACCCAAAAAAATGGAAAAAATTTACCTTTACTCAGGGAAAAAAATTGACTTTATTGACTTTTTAAAATTTCATTGAATTGAACAACTATGAACACTTTAGAGAAAGTATTGAAAATTATTTCAAAGAATGCATGACTTTGTAATACAACAACATATAATTAATGACATTTTCTGATTTAAAATTCGATCATTTTCTAGTAGTTTTTTCAGTTTAGAAAAAGATCTTTATACTTCTAAAGTTAAAACTTGACAATTTTGTAATTTGGGATAAGTATTGCGAGAGATTTGAGAATTTTCCATATTCATGATTTTATTGATTTCACTCTATTTGAATCTATTTTCAGATAACTTTTAATGAAATAATGTTGAAACAAGTAAAGGCATCTTCGACTGAAAAAGTCTCATGTTGACTTTTTCCAACTAAATCAATGAATCGTGAATATTCTCTAATTATTGTTAGCAAGTTTTGACACAGATTTTCTTTTTTTAACAATTTCTTGATATTTGGCAATAAAATTCCATCATCTTTATCATTAATTTCTTCACTGCTGGAAGATTTTAATGAAAATATTTTGCTGCTTGCAACCAATTTGTCAATTTCGTTACAAATGGAACTGGAGTGTTGCCAATAGGTTTGAAAAGAGAACGTCAATTTCTATTACTAATTTTGAATGATTTAATGCCAGTAATCTACAATTTTGCAAGATAACTTAACTTTTAAGGTAAACTTGTGTAAAAGATGAGAAAAACATGCAATGATAAAAAAAAGTTTGGAAATAAAATTCCATAACTTCTGCAGCGGATATATCGTATGTAACCGCGTTCGTCAACAAAAAAAAATTTGTCTTACAAAAAACTTCTTTATGTTTAACCTAAGTCAGGCAAACTTTACAGTAAAACCTTTTATTAGATGAAAAAACCCCAACTATTCTGGAAGTGTTGACATAAAGAAGAAATCTTGTATGTATCGCTTATAACGATTTTAGGAACATTGAATCAAAAAGTGTTAAATATAAAAATTGACTTTATTGACCTAAACTCGAAAAATTGACTTTGATTGACTTAAAAATTTGAAATTAGTTCAAAAAAATTTAAACTAAATAAGTAAAGATCTTCTTCAAAGAGTTTTTGCTAAACGGAAATAAAAGTTGACTTTATTGACTTTTACTCGCCCTGACAATAACAAATATAGAGGCTAGTTTTCCTTATGCTAATAAAGCATGAAGGTATCGTTACGCATTGATTCTCAATACACATCTTCCCATGAAAAAGTTAGGGAGAGACGGAGTGGAGAAATGGGCAGGCGAAAACAAAGAAAAGTTTCTTTACATATATTTGTAGCTTTACTATTCCACCATTCGACGTGAATCGAAAAATAGTAAATATAGACTTTGATCTTTATTGCCTGATTTACTTGATCCTTCTTTATGAAGAGGATTAAAGCAGGTATAGGCAACATTTATTTACCCGTGGACAAAATTAAGTTTTCAGAGCCTAGTTGTTGGCCAAAGTTATCATTACAGGCTTAGAATAAATGTACATGATTTACTTTCATAATATACGATACAATATACCCCCTATACTCTTTATGTGTTTAAAAAAAACTTACAAATAATGGTATGGGTATTTTTTGTAACGAAAAAATGGAAATAAGGAGAACTAATCCCGAATGTTTTTATATAAAAATTATAAGATCACCCATATATTTCTGCATATAAAAGCCAATCTTTAAAAACGTCTTCAAACACAATCAAGAATATATAATTTTATTAAAAATTGAAACATTCAATCTTGTTATCAAAAATCAAATTTTTTTTCACTTGAATAAATTCTTTTGTTCAAAAATTAGGCTGTTGTTTTCGTTTACAAGCAGATATCTCCAATGTTATAGACGAAAAAACAACAAGTTGTGGCTAAATGAAAAGGATTTATCAGACGAGGAAGTCAAGAACGTCTACGATGCACACAGAGAGATAAATGTTCTTAGAATCATATACACTAGATACATATTCTTATATATTATTTTTGAATTTCTTATTTAAGTAATCACAAAATATGTATTACTATATCGCATTAACTGCTGAATCTTAAACAAAATTGCGCCAAGGTAGATATAATTTTTTATACTATACTTTTTGAAACGTGAAGTTCTGCCAAACGAGAACCCGGTGCCTAAAATTTCAAGATAAGAGGTGAATCAAGCGATGATACAGATGAAAACTAATAAAGGAGCTGGTCCAAGTCGTGTGCCTATAGAAGTAATACAACTTTGTGGACTTGAGGGTTCTTTGGCAAAAATAGGAAATGATGTGATGGGGAGAAAGATGCCAGAATGCTGGAGGAATAGTTTTGTTACCTCTTTATAAAGGAAAAGGCGACTCAAAAGAATGTTCTAACTATAGAAGCATAAAGTATGCGATGAAGGTATTGTAGAGAGTTTTTGAAAAAAGAATTAGGAAACGTGTTGAGATAAATGAAATTCAAATGGGTTTCATGTTCGGTAAAAGGACAATCGATGCAATTTTTGCAGTAAGGCAATTGATTGAAAACACAAAAAAGTGGATAAGGACTTGTACGCTGTATTTGTCGACCTTGAGAAAGCTTTTGATTGCATTCCAAGAGAAGTAATTTGGTGGGCTCTGAGAAAAAAAGGCGTGCCAGAGTACGAAGTAAAAGCAATAATGGAAATGTACAGCGATGCAAAAACTGTAGTGCAAGTTGAAGGACAAATATCAGAGTGGTTCAAAGTTGAAGTCGGTGTTCATCAGGGATCTGTGCTTAGCCCGATACTTTTTGCAATTGTTATGGAGTACTTTCTGATGATGTTGAAATGTGTAAGAGAGAGTTTCTCTATGCAGATGATTTGGTGATCGTTGGAAGCAGTTGGGACGATGTTGGAAAAAGATATGTTAGTTGGAGAGAAGCACTGAGTAGCAAAGGGTTGAAGATAAACTTTTCAAAAACGAATGTATACGGTCATATTTGGAGGAGACAAAATTAATGTTGTAAAAGAATCTCGGTACTTAGGAGACGTACTTAGTAGAGATGGAGATGTTGTAAAATCTGTGACATCACGGATAAGACTCGCTTGGAAAAAATTCAACATATTTCTAGTATTTTGTAAGAAACTAAACTTTCCTTGAATTCCTTTAGCCTTTGAAGCTAAAAGGAAGACTGTACAAAGCATGTGTGAGAAGTGTTATGGGTGTGAATGTTGGGCAATGAAAAAAACAGATAGAATGATTTGTGAAAAAAGGCTCTTAGACAAAGTCCCAAATGCTGTTCTCAGGAAAATGACAGAAGCTGAAGACATAAATATATATCTCGAGGAGCAAAGACTGCATTGGTTGGGCCATCTTGAGAAAATGGATGAACAAAGTTTGTTTAGGAGGGTGAGAGACGAAGTTGTGACTGGAAAAGCGAAAAAAGGGCGCCCCAAGAAATCAGGGGAAGAGGTGGTGAAAGCAGATATGGTGAAAAGGGGACTCTCTCTGAAAGATGCACAACTGAAGCAATGGAGACGACGCTGCAAAAAATGAAAAAAGTCGAACCTAGCTAGCCCGGATATAAGACCTTGTTCTCCTCCTGGAGACAAATGGATGATGATGACTTATATGATAGAGATACATCATTCATAAGATAAACATAACTTATAAATATATTCAAGTTTTGAAGATAACTTTTATCAAAACTAGCGATTAAACACTAAAATAGTATAATTATATTTTAATAGCAGTCAAAATCTAATAAATATATATTGAATGCCCCTCAACACGGATGCAACATATGCACGGACAAAAGAATTTGAAATTTTATTGTAAGATGAAAGTGGCTGAAATATAATAAGGATGAAAAAAAGAGTAATTAAAAATTAATATAGGAATTAAAATATACATCTAATTTTTACATATGCTTTTATTAATTATATTATCATCTATGAGGGATGTTGAAACCTATAGTTGGAAATCATAACGATTTTACGCTGATTTTTCGTTATCGTTATAAGCGACAAAATAAAAGAGCGTTGTTTTGTTCAGTGTTTTAAGTGAGAATAAAATCAACTCTCGAAACTATTCGAGAGAAAAACGTTAATTTTTCGTCTTTTAATGTCGAGCATACTGTCTGAAATATAAACATAGATTACTCTCAAAGAGTAGGAGCCCGTATATAGGTTATCTAATTGGGCGTCGCAATTATTAGCGCCATGCCTGATGATAGGTAAAGTTATGGAGTGCACAGCTAACAATATTTTTTGTTTAAACACACAAATAACTATCTAACTCTGTGATAAAAACACGACGTTTTCACAAATATATCATTTTATTTTTAAATTGCTTCTGTTTAATTTATTTCTCTTTCAACAAATTTATCTAATATTTTCCCATTGATTTGTCTAACTTTGCCATTGATATAAGGAATATATTAAAAATAAACTAAAAGATAATGTATAAATATACAGTAAAATTTGTTTAAAACAAAAATCTGTATTCAAAAATTAATAATGAAAAATCTCCATTTAAAAACTTAAAATTTTAAGAAATCTAAGATTTTAAAATATTAATTTATTATCAAAATATATAAGTAATTCAAATTACTTATGAATTGTTCTTTTCTAAATTGTCAGTTGCAAATTTTGAATATTGTTATTTTTCAAAAAACGTTAATCAAATTTATGAATGTTTTGATGGAATTATTCACGACTGTTTTACCAAATGCTTTCCTTTAGTTTCAGTCAAACAAAAGAAACCAAATTTACCCTGGTATACACAAGAATTAGCTGCATTAAATCGTCTAAAAATTCGTTACTATAAAAAATTTAGAAAAAACCCTTCATTTCATAATAAATTTCGTTATAAAAATGTTGTGAAAAATTACAAAATTAAAGTTAATCATACAAAATCGCAGTATTACTGTTCAAAGCTATCTACATGTGATCATAAATCACTATGGCCTGTCTTGAACACATTGATGAAAAATAAAGCAACTGCTCCCAATATTGATTTGGATATTCAAGGTTTCACAGATATCTTTTCTTTAGAACCAGACGAATCGAACCTCGAAAGTTCTTTTATTTACCTAGAGTCTTTTTTACCGTCTCAATTATCTTCTTTTTACTTTAGTAAAATCACAATTGATGATATAAATATAGCTGTGAGCAGTTTGAATAACAAGAAATCTTCGGGCCTAGATGAAATAAACTTGAAATTACTTATATATATTTTGCCTATCATCCGTAATATTCTTGTTCATATATTCAATTCTTCTATACAACAAGGTATTTTTCCAGACAAACTAAAAATTGCAAAAGTTCTGCCAATTCTGAAACCTAATAAACAGCCTACCATATTCAGCTCGTATAGACCTATTTCTTTGTTATCAAGCTTTGCTAAAATTTTTGAGAAAGTTATTTTTACGAAATTGAGTAACTATCTTAACAAAATAAATTTCTTCTATAAACATCAATTTGGTTTTCGGCCTAATAAATCAACCACGGATGCCCTATCAGAACTATCATTATCTGTAGCAACAGCTTATGAACAAAAAGCTAAATTGTTATGTTTCTTCTTAGACTTTTCTAAGGCGTTCGATACTGTGAATCACCATATCTTACTATATAAAATTAGAAAGTTGGGCATCAGAGGCTGTTTTTATAATTTGATCCAGGACTATTTATCTTTTAGAAAAAATTTTATATTTTTCAATAATTTTTATTCCGACGGCTATTATTCTAAGTCTGGTGTTCCTCAAGGATCAATCTTAGGTCCGCTATTGTTTTTAATTTACATAAATGACATACACAAGTGTTTAGACAATCATAGCAAACTTATCATGTATGCAGATGATTTAACTCTAATGTTTAATACAAAAATTCTGATCATCATGCCATTCAAGCTTCACTTAAAAACATTACTAATTGGTGTGATTTTAATAAAATAAAAATTAATCATGAGAAAAGTAACTTTATAATATTTTCCAAAAGACCAGTAAACTCTACCCCATCTTTTATTTGAATAATGTTAGTATCAAAAGAGTTAGCCGAATAAAATTTCTTGGAGTAACACTAGAAGAAAATTTTTCCTTTTCCACTCATATTAATAATATTTGCATAAAAATCTCTAGAATTTTAGGTTGCCTGAAAAAATTGCAAACTTACTTACCTACTAATGCACGAAAGACCTTTATTATTCCCATGTATTTTCACACTTAAGTTATGCAAATCTATTATGGGGCTCTAACAATCAAACGCATCTGGTAAAACTATCAAAGTTAATGAAAAAATTTTACAAATTCATAAACGAAAAAAGTGATCAGGAAATCAAAATTTTAAATATATATCAAATTAACTCAGTTTCATCCCTCATGTTTTATTATAAACAATATGTAAAACGAGGAGAATATCACGGTCTTTTTGTTCCAAATAGTTCAGTTCATGATCATCTAACCAGACAATATAGTAAATTGCACATTCCGAGATTTAATGAAAATTCTAATTTCAGAAACATTTACTTTCGGACATTGAATCTTGCTAATAAATTGTTAAACAAACTCAATATTTCCAACAAAAAATTTTTCGAAAATCCGTGGTAAAACTACTACTAAAATAACTTCACTACACTTTTCTTCTCCTTTAAATATATCCAAATATAAAATTTTATATAATAACAATACATTAAATTAAATATTATTTATCATTTTTAGGCTGTATATACATATTATATATATATATATATATGTAACATATTAAATAATCTCAATATGTAAAAAATATTTTCATTATTGCTTCTTTTTTCCTCTGTTTTTTTTAAAATATGTGTAGTATAAACTTTGGAGACCAGTCATCTCGATGGATAGTTTTATCCCTTTGTCTTCTCTCCTCTAAAGTGATCTTCAGTGAATTGAATATATATAACCTTCAAACTCTTCATTGAATAAATTTTTTCGTCATTCTGGTGATGAAAATTTGCAGTTTTCTAAAGATTTATCATTTTTTTTTCTCTTATTTAAATGAATGTGTGTATAAATTTATGAAGTCCTTTATTCCTCATGTAATTTTGCTCTTGTGTAAATGAATAAATTATTATTATTATTATTATTATTATAATTAAATAAAGATTTTATTTGTCTCTTAAAAATTCAAAAATTTTAATTTTTTAACTGAGGTAATCTAAGTGGAGAAAAATATATTTTTTATTTATTTACTTTTATGTTTTCATATTTGCATAAAAAACATTAAAAATAAATAATATATTTATGAATAAGATGAATGAGTTTAATGTTGGTACATTATGAATACATCGCTCAAATTCACTCAGAAAAAGTCATAAATCAAAGCTAACTAATCGAAAAGTCGCATTTGAAAAATTTATTTTGTGTGTGTGTTCTATTGTTATATATATGTGAAAGTGATAATTATAGCAATGCATGATTCCCTGTAAAAATGATTTCCTCATGCCCCGACCTGCTCGTACACTATTGTTTCAAAAATTGAATAAAAGAAGGTTTACATCACATAAAATTTTACACTACACACATAAAAGTTCATAATTAACTTTTTTTCTATAATAATTTAAAAGTTATTAATTTATTTAGAGCAACTTAATTGAATATTTTTTAAACTAGAATTTTTAAATTTAAATAATAATATGAGTAAACTTCAATTTATTATATACTCTGTTTTAGTTTTGGATTCAGTGCTGTAAAATACCAATTATGTACATCACCGTCTCCTTAAATATTCTTCCTCTTCTTAAAATTTTAATGTTTCCTTTTCAGGGGATTTATATTTTAATCTTTTTTATTATAAATTCATTTAAAATCAAAAAAACAAAATTTTACAAATTAATTAATTTGAAATTTTGAAATCTTTAGTTTATTTATAAAAATTTTCCGATTTAGATCTAATATAAGCGGTAAATCATAGGACCTTGATCAAATGATCAGCGGATACATACACAATTTTTACCATCCCTATCGTTAAGTTATATAAGATTCATCTTTCCTTGAATGCAATACAATAATGACAAATAAAAATCTTTTAATTGAAAAATTGAGAGATAGAACTTTTATTTTTTACACAAAATTTAAAAAATGAAAAAAAAATTTATATTTTTTTTTTTTGGAAATTACAAATGTTCTATGACATAGATTCACTGGATTTATTATTACATCAGCTATTCCAATGTTAGGTCTATAATCAAAGTCTATATGCTTATTTTTCAATAAAACTAAACGTGTTTAGCCTAGTAAAAAACACAATAGAAAACTTTTTTTAATTGTTCTAGAGATATCTTAGAAGAAATATCTTTATTTTGCTGTATAAGCAACAAAAACTAAAATTTAATAAAAAGAACAATAAATGGATTAGAAACCATAAAAAATATTAAGGAAAAAACAAAAGAAATGGTTTTATCAGATATTTTTAGTTACATTCATTTTATTGACAAAAATAATTTAACTAATCACTAAGAATGTGGCATCAGTCTCAAGAAAGTTTTTTATTTCACGGCAAATTTTTATTTTCTACCAAGAACAAGAGTAATTGTTGTACCCCATCCAGGAATTTTACCAAATTGTGCCTGCATCACCTATATGATCTTATCAGAACCTTTGGTTTTGGAAATTGGTGACATTTTATTACCATTTCCCATACTATTAAATATCCTTAGAAGATAGATTTAATTCGTTCTGGGGATAAGCAGATTATCCTCTCTCATATCTGGAAATCAAATATAAGTATTGAAATTCAACTGTTAATGTGGGGTATTGCTAAAAAGTGCGCTACAATTTTAAAGTGTACAATAATCTCTTAATAGTAATCAAAAAACTATTAAAGTAACAGTAAAAATTGTAGTAAACAAAGCAAAAAGTAAAATAAAAAATGCAGTAAACAAAGCATTTTTTTAAAAAATAACATAGATATTCATTATTGCCAGCAATTAAAAGTTTTGCAGCAGCTACCATATTCATCATTAGTTTAATTTGAGGCATCAGAAAATTTTCAAGTGCATATAGCTGTATTTTCTTAAAACTTTTGATGAAAAATCTTGATCATGCAGATATGGTGCTGACAAATACGTAAACAACAATGTTGCCAGTTGAGATAACTCTTTGTACACAGCAATATCTGACACGATAACAAAATATCCATTAAATTAGTAATAATCATCATAGCTGCGTCATCTTTTCGAAGGTCCGATATGGAAAAAAAAGTTTAGTCCAGTTATCATTGTTATTATACACATAGTTTGATATTTTCACTGCAAGAAAGTAAACTCTATTATTTTGCATAAAAAATAATTTCATGCCTCAGTATCCACTATTTTTCCTCCAACCCATATTTCTAGATACATTTCTCATTGTAGAATTTAAAGACTTCACAATCTGAAAATATCTCAGTAGCAATATTCGAATAACAACCTTCCATTGGGATAGCAAACACACTTTTTCATGAAAAAAGATTATGGTTAACTTGGCCCCATTTTCTCAGATAAATAACCTTCTGTTCTTTATTGCATGTGATTGATACGATTCAGCATTTTCATGAAATCATAAAAAGGTAACTCCAAATCATTTTTAGCCTCATTGAGTCACTTTGTTACTATAGTCTTTGATGAGCCTCAAAGTCAATTACAACACAAATTGATGAGTGGTATATTTTTAACAACACAATTTATTTCACTAACAATAGTAACCGACAAGCATTTTGCACAGACATCAAAACATAAATTCGTTCTGTTACTAGAAAATGATCTGCGTTGTATACTCGGAAGTGGAGGCAGCTCAAATAATGGTAAAATATTTTCTTAGCTTCTAAAACTGGAAGTCAACAATATGCTCTTCAACTCCTTTATCTGTGGTAAGGCTTATTTGAATGCAAAATAACGAAACTGCGCAAATTTTAAATAAGCTGTTTGCAAATCATCAGTTAATATCGCATATTTTGTGACATGTATCTAAAAATGGAATCCACTTAACTTTCTTGAATACCTCTTTACCTCCATGTATGTATAAGTTTACCCGCAGTAGTGGGATTCAGCCGATTCGTGAGAACCGTCTCACAGAATTTTGTGAGTTAGTAGAACCGGTTACAGTAAGCAAATGTTTTTTTGAAAAGAACTCTAAGTTTTTAAGCAAGATTGTTTGATTTACAGTAATATAACTGAAATGGAAAATTTTTTTTAATTTTTTATAAAAATATATTCAGTAGACTCCCTCCTAGAGACCAGCCCTCTAAAACGACCAGGCCACAATTGGGGATCATTTTTTCGCAGTCGCAATTTTCATGAATCTTTCATCTAGGTAATTTGTCTATTTAAAACAAACAGCCCTCTATTAAGATTTCCTGGTGATTTCGCATCAACATTTATTGTTTTATAAATGCAAGCATCATCACTGTCAAGTTTCAAATGCAAGCGACAAAGCGCAAATAAACTATGAAAAGAATTTGAGTAATTTTAAAGCCATCAAATTGAACAAATCCATTTTAAACTGTCTCTATAAAAACTCTTTATTTTGCTATTCATTCTCTATAGGGAGAATGTACTGGGAGTTTTTGTATTACACTGCATGATCATTGTAACGTGAAGTTTTTCAAACATATGGAAGTATCAGAAAGAAAGAAGAATTTGAGTGAATATAAGTCCCAATAAATCTTGTCAAATAATTTTTATGCGTAGGATAACGTCTGGCAAATCATTCATCGCAATATAAACACTACTTAGTTTTGTAATTTGCTATTTGTTCTCTCTCTCATTGAAGACAATATTTGTGTCCTTGCTGAAGATTTTATTGACACTTATTTTGCGTAAATTCTAATTTTATATTGTACAAAACCTAGATTTTAATGTTAGTTAAACAATTTTTCCATTTATACATTTTTTACATCCAGATGAAACAAATGATGCATCATTTCCGCAAGATTGATGGAGTGCGATTCAATATGAAGAGTTTCAAAAAAAGTATGATGGATTGATTGTTTGTGGCAAAAAAATAGGTTGTGATCACTGTGTAATTTTGAAAATACAAAAGGAATTCGAGTTTCAGTTGAATGGGTAAGCTGCAGCATCGAAGCTTCAGGAATGGATAAAACTATTCAGCAAAGCATCCCTGAGGAAAAAAATGAAAGAGCATTTTTCATCAAATGCACATGTTGTCTGTTTGAAGCAACAACAGGATGAGACACAATTACCAAAAGCATTAATAAAATGAATGAGAAATGATTAGCCTTTACATGCAGAGTTTTCAATACTATATACAGTTTGGCAAAAAGAAGCAGACCTTTTTCTGATGTTGAAGATGAGATCGAACTTCAAATAAAAAATGGAGTTGACATGGGATTTGGACTTCATTCTCGTAAAACTGTTGTGAAAATAGTTGATCACATTGAAAAAGATATAAAGAAAAAAGTTTTCACTAAAATTATAGTAGAAAAGTTGAAAAATTGCGTAATTCTGGATAAAGCTTCAACCATATCTAATAAGCCCACTATTATAATTTTTCTGAAGATTGAAGATATGGATCGATCACCAACAGTATTTTTTGATTTTGTTGAATTGGAGGGACAAGGAGCTGAACAAATATACTCATCACTTTTAAAAAGTTTACATGATGGTGGGTTGATGTCATTTGCAAAAAATTTGTTGTTTCGTTCAGTGGGGCAAGTGTGCTTGGCCGCCTATCTGGAGGTGGCTTGCTTAAAAACAGTTCCTAAGTCTCCTTTGGCATTGCTTAAATCATCGTTTGCAACTCGTTTTGGATGATTTTGTTATACATAAAACAAGTAAACCATTTAAAATTTTTCATCAATCAAATAAAAATCAATTACAACTCTTCAATATTTCTGTAGAGCTTGGGCAAGAAATTTTTAAAATAGGAAGAGTTTTAGGACCAAGTTGGGCTGCTTGCAGTCTAAGATCTGCCATGCTGTGTGGCGTGCTTATGCAGCATTGTACCATTATTTTACTAGTCTTCGCTTTCCAATGCGATTCAAGTGAGATGTTTAACACTTACAACAGCTGAGCATCTAATAAAAAGGACTATCAAAGCGTTTGAATTGCTTAAAGAAAGGAAGGGAAACTATGAAAAAGAAATCGATCTCAGAGTTGAATCAGATGATTTTAATTTTTATCTTTATCGAAAATAACAGCCATAAATCTTCCTCGTCGAAAATTACTTGATTCAATTATTGAAAACATGAAAAAGAGATTGATGAATTATGTAAGTTCAACAATAAAGAACAAAAAACAAGATGAGCAAGTTCAAAAATTGATTTATTTTCTAGAGCCTGATTCGTGGAACATTGAGGATGTTGTGGTAACTTGGAGAGCTGCAGAAGAAAAACTGAGCCAATTTGGTAAATTTTTCAATCATGAAATTGATATCAATGATTTTCGCGACTACGTGGAAAATATTTTGCGAAGTTCTGGCAGTTCCTCAAAGTGTTAAAAAAGCAAAAAGTATCATCAATACTATTGCTGTGAGTTCTGCAGAGGTTGAAAGCGGTTTTTCGAGAATGAATTTAATATATTGATAAAAGAAGCCGTCTTACTGTTCAAAATGCTGCCAATCTTATGATAATCAAACTCATTGGTCTTCCATTCAGGTCATGGGATCCCAATTCTTCGATTAAGACATGGCTTAGAAAAAACCGCACAGCTGATGACGGCAGAGTAAAACAAAAGAAAAATAAAGAAATTAATGAAAATCACATCGCCATTTGGAAATATTTAAACTAAATATTTTTAAATAAATCTATATTTTAGTGTGTTTTGGTTTTCCTTATTTGATGAGATTTTTCATATAATATCGTAATTTACAAAATAAAAAATATATAATAAAGTATATTATATATTTTTACTTTTTCCTTCGGAATATACTGAATCATGAAATCTACAAACAACAATCAGTATACATTAATTTATATGAAATCAATGAGAACCTAAAAATGTATTTTACCATATGTATTCAGAATTACATAAACACACATCTTCACGTTTTCATATCAAAACAGTAATTGCTCTATTATTATATAAAGGTTTTCGCCAACCCTTTTTATTTAAAAATGTTTTAAGTAATTATTTCCTTATTTTCCTCTGTTCGTTCCATCAATTTTTTTTATTATATACTTTTCTCAAACTTACTATTAGTTGATGTTGGAAATTTACTTTTGTATGTGAAAATTTGACCCACACTGGTTAGGTTACTTCAATATATAATAGAGAGACTACATTAATGCTTTTAGGTTTATATTCTCTTTCTTTATCTTTTAAATATATTTTTTTAGTTATATTCTCAATTCTAACTATAGGTTTATTTCTTAGTTCTAAATTTGTTTAAATTAGAAGATTGATCTTATATTTTTATAGAAAAATTTAAGTTTTTTTTAAATCGATTAAGTATTTTTATGTTTTGGATAAATTTTTTTCAATTTTATTATACTAGTTAAGATTATTTTAAGATTGTTTAATTAAGTTGAAACCTGAAAAGTTCAATTTCTTCTGAAAGTTTCTATAAAAGTAAATAAAAATATTTCTTAAAATTCTTGTCTAAATATATCATAAGATTAGCCTAAGCTGTTCTTACTCTAGAAATAGGTAAAGAGTTTTTGAATAATTTAATATAAAATTGATTATGTTGCTTCAGCCTATGTCGTTTGAAAATGTGTGTTTGCTGAAGCTTTTTCTTTTCGAAAAAGTTAACTTGTCTTTGAACGTGCTGTTGTTTCCAATCTCCTTCCAAATTTCCCTTTGAGAATGGTTTTTATTTCTTTTGGTGTTCGTGTCCTTATTCCTCAAATAGTAAAAGTTTTTAAGAAATAAAAGATATATGTAATGGAAGGACTGTGGTGGATTATTGTTTTTATAGTTTGGAAAATCTAAAATTTTATCATTCACTATTTTCGTCACGAGTTGCCTAAGCTTCGGATTTTAATTTATTTTTTTAAGTACTTCTATATGAATATAATCATACTTTAAAAAAAATAAGTAGTGGCATATATTTAAAGTGGTACTTAAAAATGTTTATAAAGAATTCGATTATAAAATTCGGACTGAACAAAAAATATTGTAAATTTTAAGATATATAGTTGTCGACAATAAAAACAATTTCTCACCCTCGTCAAGTAAATAATAACAGTTTTTTCTCTTTCCTTTTAAAATGTTAACTTGATGAATCTTTGTTTGATGAGGGCATTCAACTAACATCCGCCATGTTATCTTCCCTTGATGAGAAAGTATATAGAAATGTTATTGACAAAAAATTTCATGCTATGATTTACAATAGGTATCCCGAACAAGTTTCTAAGTTGACAGTTAGAACTTAATCATTCAGAATTGATTAAGAACAATAATTTGCTCCACCAAAAGATTTGCCTTGATTAAAAATTGATATTATATTTTTATAGAAATATATTTAGACACAAGTGGTCAAATCAATAATATTCATAAACATTGTTAACAATAAATTATTAATGGCAAAAAATCTGTGAGTGCCAAAAAAAACGGCTCTCCATTTTGAGTTCAGTACAATATCAATTTTTTGTGTATGCCTGAGATTTTTTTTCCAATTTGTAAATCAGTGATTGGATAAAATCATTTTAGCTCTAGTTAAAATCGAAAATATATACACTATTCATCTTTAAAAATAGTAAAAGCTACCATGGCATAGGAATTTGTTTTTAAATATGTCCACCCCAATAAATGAATGTGTAATTGAGTTTACTAAAAAATCGTTATCAGTCTATTTGATTAGACTATTAGTTAATTTTACTTCCAAACGTACATTTATAAGTGCAAATCCTAAAATAATGCTGCAGAATGTATCTTAACAATTTTTTTAAATGTGAAAGTTTACCACATGTAAAGGTAAAGGTACCCCGGGGTGTTTTCATCGAGAAGGCACAATTGCGCCGCTTGTTTCGAACTATGAGGAAAGCAGGCTTGATGCGGAATCGAACCGAAGACCTTGAGTTATCGGATCCAGCATCTAACCAACCCTACTCACGCCCCTGTAATTTTTTTATGAATATCCATGTAAACTTAATTTTTGTGTATTGAGCTATCCTATTTTTTGCATTGAATCAATAACCAACGTATAAAAAGAAACATGATTTCGCTGAAACATATTCAAGTATTAATTTGATTGAAAATTGAAAAAAAAACCTGAATCCTACCAGAATTTTCCAAGTTTTAGAGCTTTTCATTATCCATAAACACTAAATTTTGAAAACCCATGAAAAAAGATTTTACAAATAAGATATTTAAATCAAAAATCTTTTTTTAAATAATTTAAATATACAAGATTATAAATTGAAAACCCTTTTACTCTAATAAAAAATATTTTGGAAACAGATCATAAATTATTAAATAAATCATAAGTTAGAAAAGAAAATGGAATAGATAAGATGTGAAATATGAGGGAAAAGATGGAGCAAGCTCTAGGCCATGCTTGCCAAGAGAATTTCCAATCCAACCTATTAAAAAATGCTCCAAACCATGCACCAATGAAGGAAAAATAAAAGGTTACCAAGGCTGAATACTCGTCGCAATTAGATGTGTCGAATAATAGCAGTATACGATAACAGTTTTCGTTGTTAACGAATGAACCAAAACGGAGGAAAAATGGAAAAACGGTTAAAGAAGTTAGAAGTAGCGGGAAGTAGAAAGTGTTATCAGAAGAATGTTGAGACGTATTGATGTCAGCACCGAAGAGTACACATGCGAGTCGAATGATAAGCAATGACATTAGAATATGAAAAACTGCACTTAGCACAAATTTTATGGAAAATTTGATTGAAAAAAACTTTGCAAACCTAACCAATACTAGAACGTAAACAAGAAAAACAAATGAGAGTGAGAAGAAAAAATTAGGCATAGGATGGGAATCAATTATTTTTCAGGAATTAAGAAGGACGTGTTGCATATCATTTTTCAGGTATGGATAAATTCGAGAATGCGAAGGAGTCAGTTTGCCGTGTATTCTGTTTGTGTGCTACAAGATGCATTTTCAACGTTCTCATCGGAGTCAATGCAGGAGTTTTTAATATCATTCATGCGCTTCAACAGTTTTATGAAAGTATTTAGTCTTTCTTCGTTGTTTAAAATGTAAGAAAGTTGTTTGTTATTTTTTCTAAAGTTTTCGCCTTCCCTTTGATCCTAAATAAAAATTAAAAATATTTATTAAAAATACCCGCAACCTTAAAATTTTAGAACCCACAATTTCAAATGTAAACCTCAACAAACCTGCAATTTCACATTTAAACCCTGAACCACCCAACTATTTCATTTTGATAAAGAGTATAATTTAAATGCTACTGTTTTTATACATTTAATTTTTATGATGTTCGATTTAAAACAAAATTTTATTACTTATAGCGCTCTTTAAAAATAGAATATCAAGGATGGTTTTGCTTTTTAAAGCTATTCTTGCAGAAATAAAATCGTTAGCAAATCTGAAGGTAGGCTCCTCCTTACCAGGAATATTGGCATTTTACATAAAACATTACGCGCAATAACAGAAAGTGTAGGAATATAATATATTTTGTATGTAATAAAAAATGTACTTTATCTAAAGACACAAATGCAGTTTTGATGATGTGAAAGTAACGGTGGGCGTGATGTGATGTACTTTAACGATGTTACACTTCATACAATCAGATATGAGCTATGAATGAATATCTTAATAATTTTAAACAAATAACCCGCACTCAAAATTTATATAAGTTTCCCACAAACTCGCCCGAATGGCCCGCTTCGTGCAGGCCCCCACACTGCCCATGTCAATCTTAGTTTTCGACTAAAGCTAAGAGCGAATATCTTAATTCGAGTACTTTTATGTGTTGATAAGTCGTAATCGTGATGTGGACATGGTTTTGAGTGAGAATGCACACATTGTGTAATTTAAAGGAACAATTAGGCATAATGCTAACCTCAGTAATCTTTAACTCTTAAATGAATAACTTCAACAGATTCAGTCGCATAAATAAAAAACAATAGCGAACACTTTGACGCAGGTAAGCTATCTATTTCCTCGCTTATATTTTGAAAGGAATCGTATTGGCATCACACGCCCACTCAAGGGTTTACTTTGAAAAAATGGATTTAGTATAAGACTCTCGTCCTTTAATCCACTTATTTAATTAAATCCACAACTGTAAATGGGAAGATTTCAAGAATTTATATCTATTTGATTTAGTTTTTAAATTTTCTGTAAATTCTGTAAGAGTGCACAATGCTACAATTTGTTTAAAAAACATGGGAGTATATGCTATAACGAGTTGGGAGAGGCGAACTTTTTTTTTATATACTTTTCAAAATTTTATATAGAAGAATTTTTTTTCAATGAGCACACCACCTTTATTACCAGACATTACCACCAATCCCACCATAACTGCGAATAACCACAAGGATTTTATCGAGTCGAATTATATTGTTTTTTAATTGTAATGTAAACATTACCTTCTAGCCTAACAAGGGAACAAAAACATTTATATATGATAGAGTGAAAGCAAAAACAAACAAATAATTCTTCACGTCTGCTATTATCCTTACACTTGTCTATTAGGGTTGAATACATTCCCGATTCTTCTATTTTGTCTCTAATCACTTGGAACAAAGTCTTGAGATGATTGGGAAGATAAATAATAATTTAGAGATTTTCATAAATTCATCATGCATTTCTTTGAAAGTAGGATTAATAGCTATCATGAGCTTGATAAATTCATCAAATTTAACACAGTTCGATGAATAAATAATTTTTTTATTTTAAATATAAATTTTAAATTTCAAAAAAATTTTTTGGTAACCCCCATTTTTTTTTTTTTTATTTTTTAAAAAATTATATTAAAAATTCCCCTTTTTTTTTATATACAAAATTTATACTCTATTAATTAAAATTTTATATTTTATATAGATATATATTTTTTTTTCTATTTAGGGGGTGGTGAAACCTCACCTCTCAATTATTGAGCAACAGCTAGACAGCAACTTTTCAGCGCCCTGAATTTGATCATGGGCGAACCCAGAAATATGCTCGTCACTACCCGCACCCACGCTACACAAATTTAACGCCATAGATCCAATAAAAAGCAGGCAATAATTAAGTTATAGAAGATAACCTATGTTAATTTTACAGTACTCAAATGAGTACAATGGTACCTAATGGGTTAAGGCCAATCTTAATATTTACCATTATCTACAATTATCTGCACTTTTAAAAACACAAATAATTTAGCATCATTTACCTACTTATAAGCTTTATTAACAAATTTTTTGAAGGAAACTGAAAAAACATTGAGAACTATTCAAGGCAAACTTGATAAAAAAAATCGAAAAAATTAAATAAAATGAATATCTAGGAATAAATATTCTATAAATCTGAATTCTGGAATAAAAGACTTGATTGTTTAGATTATATTTAGCACATATAATAAAGGCATTTATCGTAACTCTTCAATTCTATTACATCAATTTAATAAACTCTTTCAGTTACAATAGATCAATAGAGATAAACCCTTTTAGTGTTAAATTATAGAGAATACTTTCTTATATAGTTATGTGCTATAAAAAATATTGTTCAATAGTGGTCACATGAATTTGATAATTGTATATGCCAAATATTGCTGAATCTCTACAAATGGATGGATACAATAGAATTATGATGTATAATGCAAAACTTTTTCTGAAAAATAATCAATCTTACGTTCTGCAAAAATTTTATCCATCTTTAAAAATATGTTAACTTAAAGAATTTTGCGTACTTTGGTTCGACTCATACACGTGAAACATTTTTCCCAAGAATAGGCTTTTCAATAGATTGATTAAGTGATGAAAATTTTAGAAGTCAATTGCGTTGGCTAGCAAATAATCTCGAAATAGACTTGAAGAAATAAGTCCAAACAAAAAATCTAATTAAATTATAATTTTATGCTTTCATTTACATCGTTTGTTATGTTTCATTTCAGAATAAAATTAATTAGATATAGCATTCTTTTCAAGATAAAAATTTAGGCGTGACTGCCGGAATTTTCTCATTTTTAGTAGGGCAAAAAACATTATTGGAAAAAGTGAGTGGCTGGTTTGCTTGAACAAAGAATATAAAGGAGACGTAAAGTTTTGGATCAGAAAAGTGTGCTACAAAGTGTTTTGGTTGGCCTGGTCAGGTGGTGATGGATGACAAATCGGTGCTTGATGCGTTGGTGTTTTTCACAGAAAAAGTGTAAGACAAAATAAAAAATTAAACTTTAAATGTTTTTCTAATGACATAGATATCATGCGCTGAACAACGTGGGATGTTTTGAGGAACAGTTGAGTGAAAATTTTTATAATCGATTTTGTATTCATTGCGTTTTTTGGGATGGATCAATAAATTAGCAAATCTGTGCCCCCATAAAATTTCATCTATGGAAAAGATAAATTTAAAAAGAGATAAGGGAGGAAAAGATGCGTAAAAACTTGGGATATAAGAAGTTCTGGCCTGCATAGACGCACCCGTTGCTTCTATCATGCCTTCGAGTATCAAGACGATTTCGAACTTGACCTTTTTCAAGTCATCAGCATTCATGTTGTAGAAGGGAGAGCGCTCGTCAATCACGTGCACCAGGATGCAGGAAACAAAGAGAAGGATGTCATTCGTGCACTTGGAAACGCCCAAGGAAAAGGGATGTGGCTGGACATGCAGCGTCTCGCCTTCGATCGTGTTTTTGCGTCTGAAGAGAATACCGCGAACGTGGGCGCCGATTATGTCCGAGTGACGCATGTCGCCAACACGCACCATGAAGCACAACTCGCCATCTCGAAGACAAATCACAGCCTAGGATAGAAGAGCAAGGTGGCATGTATTGGGTTAGTCGCCACGCCTCAATACCACACCCACTTCACTTCAAAGGCAGCACGAGTCTTCTCAAATGGGATCACTTTAATTAAGGAGAAATATTCTGCTCATTCATTATTTAGCTTTTAGCAAGCACGCAACAAAACTCATAACAAGCACGTAATCCCTTTTCTCAAAATAGTTAGGTGAGTCAATCTAAAATTTTTTTTTACGAAACTGAACTATTTTAGAGGCGAATACACTTAAAATTAGTGATGAATTGTTTATTGCATTTTAATCATCAAAACACAGCCCTAAAAATAGCCTACAAAAATTATTCAAATTTAAAATAAATTATAGTGAATCGATCATGCTGTTTCATTTCTGAACCCAGTTTTAGCAACCTGGGATGAAGAAATAACGAAGTATCAAAAAGAAAAAAGATCGCTACTCAAAGCTTAGATTGGTGGAAAGCTAAAAAAGAAAAATTTCCATTTTTATCAAAAATTGCATGTCCATTACCTTACCTGTCCTCCTAGCACTCTTCAAAGCGAGCAGCTCTTTAGCAGGACCGGAAATATTTATACTGACAAAAGAAAGAGATTACTCAAAATTTCTGTAAATGTCAATCAAATGTAAGCTCTAAGTCTATAAATGATTTCTTAAAGCATTTGTTTAGATTTTAAATTCTTATATTTATTTATAGATAAAGTTCAATTTTGAGATGAGCTCTCGTATTTTAATCAATTTTTTGATAGAGTTTGACTGATTTGCATGAAAAATGAACATGAGCCTACTTGAAATTTAATAACTATTTTATACACAGAACAAAGAGAGAGGCGAGGTGAGTCACTAAAGCAATGAGCTATCATAGCATTTGAATGGATAAATTTAGCCCAGCACTAATAAGGTTAATAACTTGAAAGTTGAAGATGAACAGTAAGTTATCTTTCCTGTTCCTACATAAAAATCAATAATCCCGTAATAAAAAAATTAACAGAGAGAAAGAACAATGTCAGTCATTTCAAAAGAAAAATGTGACTTACTTGAATGAGGCACTATTTTGAATGAGGCATCAAACACTATTTTTCAAAAAAAAATTTGCACATCATGGCGTCTGTGATAAAGGGTGAAAGAGGCAAAGACATTCTCGTAGATGAATTACAATATATGTAACATCGAAATGAAACTAATAAAAGAGGTGCTATTGGGATTGTGTTGAACGAAAATCGGAAGGTTGCAAAGCAAGAATGCACACAAACTTGTAAAATGGAAATTTTGAAAACACTCATCAGGAAAAGATGAAGTTGAAGCTAAGCAAGCTCACCGAACTTTAAAAGATGCAATGAGTTCCTCACATCAACAAAGTCGTTCCTTAGTGTCTACAATTATTAAAGGTCTTGATGAATTTAAACTACATCATGTCAGTAGGAATATCAGAAATTGGACACAAGAAAAATGCAATTTTCCTCCTTTTGCATCTAGATTCTAGAAGAAGTGGCTACGATATTGCATTGCAATTTCAAAGTATTGCTTCAGGAGCCAAATTTCTTCAATTTGATTCTGGCATAAATGATGCTGATAGAACATTAATCCTTGCTTCAGATAAAGGGCTCATGGAACTCAAGAACTATAAAAATTAGGCAGTCGATGGCACATTCAAGGTTGCTCCTGAAATATATTACCAAGTTGTTACAATTCAGATTGAAAATATAACCATTCCAGATATGGAATTTAGTTTAATAATAAGAGATTTCACAGTACGTGCGTTTGTTCCACCCCAAGATGTGATAATTGCTTTTGAAGAATTGTCTGATGACGAGACTATCTCGCCTGAATTTTTATCATACTTTGAGTACATTGGAATTGAAAGAGGAACTCGAGACAACAGACGAAATGCACCCTCTTTTCCATATTGAATGTTTACTTTCATTTTGATCAGTCACTGCCTCGTACCAATAATAGTGTTGAGGCCTTTCACAACTCTTTGAATAAATCTGTCAGAAGGAGTCACCCTGATATTTCAAAATTAATGGATACTTTTAAAAATGAAGAAAGTTTTGCTGTTGCAAAAAGACTCCAAGTGGAAAGAAGCGATACAGAAAAAATTTGCAAATCTAATTACAAAATGTTGTATTTAAAAGGAATTGCATATAACATGCATGTTTTAGTTGTTCACTATTGAGTTTTCATATTTTTCCAAATAAAATATTGTAACAGGGAGTCAAGCAATTTTTTAGTTAGCCAAGGTATTCCATTTCATGGTGATGAAGGTAGTGATAACTTTACTCGATTATTATTGTTACGTGGAATGGATGACCCTGAAGTTGTTAAAAGATTGAAATCAGACAATTTTATAAAATGTAGAAAATACACACACGATGAATTTCAAAAGGAAGTTATTGATTTAATGGCGCAGTATGTTTTACGTAAAAAAATTGAAGACATTCAAAAATGTTCCTTTATTTATGGTTGACGAGTTTACAGACACCATTAAGAACAAATATCGCTTTGCTTACGATGCATAGATAGAGACAATTAGAAAGTGTACGAAGATTTTGTTGGTTGTTATGAAGTCAATAATATACAAAGTGATACAATAGTTAGTACTATAACAGATGTGTTAACACAGTTTAATTTGCCTATTTCAAAGTATTGTGGTCAAACCTACGACCGTGCTTCAAATATGATGGGAAAAAAGCAGGTGTTGCTGCAAAGATAAAAGAAATAGAGCCGCGAGCTTTAATAACATATTGTCATTGCCATTCACTTTACTTGAGTGTTAAAAACATTACAGAAAATTGTAAACTTTTGAAGAATACATTAGAAACAGCTCGGGAGATATGCATTCTCATAAAGTACTCTTCAAAATGAGAAAACTTACTTGGCACTATTCAAGACATTGAAGGAGATTATCAGTCAACTACACTTGATAAATTTTGCCCTACATTGTGAACGATTAACGTTTCTTGTTATGGAAAATTAATTAAACTTTATGATTCTGTTTTTCAACCATAGCAAAAATGTTTGCAAGGTGAAAAATTAGATATAGAGTCAAAGTCGAGAATTAGTGGATGTCAAGCACAAATGAGAAAATTTTCTTTTTTTCGGATTAAGTATTGGTCATCGTTTATATAGTATAACGGACAATCTGTCTAAAACTTTACAACAAAAAATTCTGCAATTACTGGCCAACGTTTAGCAAGAACAACAATAGCAACCATTGAAACTATGAGAAGTGACGTCTCATTTGACATGCTGTTTGAAGTAATAAAAATAAAAGCAAAAAATCACAAAATTATTGAAGAAGCAAAAATAGGCAGAAAAAGGAATACAATTAACTACTCAATTATTCAATTTGTAGATGGTTGTAATAAACATGACAAAGCTTATTATTATTATCCAAAAACACCAAAAGATCACATAGAATTATATATTTTGAAGCTATTGATTATTTAATTGCAGCATTAAAAGAACGTTTAGAACAATCAACATATAAAATTTATACTACATTAGAAGACTATTTACTTTCGGCTATAAATAATGATAATCCAAATGAAAATAAATTAAAAATTATTCAAGATATCTATTGTGAGAATAGCATCAGCACTTTAAGAGTAGAATTACTAATTTTAAAGTAGTTATTTTCAAGTACTACATGTTTTAATGATATAATCAAACATTTGCAAGTTTTACATAAGGATGATAAAAAATTAATAACAAACATGATTTCAATATGTGATTTGTTGTTAGTAAATCCAGCTACTACTATATCTTCTCCTCTTGCTCGAGGAATAAAAACATGGTCACCATCTACTGAGATACAAAAACGTTTTACATCCTTATCTATTCTCAATTGTCATAAATATTTTACTGATCAAATAGACTTGACTGTAGTAGGCAATGAATTTGTATCAAAACACAAAGAACGCTATTTACTTCTTCTTTTTAGATTTATTAGCCCGTATCTGTTTGAAATGAGTCTTTTCCATTTAATTCTTTCTAATGGCATTTTGCAATCATTCTATCAATACTAACTTGACCTTTTCTAAAAACATGGCCAAACCATTTTAGGCGTTCTTCTTGCATCTTTTGGTTCATGCTCGATACCTTCAATGTCTTTCTTATGACTTCATTCTTTATTCGGTCTTTTCTGCTCACTCCACTCATCCATCTTAGCATTTTCATTTCAGCAACATCTAGTTTCTTTTCTCTACTGCCAAAGTTTCCAGGCCTACAACATTGCAAGTCTAACCATCGTTTTATAAATTTTTTCCTTTTACTTTAAAGAACGCTATTTACACTTTGGAAAATTTATTTCAAATGATTTTGTTTAAAAAAAGTTGAATCATTTTTTTATATGACATCTTGATTTTTACTTTAGTCTGATTATTCTGGTCGTTAATGGGGTAATATAACTTTGCTACTATCATGAATTATTTAACATAAAATAACTAGACTTGTGTTACATATATTTTATATTTTTTTATAATCAATGCGGGGCCCTGTGTAACACCTAACAATTTTCTATTTGTCTACCTATTTTCAAAATTTTCCTCTATTTAAAATTTCAATAATATTTTTGGAGATAATTTTCAGACCTTTGATTTTGATTAACACTTACAGATATTTTTAAACTCTAATTAGAAAAACAGAGTCTAGAAATTAAAACAGCATGTATGATTTAGTATAAATAGTTTAAATTCATTTAAAACTTGAATTACATTTTGGAAAAAAAATTCAGATCTGAAGGGCAAATTTTGCTTAACACTTACAAAAAATTTAAGGCCCTTATTGAGAAAACTCAGCTTAGAAATAAAATCGGCATGATCGATTTAGTAAAAAAACGCATAATTTGTTTAAAATTTGATTATATTTCCGTTTTTCCCCCTCAGCCCGAATAGGGTTTACATGTCTCCAAAATAGTTTCTGAAACAAGTGCGTAACAAAAAGACTGATCGCTAGATATGCTATAGTCTAACCAATTGAAGGTCTCGTATAATGACTCTAAAAATGATATATTTTGTAAATCTTAAGAAAACAGAATTCTTGGTTGAGCCGGTTCGGTACTTGGTGTTCCAAGGTCAAAAATATCTCTGTCTTCTCAAGACCGCATAGAAAGGCTCGTATTAGAAGATTAATTGGTAATATTGCCAGACCTCGATTATCAAATACAATTTTCACTGTAACATATTTTCCTAATGTTTTCACGACGGTTATTCAGAAATTCACACTCCAACACCGATACAGTCTTCAGCAAACCAACGTTCTCATGACTGCATGTATAATTTCGAAATCCGACAGATCAATCTAGCGATCGTATTTTTTAATGACATAGCCACTTAACACAAGGATAGCCTACTTTGTTAATAAAGCGATTGGGTTGTTTACAACCTCAATATAAAAGTTAGCAAAGACAAAAGTAAAATAATTTTAAAAGTTCGTTATAAAATAGATGCTAAACTTTATTTAACTTTAAAAAATAACCGTTAAATATCACATGAATTATAAATACCACAAATATAATGCTATGTTTCTCAGAATTTATCTAAGGGGTTCTATAGAACAACTATGGATATAGAAACTTGAATTATGTTATTCACAAAATTTTATTGGATTTAACCTAAATGCTCAAAAAATTAATAGCCAAAAACATTGCCGCTTGAAAATATTGCGTTCTGACAAAAAAGCCTCAAAATAATAATTTTTTAGGAATCTAAAAATGCCTTTTAGGTTTTAAATTATATAGAATACTTCCTTATATATTTATGTGTTACAAAAATGATATGCCCTGCTGAAAAATTCCCGGGGTTTGTTTAAATTTCTGGCAACATTACTGCCTCTGATCAACTAGAGCTCAAATTCGGATTGATAATAATCATATCAATTGAAGCGAAAATAAATTTAAAAAAATACATTTTAAATATCCATTCAAAGACTTCTCACAAGTCAACAAGTCTCGTAAATAATTGAAAAAAAAACATATCGAATACAGAGAATTGCTTCCCCTCAAGATGTGCCCTCTGACCTAAACATGAACTTTCTTTTTGCTGATTAAATTCTTCGATATCTTACTGCGAGCACGGGGAAAATAAATAAAAATAATTACGTGGCATATTTCAAAGTATAAAATAAAGGCGCAGAGCGAGCATATAAATGTTTCTATATTGTTTCATACTAAATATATGTTTGTTAAGGCAAAAGACGATAATTTATAAATTGCAAGAAATAAATAATAAAAGTGTGTATACTTTTTTGCTGAAGAGTATGGTTTCTGCTCGTAAGTGGGGTCTGGCCAACTTTGCGAAGACTAAGCCCGTAACAAAGGATTGTATCATGGCTCCTGCAATGCACTGCAGAATAAGAACTAAGGTTCCTTCAGAACATTCTCCTGTCAAATACTTAACGCCATAGCCAATCGTGTGTTGCGTCTCAATGGAGAAGAGAAATATGGAGGCAAAAGAAGAGGCGTTCATAATACATGTTTTATGATGCGCATTTTTAGAAAAAGACGAATCTTAGAAAGAGAAAATATGAATAAAATGAAGGCGATATGAAGTACAAATCTTGTTCCTACTGCTCGTACTAGGATTTGAAAAGTCCCCGTGCGAAAAAGTTATGATCCACCAAACAATAGCAAAAACGAGCCAACTCAGCAAAAAACTAAACGTGAAAATGAAAATGGTCCATCTCCACTGACTGTCCATTAAAGTAGTGAAGATATCGGCGAGAAAATGTTTTTTCCATTTGGGAATATTTGAGTGGATAATATTACATGAGCCTGATTTCTTCACCAAACGCTTGCGGATTTTTTTGAACTGATACTTTTTAGACGTTATTTCAGCGAAATTGTTCAAGATATACGATACTTCATTCTTCGAATTCTCGGTTATAAGCGAAGGGTTTGGTTGGTTTGGCATTCAAAAAATTGTAAAAAGAAGAACAAATGTTAAGATCCTTCCATTTATAATCGATAAAGATTCTAAATATCAAAAATAAAGCAATATTTTGAATGTTTAAAAGGGGCAAAGTGGCAAATTTCCACTTTTCGCCCCCTTGAAATCACATTGAAAAGGATCCGATTTGCGTCCCAAAAAACAATTACCCATAATTTATACCAATTTCGATAGTTTTAAAATCCAAAGACCAAGGAGAGTTTATATTTTCATTCTAAAATAAAAAGTTTTCAAATCTCACTTTTAATAAATGATTGGGTATTTTTCAGATATTTCTATATAAAAAACTAAACTCTTCTTCTATGAACTGCCTACCCATTGAAATTTGTTCACAAATTATGATCATATGTGACACAACAAATCTACACGTATTGAGGCTTGGCATATCCTTTACTTTTGGGGATCTATATATAGAATTGATATGATTTCCTTTTTTCAGACTTCAACATATAATAAAATTTTTTTAAAGGATAATGAAGATTTTTTAATTTGTTCATGATTTTGAATGATTTTTCATAAGTTTTTAAGCCAAAAAGCATCTCATAAACGCTTCTAAACAATCATCACACGTCATAAAGTCTTTTTCGTATTTTTCATATGTAGGTTGATTAGGAACAATATCTACAAATAAATATAATTCAGTCTGAACATTTTATCATAGAAAACATGGTTTTCTGTTATAACTTTATTTAATTGAATTCAAAGGCTTTTTTCGATTTTTTCATAACTAAATATACCGACCAATTCTTTAAACATTATTAAAATCTTCCATTCTGTTAAAAAAGTTCATACAAAATTCAATTCGAAAATACCGAGTATAATGCTGATAGAAATCGTCATAAGACAAAATGTACGCTCTTGACTTATTGTAAGGCTAAAAGATGTTTTTTTGTTTTTTGTTACTTGAAGAAGAAGTTGTGTATTTAACTAATAAAACTTCGTATTTTTATCCCTTCATTGAAAATTTAGAAAAAATATCACTTTCGTCAGTTTGTTCAACCCAATTTGTGTTGTTTTTTCTCTTGAGTTTTGGGATTTCAAGAAGTATAGGTTAATATTTTTAACATTTTAGATAAATAGGCACTCATCAAGAAATTATTAGTATGCATATTAAAAACCAAGTTTTTTTCTGATTTTCATTCAGTCAGTAAATACCCTAATCGATTTAGGAGCACTATTGCCAAAGGGAACGCAGATAAACTATTACTTTCAATGGAATTAAATAGGAACTTAAAGGCGGCTGCTTTGTTTGGTCCTAAATGCGATAAGAAAACGTAGTGCCACATTTACATTCTCTTTCTTGTGTTCTTAAAAAAGTTGATATATCCAGGACAGGATTTACTTGCGTTGAGGCCTTAGGCCAAACTCTATTACTTACCTCCTTAAATACTTATAAATATGGTAAGTGTTAAAGTATGTGAGTAAAGTACTCTCGCACTCCTAGATAAGAACTCAAGAAAGAATTTCTTTTTAGGTTAATGCACCCCTTATGTGAAAAAGATTCATCCCACACTCCGAGCACAAAATATTTTTTTTATAAAATACACAAACATTTATTGAAATAAAAGAACAATTATTTAAAGCTCAAATTTAATGAGACATTTGTTCCTGTCTAGTTTCAATTATTTTTACGATTCGAGACTCTTTTTTGCTAAGTGCAAGGCGCATAATATGTTGCGCATCAAGGCGATTCCGCGACTTGTTTTTGATCCGAAGAGTGAAAAGTTATTGCTTTCGGAGGACAAAAAGGATCATAAAATGAAAAATACTTAGAATATCAGTACTAAACAAAAAAATAAATTAAGGTAAAAAATAATTGAAAACTTTTACTCCAGATGATATTTAACCAATTAAAAATTAAAATTTATCAATAAAATAAATACTATATCAATATTTGATTCTTATTTTTTCAAAGCATTAATAATTTTAGAAAAAAATAGTTGCGATATGTCCCTTACAGGCCTCAAAAGAAAAAAAATGCAATTACTACTATATAAATAGAATTTAAAACTATAAACGACTAAATTTTGAGCATCTTGGTGATACTCTAAAAGAATTGGGTTAATATCACAACTTGAAGATTTATTGAATGTTCTAATATCTTTCATTTTTTGAATGATTTCAATGAGGTGTTCACATTTTTTATTTGTGCAAGATTCAGCTTTTTGATATGACGTTTTCAATAGCTTTTCTTTTCCTACCATATATTCTAATGTTAAGCTTTTCACAATTCAACCTCTAAATACTATATTTAAAATTTTTTCATTTTGGAATTTTTACCTTATAAGATGATAGCAATTTCTAATAGTTGGAAAAGAAATTGGAATTTTATTTTTATGAAACTATAGTATCACATACTTTGTAGAATCAAATCTACTCCACCCATATATTTATTATAGAGACCATCAATGGGCACTCTATCATTTCTTTGTTTTTGGTCACTTTTTTTTCTTTCCACAAATTTGTTTGCATTGAGATCAATAATCAGAAATCATATAAACTGAATTATTAACTTTTCACTTTACCACACTAACGTATTTACAAACAAAAAAGTCTGAATCTTATAGTCTGAAGTTTATAGGGTCAAGCTAAACTTTATTGATCTCAATACAAACAAATTTGTGGAAAGAAAAAAAAGTGATCAAAAACAAAGAAATGATAAAGTGCCCATTAAGGGTCAGGCTAAAGTAAGCCACATAGTAAGCCACGGACAAAAAGAAACATAAAATAAAAACTACTTGAATTAGTAATACAAAAATTTGAATATATACTAAACTCGAGTTTTTACATCCAAAAAAAACAAATTATAGTAAAAAATTATTAAAAACTTTCACTCCATATGTTTTAAAAAAATTTAGCAGTCATTTTAGAGAGTTTAATAAATAAATAAAATGTCAGTTTACCAAAAAAAATAATAAAATTTTAAAATTATAATATTTTTTAAGTTTTAATTTTAAAAATAAAAAAAATCGTTTTTCGTATTCTTTGCCCTCTAATGCTTCAAATATTTAGATTTTTAAATTTTTTTTAAATAAAAACTTAATTTTAAGTTTTACTGTTGTTTTTTTATCAAATGAATCTTTTATACTTCATTAAAATTAAATCCTAAATGGGATAAGCATGGATAAATAGGTTAGAGTGTAAGTTAAGGTTTCAGATGATCCTGGGTTTTAACTTAATCTCTCTTAACTATTTTATACTTTGGCATCAATGGTACATTATCGCCTTGTTAATAAAAATACATTTAACTTAATCTTTTTTTCTAAATGAAGTCAAAATTATTCATTATTAAACTTATGTACATTATAAACACATGGAAAAAGAATGTATAAGTGTAAATTTGGTGTCCAAAATTTTTGACCTATCTTTTAAATCCAAATACGAATGTTGAGTTAGAAATTAAATGTGGAGGAATTTTACGTTGATTTGAAAAAATTTGTTATTGCCTTCCTTGTAGAAATTCTCGAATGTTTCATGCGTGCAAATACACTTTTTCAGGTACAATTAATAAAAAATAATCTCGAGTGATTTGGCTCAAGCTTGTGATCTTATTCATTCTAAGATTGAAGTTCTTAAAAAAAGGAAGAAAATTTGGATTCAACTTTTCAAGTAATATATAAATATTCCCAAGTATTATTTAAGGGAAAATATAAAGAGTCGACAAAACAATTCTTACCAAAAAAATTGGTTGATTACTCATTAAATTTACATTTTTCTAATGTTGAACAAAATGGTTTTGACGATAAGCTTCGTTTGAAAAGAATTTTGTATAACCCTCTCGATTCTGTTATCAATGAAACAACAAATATATTTCAAACTATATAATATAAATTTGTTTCAATCAGTTAACTGTTTGTTATCTAAATCTCCTAATTTTTTGGATCTATATGAGCTAAAGCCAACTTTTGATTTGATTGATTCGAAAACAGACTTTAAACTTTTCTCATCTCAATGCGAAGTAGTTTTTAAATTGTATATACATTTATACTCAGCTTATAAAAACATTTTTTTAGGTAACTAAAAATTTTTTAAAAAGCAAACTTAATGATATCTGATATTTCAAAAATTATCGCACCAATGAAGCACCCTTAAAATTTTTGCCTAATACGGCCATTGGGCAGAGGTATTGGCACTCATTGTAACGAAATTTTTCGATGTTCAAAAACTTAAATAATAGGGAATTCATAAAAACAATTCATCTTTATTCTTCATTAATAACGAAATAAGTAGTGGTATCGGCTCTAAAAAGAGCCTTGGTGTTATATATACAAGGTTTAATATACACACGAGAAAAAAATCAGAGAAATAGTTATATTGTGCAAGTGTCATGACCATTTGAGTGCTGACTCCTTGGGTCTATCCCTTTCTGGGGAACTTTCTGTGTTTTTATTATCATTTAACGGTATTACGCAGCTGCCATTTGAGCCGAATCCCAAAAAGTAATCACTGTTTGCTCTGAGAGTTTGCATCGGGTCCCATTGTACGCACATCCCGGCTTAGGTAACTTATTCCGTGCGAGCAGAGAATCTGAATATTTGAAGCATTGGAGGGCAAAGAATACGAAAAAATGTTTAACTACAAGAATTTTTCTTTGGAGATGACGAATTAGAAGTGCCTCCAGCCTTTCTGGAGTTTTCCATCCAGAAATTTGGGCGAGTCGTGGATAACAGCGTTTGATCCTACCTTCTACTCAATAGCGGCAACGCTTTTGTTAGTGGGTACTTTTCTTTGTCTTCTTCTCACTCGCACGAAAGATTTTCTAAATAAATCATGAAGACCATCATTTTTTAACTAACCATTAAAAGAAACAATTTAAAAAACCTATAAAAAAAGCGCATAAATTACATTTATTAGAAATTTCAAAACTTGTAAAATGTTAGCCAAAATTATTTCAATTTCTTAATTAAAGGTTACTTTTGCAATATTTTCAAATCAAGAGTATTCTTTTAATAAAAAAAGATTTAATAACTGATTTTCAATAAAACGCTTTGTTTTGGGGTTAGTTTTTACAAAAAGAATAGAGCTTTTCCAATTATTATGCGGAATGTTATGAGGAAATGAACCCAAATATTCATATGTAATTACACTATACAAATCTTTATCAAAAAATGGAGGATTTTGAAAATAATAAATTCTTTGATAATTATTCTCTTTTTAATTTTGAATATTTTTTAATGAATATCAAGTTTGGCATAAAATTTTGAAGTATAAGCATGAAAAATATTGTTATCATTTACAAATAATACACTACATTATGGAGAAGGTGTTGAAAGAAGTAAAATCTTTGAAGATAGATCATATGAGCAACTCAACGAATCTTCATCACTCATAAATTTATCCGTTGTATCACTACGTGAAAATCATTCACTATATTACTCTCATAGTTTTCATTATGCATAGAAATATTTTTTGTACCAAAGGATCAAAGTGGTCAGGTACCTTTACATGACTGGATTGGTAATTGCTACATGTAAATAAAATTTTGATATTATGTGAAACAAACGAATTTTTTTTTTATTTAAAATTAATTGGAAACAATATCTTATTAACCATTATAAGATCCTAGGGCTCATTTAAATCTAATTTTTAAAAAAATTATCTTTTATTAAAAATTTCAAAATTATCATAGCCTTAAGTCCTAAGCCTTTTTAATTTTTTTTATATTAACTCTTGAAAACTTAATTTTCTTTTATAAATACATTACTACTAATCTTTAAACATATTTTTTACTTTTCATTAGCTAATTTCAATCCATATATAATATTATTTTAATTAACTTTACTGATTTCCTCCCACTAATATGACAAATAAAAGGGCACGCTCTGACCCCGAATCTCCCAAATCTACCACCGACACTTTAAATCATCTATTCGATGATTATATAGCTAATACCACACTAAATTCAAATGATCTAATACTATTTAATAATCTAAAATACAACTTAGCCATACATTATATAAAAACTTTCGAAAGCAAAAACATTAAGTCAACCTCAACACAATCATACGCTAATGCTGCTAGTTTAGCCCCTACTCAATCATCAAAGTTTAGCCCCCCCCCCCCCCCCCTTGGAAAATTGATGTCACTTATTGACATATCGTTCTAACTTTTTAATTAAAAGAGATATTCAAATTCTGATTGTAGATTTGAAATCTAGGAATAGTAAAGAAAAAAAATTAAATAGTAAATAGACAAAATTAAAAAGAGGTAACAAATTTATTTAAAAAATATTAAAAACATTTAAATTTTTTTTATGATTCATCTGACCTTATCATATAATTTTTTTATATTCCATTTGTTTAAAATGTCATCATTTTGCATGATTTTTTTTATAATATATATATTTACATACTTATCTTTTATAAATTTTTTATATACAGTAGACTCCCTCCTAGCGACCAGCCCTCTAAAACGACCAGACCACTATTAAGACCAATTCCTTGCAGTCCCATTTTTTGTGTATATTCCTACATAATAAAGACTCTCTCCAAAACGACCAGTTCTCTATTCAGAAATACAACCATTGAATCATGTCCCAACTCTAGTTTTACTCTCTCTACTACGACCATTTGTTGTTTTTTCATCAACGATTAGCGTTTTTTGCAAGTGTTGTCAACTTTGATTGTCAACATTTAAAGATAGTGTTATGGAAACTACAGAGAGAGAGAGAGAAAGATGTCTTTACATCACGAAAAGAATTTTAAAAATTTTTAATTGCTGTATTCAATTGTACAACGGGCCATCTTAATTTTTATAACAAAGCGTATCAAACTTGATACATATTTTACACATGTTGGTGCGAGACAGAAATAGCAATTTTAAAAACTCAATTAATCAAATTCAAATTTTTATTCTATTAAATCAAAGCGTCTGTAAATTTTATTCACCACGTTACCCTCACTCCTTAATATTCATTTATTTCCCATTGACTTTACTTGATAACTTTGATATTAGAGCTTTTTGGTGAAGTAATAATTATTATCTTAAAATAAAAATGCTTATATCTTTTGGAACATTCTTGATTTTGAACACATTATTGACTGAATTAAGCAGACATTACTTTAAGAAACGAAGACGAAACATAATTGCATACAAAGAGAGCAGACGATTTTCAATTTTTGAAAGTCGTCATATGTTGACTATGGTCAATAATGCGTTCAATTATTCATTTTCAAAGTAAGACTATGAGAATTTAGGTTAATTTATTATTATACTTTTCAAATAAAGTTTTAATTTTTGTCATAATTTTTCTCTTTAAATTCAATTGTTCAAAAATTTATCTTAAATTATCTTAAGTAATTTTATTTCTATATTTTTAGTAAAATTCAATTTTTCGGTCTCTTTGTTACTGAAAGTTGTGTTTTAAAGTTTTTGTTTTCATGTGTTTTGACATAGGAACTCATTTTTTCTTTCCTCTGTATTAATCAAAAATTTCCAAAAGGCATTCTACCAAAGTGTCCAAACCTCCCATTATTGTAACTTTTTGAGTATTTGTATAAAGGTAAAGGTATATTCATTTTAAGCTTTGATTTCAAGGAATTTTGGTAGAGGACGTTTTGAAGATTGACCATTTTTATTAAAATACAAAATACTAGCTTTATTTTTGTATATCCAAAACTCCAAAGTGTGAAAACTTTAACTACCTTTTTGTTTAAGTTTAAGATAAAAACTTCATATGTCTCTTCGCAAAGAATTGAAAATTTCTGAAAAAATAAAAGTGATAAAAAGTTATGACGAAAATAAAGCAAGTCAACGCGAGTTAGCAAAAGAATTTGGTGTAGGCAAAACACAAATAGCCAACATACTCAAACGTAAAGAGGAGTATTTAAAAGCGTATGAAGATGACTTACCTGTCTCTCGAAAAAGACTGTGCTCAGGGATTGAAAGTGAAGAGCTCGAAAAAACCATTTGGACATGGTATCAAAAAGCTAGAGTAATGCTAATAACGGTCTCTGGACCAATGATTCAAGAAAAAGCTCTCTTAGTAGCTTCAAAACTTAACTTGCCAAACTTCAAAGCATCTGATGTTTGGCTAACAAGATTTAAAGCCAGGCACAATATTGTTAACCGCACTATAAGCGGAGAGAAGGGCGTTGTCGATAACCTGAGTATCGAATCTTTTAAAAGTAAGTTGTTGGAAGTTATTTCTAAATATGAACCTGAAAATATTTACAACGAAACCGGTCTTGGTTTTAGAGCGTTGCCTGACAAAACCCTTGGTATAAAGGGCAAAAGTTACACAGGCTTGAAAAAATGCAAAGAAAGACTGACTGTCTCTCTATGTGTGAATCAAATCGGTAATTTCGAAAAAACCGTTGTTATTGGAAAGACCCAAAGCCCTAGATGTTTTAAAAATATTAAAGTGGATGAACTACCTGTCACCTACTATAATAATCTTAAAGCGTGGATGACCTCATGTATATTTACTGATTGGACAAAGTGTATCAATAAACGCATGAAAGCGCAAAAAAGAAAAGTTTTATTGATTCTTGACAACTGCCCATCACATCCTCATCTAGAACTCAGCAATGTTAAACTGCTTTTTTTGCCTCCTAATACATCTTCTGTTTTACAGCCCCTCGACCAAGGCATTATTAAAACCTTTAAAAGCTTTTACAAACGTAAACTTTTATGTCATGTCATAAGTCTAATAAATGATGAAATTACTCCCTTGAAATTATCAAAAAGTGTAAGTGTTTTAGATGCCTGCTATTGGATAGCTTCTTCTGTTAAAGAAATCAAGACGACAACAGTAGAGAAATGCTTCAATCGATGCATGCAGACAACAGACAATGATTTTTCTTTTTCAGAAGAGGTTGGCGAAAGCGTTTGTGATGAACTAAAAGTTGTTGCACCCCAATTACCAGATCCAATCTTCACTACTGGAGAATATATTAGACAAGATGATGACCTGCCTGAAATCGAAACTTTATCAGAAAACTGGGAGCAAGAGCCTTTGAGTGAAATACCCTCTTCTACTCAGGCTATTCAAATGGAAAACCTTTCTGATGACACTGAAGAAGAGCAAGAAATTTCTCCAAAGTCTACAATAAAAATTTTGACAAAGCTTTATTAAACGCGATAGACTTGAAATGATTTTTGCAAGAAAAAAACCTCACAAAGTCTCTAGAAGACATTGAGAAAATAATAGAAGCTATTAAAGCAAAAATTATTGAAAGCCAAAGAACAAGACAGACATTAATAACAAATTTTTTCAATTAATAAAGTAGATTTACACTTTAAATCTTTTCAGTAGTGTACTTACAATTGTTTTTACTACAAACTTTCAATCACTCTCTCTAATAAGGGCATCTCTATATTAAGACCACTTTTTATTGGTCCTGAAGGTGGTCGCTTTACTGAGAGTCTACTGTATATATAAATCTTCGTTTGAAAAAATATTTTCTTTTCTTCCAATTAGGTATGACTTTTTTACATCCATTCTATTAACTCTTACTCTGAGGAAGCGTTTACACAAAGGGCTTTCCTCAGAGATAAGAGAATAGTCTTTATTTTCTATATCAGGAAAACTGAGTGTATGTTGTGGAGCAGAGTTAGGTGAAGGAGAATTGTGTGTTGATGCTTGTGGAGAAGGAGGAAAAGGAGAAAGAGAATTGGAAGAGAGAGGAGAACTGGGAGATGGAGAAGAGGAATGTTTTGCGGGAATGTTTAAGGGTTTAAAAAAACTCCAGTTTTTTTCTTTTTCAAATTGATTTTTTTCTCTTCTATTTCATCAAAATCAGATACTTCCGTATCTGATTTTGATGAAAAAGATTCTTCCTCACTGGAAGTATAAATGTTTTGTTTTTCTTCTAAAAAAAAAGAATTAAAAATGAAAATTTAAATAACAAAATACTTTTATTCTTTCCATCAATATTTATTGTATTATCTTGTATATCTTTCAGATTTTCTAAAAAAATTAAAATTAAATATCAAATTAAATTTAGATGTTGCTTACCTTCAATAAAAGCTTCATTAAATTGTAAAAATGAATCAATTTCTAAAAAAACTAATTAAAAAGAGAAATAAAAACAACAATGTTACTTTTAGGATTTTCAGCGAAAAAAACTTTTTTGCTAAATTTTTGAACTAAAAAATAATTAGATGAAAAAATGCAATTTTAATATAATTGTATACTTTTTAAATTTTGAATATCAGTTGAAGTTTTTGAGGAACACGGCATTTCACCTTTTAATATCGCTAATTTTTTATCAATAATACTTTGAGATCTCATATTCTCTTTTAACCGATCAGAATGATCGTAATATCTAAAAGAAAAATTAAATTATCTAAATCTATAAAGTAACAAATACATACAATCTTTGCGTATTTTGGCTGTGGTTCATAACCATTGCCAGATTGTTCAAATCTTCTTCCTGTTCATTCTTAAAATAAGTCACCAGGCTCTTCCTCAGAAGATGATTAGAAATTATTTTATTCAAAATTCCTTTTGAGTATCTTTATAAACAAAATAAAATTAAAAAATTAAATCATTAATTAACTATTGAAAAATTTGATACCGTGAAAAAATTTTGCCTATGATACTAGTGGTTAATTTGTTACCGTTAAAGGTAACAAAAAATTCCTTGTTTTCAGATTTAATCATATTTCTTATTTTTCTTAAAAATAAAAATAAAGTATTCTAAAAAGTGTAAAAAAAATCTTCATACTTCAAAAAAAGATCCATGTCTTTATAAAGATTTTTGGATATTGACATTAGCGCCTGTCCGCGGCGCTCATTCTTATGCGCTTTTACTTTTATTATATACTTTTCATTGATATATTTGGCATCGTTAAATTCGGCTATCTGTAAATTCATTGCGACACCCACTCTTTGGGTATTGATGCTTAAAAACTTCATAATACAATAGTCTCTGAAGTTTTTTTGCTCTATCAAGTTTAGATGTATAAGAATATTTGATTTGATAATGGCATAATCATAAAAATCTTCCATAGAATTTAAATATAATTTTAATTCTTTGTTAGATAACATAGAAGTATTTTCTTTAATATCAATTGCTCTAATTTTAGTTGCTTTTTTGGTACCTTAAAAAATTCAATATTAATTTTAAGAATAAATTAGTGTAACTCTAACCTTTTGTTGTTCTGTGAAAAACAATTTTAAAAGTTTCACAATCAAAAATAAAAGTGCTTGGGAATTCACTTTTATAAATGATATAAAAGTCCAAAAAGCGTTTCAGATAAATCATGTATGAAACAATTGTTCCTATAAAGATTAAATTATTAATGTAGGAATTATAAAAATAATTAAACTAAAAAAAGCAAAATATACCGGGCTGCTTTTCGGTTTCCCATTTTATTAAAACCGCGTTTTGAAAGTCAGTTAACCGGCTAAAACAGGTTAACCATGATTTTGATGGAAATTGTGAAATATACATGCTAAATGCCAGAGAAACAACACGGCAATTATCATATGCCGATTTTGGATTTTGTCTATCTAACAAACCACACATTAAACAAATGAAAAAATTATATATAATAATATATAAATTTCCTAGGAAAAAAAATTAATAAAATTTTTTTTTAATTTATCCAAAAGTAAATATACCCCATTTGTTTTGATCGTTTTTAAAAGTTTTGTAAAAATGCGAATTTCTCAAAATGTTGCTTTCAAAAACCTCAGTGGTTAAAATCCATAATTTTTTTGTTTCTTTATTATCCTTCATTTTATCTATATCTTTTGCTAATGTTAAAAAATAAAATTAGAAAATAAATAGAAATAAAAAACAAATACCATCCAAATTATGAGCGTTTTTATAATGTTGATATATTTGTGAAAATTTCATTTTACATAATTCACATTCTTCTTTCAATTATTTTCATTTGTAGTTGTATAACCAACTTTTTGAAAAATTTTAATTATTATGTACAAGCTGTAAATGACGTTTCAGCCTACAAACCACCGTACCACAAATTTCACAAGTAAATTTCTAACATAAAATTATATATTACATCTCAGATCTATCCCTCAAAGTGAACAAAAAAACTTACTTTTTGAGGCATTATAATATTCAGGAAGTAAAAAGATTGAAGGAAATCAAAAAAGCAAATTAAAATAAAATTGAAAGAAGCAAAATTTCAAGTAAAGAAGCGATAAAAATTGAAAAGGGAAAATTGGAAATTTGGGCAGCAATTGAGTCTGAAAAATTAGAAGGGACAAGGGAATAACATGAAAAATCATTTGAAATTAATAGACCGAAATATTTTTTGAAAAAAAATAAATTTAGATAAATTATTATAAAAAACAAAAAATAACTTTTTAGATCATTAAATAGATAAAAATAACTTTTTCTCCACCCCCGAAAACCTAACAGAGGTGAAAATTCGGTATTAGAAAAGTCAATTCGTCAAAAAAACGGACTTTTTTCTGCTTAAAAAAGTGCAAAAAATTGGTGGCGTTAACTGACCATTAGATCGTCCATCACTTTTTGACAGGGGGTCAATGAACTACCATCAATCATTCTTTGACATGAGTACAATGTACTAACTACATCCATCAAAACATGACATGAGTACAATGTACTTACATTCCAAAATCCATCACTTTTTGACAGGATGGAATTTTTTCTATATTTATTTTTAAATTATTACCAAGGGGGTCCCTTGGGATTATTACCCTAATTTTTTTTTTTTTTATAAATTTTTAAAAAATGATTTTTATGATCCCGTTTATATTTTTCAATAATATTTGGCTATCTGGGATAGTTTTTTATACTGATTCCAACGCCGCCTTCAGTTTTTTCATATCTTATAAAGTCTCATGTCACTTTGTGGCAAAATGTCCTAACTTTTTAATTACAAGAGATATTCAAATTTTGATTGCAGATTCGGAATATACGCATAAAAATAAGTCAAAAACAATTATAAAATAAAAATCGAAAAATTTTCGAAAAATTCCCCCCCCCCCCCCCTTGGAAAATTGATGTCACTTTCTGACCTATCGTCCTAACTTTTTAATTAAAAGAGATATTCAAATTCTGATTGCAGATTTGGAATCTACGCATAAATCCATCTCAGAAACAATTCTAGAATAAAAATTAACTTAGAAAATTTTGATGTCACTTTCTGGTAAATTTCCTGTCGGACCAAATGAAACTTTTAAACTATAACTCCAATCATTCTGAAACTTGACATAGTTCTTAAAAACAGTTATCCCTATCATATTCACTTATTATATTGATTACGGTCCTTCACAAAAATTTTTGGCCATTTTCGGACCGAAAATCTCGGGAACTATACATGATATAAAAAACTGAAGGCAGGGCTGGAATCAGCATAAAAAACTACCCTAGACACCCGAATGTTAAAGAAAAAGATAAACAGAATCATAAAAATCGTTTTTTAAAAATTAATAAAAAAAATTAAAAAATAAAAAATCCCGGGATATAATCCCAAGCCCCCCCCTCCCCTTGGGTATATCTAAAAAGAAATAAAAAAATTGGGAAATTATGTCACTTTCTAAAAAGTTGTCTATGATAAAAAGCGGAAATAGAATCACTGTGACAGATGTGAATATCTAATGGATAATAAATATGTGTCAGTTAAATATGTGAGGAATTTCAAAGAAGCTTGGCGTCATGTTTGATTGATTTGACAGTCTGCATTCCTTACATTCTGAAAATATGTCACTTTCTGGTTATATTTCCTGGGACCATTTCTAAAATATGTCACTTTCTGGTTATATTTCCTGGGACCATTTCAAAACCTTGGGTAAATTATGTCACTTTCTGGTCAAATCTCCTGTAGGACCAAATGCAACTTTTAAGCTACAAGTCCAATCTTTCTGAAACTTGGTATAGTTATTCATAAGTATAATCCCTCTCATATCCATGTCTTATTTTGGTCACGTTCTCAATATTTTAGATTTTAGCCGTCCCGGTCGCCATATCTCGGGAACTAGAGCAGCTATGTAAAAACTGATTACACTGTTGGAATCAGCATCCAAAACTAACTTAGAATACAGAATATCAAACTCATAGACAAATGCAATCATATAAAAAAAATTGTATATAGTAAATATAGGATAATGTACCAACTTTGGCACTGAATTGTGCGAAAAGTATAGCTGAAGTGTCAAAACTAATAGAATATTCGAAATCTACGCAAAAAACTGATCCAGAATCGTATAATTAAAATTTAGTTATAATTTTAATAATATGTATAAAAATATAATTCAAAAAGTCAACTCATACTATATATATGTGTACAAAGTATAGCGATTTTCAGTAACATTTCCAAATTGATATATTGAAAACCTATTATTTGCGATAACTCAGCAATTATAAGTCCAATCTTGTATTAATGGGTATCAAAATGTTCGTCTCTGCAAGAGCTTTCGAATGATACCAGTTTCAAGTTGATCGGACTTGTCATTCGGGTTTTAGAGTCAAATGTCACTTTTTGACCTAAAAAAAGGACTTAGGATTAAGTAAAATCACTGATATAGACCTCTAAAATAAAGAAAATCTAACATATTAACCCGTTTAAACAGAAGGAGTATTTAAAAAAAAGGTTTTTTTTTAATTTAAAAAAGAGAAGAAGAAAAATTTAAGTACTATCCGATGTAAAATGTTGAGTTTGATGAAAATTTGATTTTCTTTCGAATGGCGTAGGTTAGAAGTCTATAAGTAGTGTAGTTCCAGAGTTACAATGCTTTAAATGTCTAAAAATGGGAAAAAAACATCAAATTTCATATAGGGTAGTATCTAAATCCAAATATATCAAGCCGATCTCTTAGATATTTAAGCAAAATATTCTTTTAATAATTTTCTACAACTTTGTAAAGTTACAAGTGGCTGCGATATATATAAATAATTTTTTTACACTCTGAAACTTATATATATATATATATGTACAAATAGTAAAATGTTCGATATCTTTTTAATTATAAAAGATATTCAAATTCTGATTGCAGATTCGGAATCTACGCTTAAAACTGAGTCAAAATCAAATATAAAAAATTTTCGAAAAAATTCTCCAATACCCCCTTGGGTGAAAAGGTCCGTTTTAGTCAGGACCAAATTTAAATCCTGAACGGTATGAGATATAAAAAAAACTGATTATACCGTTGGAATCAGCGCCAAAATCTCTACAAGACTGTACTATAAAATAATTATTATTTTGAGAAAATTAAAAAATATTTAAAAATACCCCCTTCTTGGGTGAAAGGGTCCGTTAAAGAAATATCGTCATAACTTTTTAATTAGAAGAGATATTCAAATTCTGATTGCAGATTCGGAATCTACGCATAAATCCATCTCAGAAACAATTATAAAATAAAAATCTAAAAATTTTCGAAAAAATTCTCCCCCCCCCCCCCCTTGGAAAATTGATGTCACTTTTTGACATATCGTCCTAACTTTTTAATTAGAAGAGATATTCAAATTCTGATTGCAGATTCGGAATCTACGCATAAATCCATCTCAGAAACAATTATAAAATAAAAATCTAAAAATTTTCGAAAAAATTCTCCCTTGGAAAATTGATGTCACTTTTTGACACATCGTCCTAACTTTTTAATTAAAAGAGATATTCAAATTCTGATTGCAGATTCGGAATCTACGCATAAATCCATCTCAGAAACAATTATAAAATAAAAATCTAAAAATTTCGGAAAAAATTCTCCAATTTTTTTCACCCAATTTAACCCAATTTTAACCCCCCTAGGAAAATTGATGTCACTTTTTGACATATCGTCCTAACTTTTTAATTAAAAGAGATATTCAAATTCTGATAGCAGATTCGGAATCTACGCTTAAAACTGGGTCAGAACTATAAAAAAAATTTGAAAAAATTCTCCAATACCCCCCCCCCCCCCCCTTGGGTGAAAAGGTCCGTTTTAGTCAAGACCAAATTTAAATCCTGAACGGTATGAGATATAAAAAAACTGATTATACCGTTGGAATCAGCGTCAAAATCTCTACAAGACTGTACTATAAAATTATAATTAGTTTGAAAAAATAAAAAAATATTCGCAAAAAACGCTTAAACGTGCTCTAAATCGCTTGAAAATAGTGCCAAAATGCTTATATTTGAGTAAAATATCACATTGTGAAATTATATCAGATTTTCATTGTAAGCAACGTAGTCCATTAGTGACACATCGTCATAACTTTTTAATTAGAAGAGATATTCAAATTCTGATTGCAGATTCGGAATCTACGCATAAATCCATCTCAGAAACAATTATAAAATAAAAATCTAAAAATTTTCGAAAAAATTCTCCAATACCCCCCTTTTTTTCCCTTGGGAAAAAATATTCGTTAATGTCAAAATGTCCAAACTTTTTAATTAGAAGAGATATTCAAATTCTGATTGCAGATTCTGAATCTACACATAAAACTGATTCAGAAACAACTATCAAATAAAATTCTAAAATAAAAATTAGCTTAGAAAATTTTGATGTCATTTTCTGGTCAAATTTCCTGTAGGACCAAATGCAACTTTTAAACTATAACTCTAATCATTATGAAACTTGACATAGTTCTTAATAACAGTTATCCCTATCATATTCACTTATTATATTGATTACGGTCCTTCACAAAAAATTTTGGCCATTTTCGGACCGAAAATCTCGGGACCTATACATGATACAAAAAAACTGTAGGCAGGGCTGAACTCAGTATAAAAAACTACCTTAGACACCCGAATGTTAAAGAAAAATATAAACGGGATCATAAAATCTTTTTTTAAAAATTTATAAGAAAAATTAAAAAAAAAATAATAAAAAATCCCGCGATATAATCCCAAGGTACCCCCCCCCCCCCCTTGGGTATATATCCCGAAAAGAAATAGAAAGCTAGAAATAGAAATAAAAGCTCTTCAACTTAACAAGTCCATCACAACGAGCATTCACGCCGCAACTCCTACAAACCAGCTTCCTAAAAGACAGCACGCTCCTTTTTGGAACCGTATTTTAAATAACCTCAAACAACAATTACGCAAATCCTTAAAAAATCTAAGAAAAACCAACTCTCACAATAACATTCAACATTACTTCTTCCTTAAAACTCCAATCAGAAATTAAAAGAGCAAAAAAACAAGTCTGGAAAAATTTTTGTAATCAAACTCCAACAAACCCATGGTCAATCATCAACAAACTTACACACAAAAAACATACAGCATCACTCTCTAATCTTCTTTCAAATAATCAAGGTTCAACATTTATCAACCACCCTTCACTTAACACTCTATTTCACGCCGACACTAATGTAACCGACAATATTACCCATACACTTATTAGAATGGAAACAAAAACATACCTACTAAATAACTCCATTAACTCACACCCAGAAATTACAATCAAAGAACTAAGCAAAACCATTGATTCCATGAAAAACAAATCTTCTAGCAGCCTTGACTTCATCTCCATTAAACACGTGAAGAAAGCCTACCACATACTACACCCTCATCTCCTCAACATATTTAACGCCTGCCTCAGACTCAAATATTTGGAAAATATGTAAACTAGTGCTAATCCCCAAATCAAATCGAAACCACAATTCAATCAAAAACTGGCGACCAATTTCTCTATTACCAACCCTAGGCAAAATCCTTTAAAAAATTCTACGAAAACGCATGATCCACTACATCCTCAAAAATAACCTAATACACCCGAATCAATTGGCATATTTACCAAATAAAAGCACCGAATTGGCCCTATCTCGCCTAACCCTTTACCTAGAAAAAACACTAAATAACCAAAATATCGCGACAACCACATTTCTTGATATCGAAAATGCTTTCAACGCAGCATGGCACCCTTCAATCATCAATAACCTCATCGACAAAAAAAATACCCTACATACATAATCAAATTCATAAACAACTACCTTCAAAAGCGCATTCTCATCCTACTACATAACAACAATACATACATTCAGAAACTAACTCTCTCCACTCCGCAAGGGGGTAGCCTATCAGATATCCTATGGTTAATCCTCATCAACCCCATTCTTAATTTTATCAACTCAAAATCCGACTTTGCCCAATGCTACTCTGATGACATCTTATTCACCTTCTCAAACACACTACAACTAAACAACATCAATCGCACTGCTAATCTAATCAAACAAATACAAACAATGGCCACCAACTACAAAGTCTCCTTCAACTCAAACAAACTAAAACTTATACACTTCACACGAAAAAGAATAACTCCACTACCACTGAAACTAAACACATCAACATCACTCACTCCTGAAACACATAAAATATCTAGGCGTCACATTTCAATCTAATCTAAAATTTACACTCCACCTCAAAAACCTATACACAAAACTCTCACCAACACTATTCTCTCTAAGAAAAGCTATCTCATATAAGTGGGGTCTTCATCCAAAAATCTCTAAGTACATCTACAAATCTATCATACTTCCAGTCATACAATATGGCTCACTTGCCTGGGGAAGCTCACTCAAATTCCAAAACTCACTAACCCACCTCAACAAAATACACCCCCTTTGCTTACTCACAATAACAAACGCGTTTCACACTACTTCTACAGCAAAACTTGAACTTCTTACACATACTCTACCCTTACACCTAAACCTTAAGAAAAACATAATTAAAAAATATCTTACTACCTTCCACTCTACACCAGCTCGACATAACTTCACGAACCTTTACTCAACTCACACCTCGCCTTCTCTCACCTTTTTCAATTCCCTTCTTGAACAATATATGCCACAACTTACTCACTACCAGGTTTTACCACACTTACACCCATACTCCCTAGTTAACCCATCGAAATCGACCCCATACTCAACTCATATATGCCACCACAAATTCTTAGCACTCAACTCCATAAAACATCAACGCGACTCAAATGCGCACCACCAACTCTCAATTTTTACCGACGGTTCAAAATCACGCAACAAAGCAACCGCTGCATGCGCTTTTTTTAATCACAATACAAGCACTCCTTTCTTCACACAACAAATGCAGACAGACAATAACACCTCCGCATACGAAACTGAAACCCTAGCACTCCTAACATCATGGAACCACATCATTGATAACCTAACCTTTTTTACATCCAAATTCAAGCACATAATCTTTTTCACGGACTCACAAAACACAATAAAAGACCTACAACTTAACAGAAAAATTCCCCTTTCAACACTAAACCTAGCCAAGAAATTAATTAACCTTAGCAACCATTTCTCAATTAAACTATTCTGGTGCCCCGTCCATTCCTCCTCCTTTGAAATTTTTTTAGTAGATCTCCTATGTAAATCCACATTCATAACACCACAACATTTCTTAAGCCACGCCCTCCCTCTATCCACTTTTGAAACATCCATAAATATCTCAACTACAAACGAATGGCTTCACTCAAACAACATACCTACCCCCTTATCCCAATTTGCACTAAATAAAAACATTACTCTTCCTCGCAACATTATAAGATGGTTCACCTCACATTGCCCTTGTTACGCTTACTTCTACAACTTTAATTTGCACTCTAACCCTTTTTGCAGATTCGGCTGCCATTATATCGAAACTCCAATTCACATTATCCTCTATTGCCCAATATTCTCATCAGAACGAACCAAACTCATTGAAAAAACACATTTATATTTTAAAGATCTTCCCTCCTCTCTACTAAAATTCTTATCATATCCCAAAATCATTCACCACATCTCTCTTTTCCTTAATACAATAGAACCATTACTCTCTACCCACCAACACTTAATTCCACCCTTATTTAAACACCTTGCATAATCATACACAGGCAACCTAATTTATACTCTTTCACCTCACCAAGCTTTCTTATTTCTACTTTAGATCCTAAACCCACTACACATCCTTACTTTTACAAGTTAGCAATTCATGCAAGCATATCAACCAACGTTGGAAAGTGCTTAGTTATCTCCTACCTACCTACATATAATATAAAAATCACAAAATAATTTTTAAAACACAATAAAATGTTTAACTTATTAGGATATATTTTTTTATACAGTTGAGATCCTTGAGTTCAAAAGAGTCCAAGCAAGAAAAAATTAGAGTAATTAATTTTTTCCTTTCATAATTTAAGTTTTTTTTATTTTTTTTAGTACTAAATTGTTACATTTTTTATAAAGGCATGTACAGCGACTCTTCCCCTTCCATTAGCGAGTTTTCTGAGTTAGAAGATCATGTTTCATTATATGAGACTGAAGAATGTTATAGTGATTTTTCCGATGGAATGCTTTCTAATTTAGAAGATGAGGAAACTCATGAGTATTGTCTTTTGAAAGATGGGGAGACAAAATGGTATCATGACGATTTTAATTATTCAAGTAAAGAAAGGTGTCATAATAGCATATCAATGAAGCCAGGTCCAACAAGTTATGATTGCTCAAGGATAGAAGATGAGTACACAGCTTTTATGCAATTTTTTCCACCAAAAATTTTGAATACAATAATGAAGCGGACTAACATTGAAGGCAAAGTTGTGATGGGTGATAGCTGGGTGGAGCTTGATACCGTAAAGTTTGAAGCTTATTTTGGCCTATTGATTCTTGCTGGAGTTTTCAAATCCAAAAACGAGTCCACTGCCAGCTTATGGGATGATGATACTGGGAGAAATAATTTTAGAGCTACAATGTCTCTGAAAAACTTCAAAATGATTTCAAGAGTTTTACGATTTGATGACAAAAAACAAGGGAAAATAGAAAAGAAAAAAACAAGTTATCTCCAATTCAAGAAATTTGGGATGAATGGGTTGCTATTCTACCAAAACTTTTCAATCCCGGTTTTCAAGTAACAGTAGATGAGCAGCTCAGAAGCTTCAGGGGAAATTGTCCTTTTAGACATTACATTCCTACCAAACCAGATAAATATGGATTAAAGTTTTGGATTTTAGCAGATGTTGAGAGTTTTTACGTATGGAACATCCAGCCATATTTGGGAAAGCAACCTGGAAATGCAGCTGAAAAAAATCAAGGAGAGCGTGTAGTGATGGATATGACAAAAGGACTAAAGGGTCACAACGTGACGTGTGACAATTTTTTTACATCTTTGAACCTGTCTAAAAGACTCTTAACCCTATTAGTGCTGGGCAAAATTTGTCCGCTCAAGTGCTGGGGGGCGTAAAGTGCCCCCGCCCCCCTATTTTTCTCAGATATTAATAAGTTTTTATAAATATTTTTGATGTTACATATATATTTCAACTATGCTGAATTCAGTGGTGATGTCCATTTTTTATCAAAATCAATCAAACCTGTCAAAAAATTGATTTATATTTGACAGCTCATCTCAAAAAGGAACTTTTTATTTAAATAATTATATAAAGTTTTTTACGCATGTATACCCATTTTCAAATATGCTGAATTCAGTGGTGATATTCATTTTTTTATCAAAATCAATCAAACCTGTCAAAAAATTGATCTAAATGTGACAGTTCATCTCAAAAAGGAACTTTTTATCTAAATAAGTATATGAAGTTTTTTACACATGTATACCCATTTTCAAATATGCTGAATTCAGTGGTGATATTCATTTTTTATGAAAATCAATCAAACCTGTCAAAAAATTGATCTAAATGTGACAGCTCATCTCAAAAGGGAACTTTTTATCTAAATAAGTTTATAATGTTTTTTACACATGTATACCCATTTTCAAATATGCTGAATTCAGTGGCGATGGTCATTTTTTATGAAAATCAATCAAACCTGTCAAAAAATTGATCTAAATGTGACAGCTCATCTCAAAAAGGAACTTTTTATCTAGATAAGTATATAAAGTTTTTTACACATGTATACCCATTTTCAAATATGCTGAATTCAGTGGTGATATTCATTTTTTATGAAAATCAATCAAACCTGTCAAAAAATTGATCTAAATGTGACAGCTCATCTTAAAAGGGAACTTTTTATCTAAATAAGTTTATAATGTTTTTTACACATGTATACCCATTTTCAAATATGCTGAATTCAGTGGTGATAGTCATTTTTTATGAAAATCAATCAAACCTGTCAAAAAATTGATCTAAATGTGACAGCTCATCTCAAAAAGGAACTTTTTATCTAGATAAGTATATAAAGTTTTTTACACATGTATACCCATTTTTAAATATGCTAAATTCAGTGGTGATATTTATTTTTTATGAAAATCAATCAAACCTGTCAAAAAATTGATCTAAATGTGACAGCTCATCTCAAAAAGGAACTTTTTATCTAAATAATTATATAAAGTTTTTTACACATGTATACCCATTTTCAAATATGCTGAATTCAGTGGTGATATTCATTTTTTTATGAAAATCATTCAAACCTGTCAAAAAAGTGATTTACATATGACAGCTCATCTCAAAAAAGAAACTTATCTAATGTTTTTTACATATATACACCCATTTTCAAGCGATGATATTCATTTTTTTTATAAAAATCAATTAAAGTTATCAAAGCATTGATTTATATATGACAGCTCATCTTAAAAAGAAACTTTTTATCTAAGTAATAATATAAAGTTTTTTACACATATATACCCATTTTTAAACATGCGTAATTCAGTGGTGATATTCATTTTTTTATAAAAATCAATCAAAACTGTCAAAAAATTGATTTATCCCAAAAAGAAAGGATCAGGCACGGTTTTTTGAATTAGAGAATTACGTTTAATAGAAAGTATAGGGAGGTTATGAAGTTTACCATGTATGGCATTTTACACACATATACCCATTTTCAAGTAGGCTGTGTTTACTGGTTATATTCCTTTTTTTATATGAATATTAGTCAAACCTGACAAAATAATTTAAATATGACAGCCCATGTCAAAATTAAAATTTTAATTCTTTTAAAGTTTTTTATACATTTCAAGTATGCAGAATTTAATGGTGATATTCATTTTTTATGAAATCAATAAAACCTGTCAAAAAATCGATTAAACCTGTAAATCAATGTCAAATATATAAACATAAAAATAACTTCTACTTGCAGTTTTCTCTGGTAATTATTTTCTTAATTTATTTAATAAACCAACTTTAGGTGTTTAATTCACTCAAAATGTTTCATTCTACAGTTACTTATGTAATTCGATAGGATCTCCATCTTTTTGGCTACAAATTCGTTATCGGCTCGTAGAATCTACGTCATATTATAATTTACAGTATGTAATTTTAGTATTCATTCTATGATGATCCTTTCTTGGTAGCTCTTTTTTCATTAGAAATTTATATTTTTCAATGTGTGTTCGAAAATTTTTTTATAAGGATAAAATTCCTTTTTTCCTCCCAGGCCTGAATATTTGTCAACCAATCTCATTTCAAAGGTTTTTTTCTGATGAATCATTCGTGATGTTGATTGTTCAATTACAAAGTTGTCAACGTTCTTCATCTAAAAAATTACTTCTTTGACACAAAAGGAAAAAGATGGACAAATTCAATTTAAATTAAAAATATCTTGATAATGACTAAATTCTCACAAATTGGCATCTGTGCCATTTTTGATAAATCTGACCTATTCTAAATTTTCAGATTTCCTACCCATCTTAGCTAAATGTTAACTGTAATCCTAGATGATAAGCTATAGATTTAAATATTTTTCATTCGTTAAAGAGGAACTTCTTTTTCACAGTCAAAATTTTTTTTGAAGTATATAATTAAACCACTTCCTAGTTCATTAGAACATGGTAGATCTTCCATTTAGTAAAGATACATATATTTTTTTAATTATTTGTTTTGATCACATGTTCTCTTTTCAATTAGTTTTCAACTTGGTTCCTTCTCTCATACAAATTTTCAAAAGATTTTATAATACGTTTTATATTTTTTAATAAATATTTTATACTCAAGATGATTGTAGAAAGTATTATAAGCCAAAATATACAAAAAAAAAATAGTATATTTTTACTATATACCTAATATGCAGCCATTTTTTGAAATTTTTTACAGAACTGATTTTCAGGCATACATTACTAATTCAATTGCAACTTCGAGATATTTTTTAACCGCATTATCCAAAATCCAGTACAGAAATAAAATAAGTATAGTCGATTTAGTATAAAACAGATATTTTATTTTTTTGAAAATATTTTTGAAGACAGTATCTAAAAGTAAACCGCAAATCTGATTCAAGCTTTCAGATATTTTAAAACCATAAATGCCAAACCTGAGTCCAAAAATTAAACCAGCATCTTCCATTTGGCATAAAAACAGATATTTTATTTAAATTTCAAAAATATTTCTGTAGACATTAGACGTAAATCGAAAATTTGATTGACACTTTCAGACATTTAAAACCTCTAAATGCAAAAAATGATTTCAGAAATAAAAATTATCATGGTCGAATTGGTATAAAAACAAATATTTCATGTAAAATTAGAGAGGATATTTTGGGATATAGTTTTCAGACATAAACCGCAAATTTGATTGACACTAGCAGTAAAACCTCTAAGTGCGAAAACTGTGTTCAGAAATGAAATCATCATGATCTATTTGCTATAAAAACATATATTTCATGTAAAATTTGAATCAATATTTTTGAAAACAAATTTTAGAACTAAACGCAAATTTAATTGATACGTATATGTATTTTCAAATTCAAACTGCAAAAATTGAGTCCATAAATGAAACTAGCATGGTTGATTTGGTATAAAAACATATATTTAATTGTAAAAATTGGATGAATGTTTTTGGAGACAATTTTTAGAAGTAAACCGCAAATTTGATTAACACTTATAGGTATTTTCACATCCTAAATGTAAAAAATGAGTTCAGAAATGAAAACAGCATGATTGATTTGGTATAAAAACATATATTTCAAGAGAATATTTTTGGAGACAATTTTCAGAAGTAAACCGCAAATTTAATTTATACTTATAGGTATTTTCACATCCTAAATGTAAAAAATGAGTTCAGAAATGAAAACAGCCTGATTGATTTGGTATAAAAACATATATTTCAAGAGAATATTTTTGGAGACAATTTTCAGAAGTAAACCGCAAATTTGATTTATACTTATAGGTATTTTCAAATCCTAAATGTAAAAAATGAGTTCAAAAATGAAAACAGCAAGATCGATTTGGTATAAAAACAAATATTTCATGTAAAATTGAGAGAAAATTTTTGGAGATAGCTTTTAGAAGTAAACCGCATATTTTGACTGATATTTTAAAACCTCTAAATGTGAAAAATGAGTTCAGAAATGAAAACAGCATGGTTGATTTGGTATAAAACATATATTTCATTGTAAAATTTGAATGAATGTTTTTGGAGACAATTTTTAGAATTAAACCGCAAATTTGATTAACACTTATAGGTATTTTCACATCCTAAACGTAAAAAATGAGTCCAGAAATGAAACTAGCATGGCCGATTTAGTATAACACATATATTTCATTGTAAAAGAATGAATGTTTTTGGAGATCATTTTTAGAAGTAAACCGCAAATTTGATTAACACTTATAGGTATTTCCAGATCCTAAACGTAAAAAATGAGTCCAGAAATGAAACCAGCATGGCCGATTTAGTATAACGCATATATTTTATGTAAAATGTGAAGGAATGTTTTTGGAGACAATTTTCACAAGTAAACCGCAAATTTGATAAATACTTATAGGTATTTTCAAATCCTAAATGTAAAAAATGAGTCCAGAAATGAAAACAGCATGACCGATTTAGTATAAAAACATATATTTTATGTAAAATTTGAAGATATATTTTATTAGATATATTTTTGATCAATCAAAATTTTGATTGACATTTTCTAAAAAGTAGCCATGATTATTGAAAAAATTAAATATATAAAGTGTTATGCGTTCCAAACTGTATATAATTATAAATTTTCAGGGTATTATATAATATAAATCCTAAGTTATAAGGTTAAGTACAGATAGTGTCAACATTTTGCTGAAAAATTTTAATTTTTGATTTTGATTGACAGTTTTGGACATGAAGGGGTCATTCAACTACCATGAAAATGGTTTCAAAAGATGCAGCTAGCGATTTTAGGAAAAGTCACAAAATTTGAAGGGATATGATTCAGCCAATTTTCTACAATTAATTTTTTAGTGAAGGGGGGCGTTTTACGCCCCCCCCCCAGCACTAATAGGGTTAAAGAGAGAAAAAAGACTTTGCTTGGTACAGTTCGTAAAAACAAAAAGTTTATACCACCAGCAATACTTGATATAAAAAAGCGCCATGTATTTTCTTCTGTGTTCTTGTTCACCGAAGAAAACATGCTTGTTTCGTATATGCCTAAAAAAACGTCTTCCTTTTATCTTCTTTTCATAAATCTAAAAGAATCGACGACTCTAAAGGAAAAAAAACCAGAAGTGATTATACATTACAACAAAACCAAAGTTGCTGTTGATGTAGTTGATCAAATGGTATCAAATTATTCAGTCAAAAGAAAAACAAAGCGCTGGCCCATTGTGGTTTTTAATAACATAATTGATTTCCGCACTTAATAGTTTTATTTTGTCAAAAGAGATTTTCATAAAAAAACAAAAATTGTTATGATGTCAGGCGAAAATATTTGGTTACACTAGGAAAAAACTTATAGAACCACTGATTAGGGCAAGGCCAAAACTGCCTAGAACGTTATCAAGCAAAAATTTGGTACTTAAAATAAAAAAAAGAAATAATCAAGAAGTTGAAGAAATTTTTCATGGGCCAAAAAAAGCAAGATGTCATCTTTGCATAAACACAAAAAATAAAATATCTCTGAAATGCTCTATTTGTGACTACTTTGTATGCAAAAATCATTTGAAATATGTTTGTATAAATTGTTCTATTTAATGTTTTATATTTTTGTGCCATTTCAATAAATTTTTCAGGTGAATTAAAATTTTGAAAAAAAGGTTGAAAACAGCCCAAGGAACCTATAAAGTTGGGAAAATAAGTGTACCATAAGGGTTAAAGGTAAATGTGCTATATCATCAGGAGAGTTATATGGAGGAACAATAAGCCTAAAGGGATACACAGAATGGAAGAAAAGGCATGCATAGTAAAAAATTTACAAAAACGTTAATAGAATCATCGAAACAACATACCCTCTCATACTCAATATTATAATAAAAACTGAAATTATAAATTAATTCAATAGAAGTTAGTACACGAAGCATAGCAAAATTTTCATTATTAAAAAGTGCTATTGATACAAAGTGAAATAAGCAATTGCCATTACCTATTGTCTTCAAAGGCACTAATGATTCATCAATATTATAGTCTTTCAAAATAAATAAAGAGTTAAAATCAATACAATTATTATAAAAGGAAGGTAACTCAAGCGCAAAAACCTCTTTTCTTAAACACCTTTTCACATAAAAGAAAATTTTTAAGTTTTAATAAAATAGTAGAAAAAGAATTATTTTTAATTAAAAGAAAATACTTTTGAAACCCCTCTAAAGAGAAATCATAACTGAAACCCAAAATATTCATGCAGCATGCAGTACAATGGAAAGATATATTATTAGAGATAAAATAATTGGCCTTTTGCATTGACAAATTTTCAGTCTTGACACTAGGTAATAAAACTTTTGACAAGTAGTGCAAAAAATAATATTTCTCACATTTGGGTTATAATTCAAATTGTGACACTTTGGATAGTTTTAGGATAGAAAAAGTAATAAAACTTGAATATTACAATAATTTGAAAAAAAAATTCTAGAAAAAATGGAAAATATTCTCCCATTTTATGATATAAAAATGGCGCTCTTTTTTTAACAAAAAGCCGCGGCTTACTCTGCGGCTTATTTTAGCCTCACGGGCAAAATTTAAATTAATAATTTGAAGGACATTTTATATTTTAGAAAAATATAGAATGCACAGGAAATTAAAGAAAAAAGGGCACATTATTCTTTATGACTTAAATATGTGTAAACAATGGTTTTTTTACTAATTTACTATGTTTATTGATGATAAAGACAAATTTTTTGTCTCTAAATTACGTTCTTGATGCTAGCGCACTCTGGCGCACTTTTTATCAATACCCCCATGATTTGCTATGGCAGTGGTGAATTTTAACAAGAAACTTGCTTCACTTTTCTCAAATAAAACGTTGTTTGGCTTTCTCAAGATAATAAAGCAAAATTACCTTTAGGTTTACCTTTTTCAGAAAAACAAGTTGCTATTTTGATGCATTTGGAATATAAAATACTAGCCGGTCCTGTGGTCGTTTCTCGCTTCGCTCGAAACATAGGATTCTTGGCACTGTGTATTTTGAGTTGCTAATAGTGTTATATGGTGTGGTGGTCAGTTTTTGGAATATTTGTATCTTCTCTGTGTATTTTTCTATTACACCATATAAAAATAGAGAGAAAAGATATTTCAACCAATCAGAATGCTTCAAGCGAAACTCACACTACAGATATATGAACACATCACACATATAAAAATCACACAAAACATATAAATAATTTTAACCAATCAGAGCTTCCGCGACACACAGACGCTGCTTATTATAATATAGTAGACTAGCGTCCGTGGTCGTTTCTCGCTTCGCTCGAAACATAGGATTCTGGGTAGTGTGTATATTGAGTTGCTAATTCAAATTCGCTTTGCTCAAAACGACCACGGGACCGGCTAGTTTTTTTTGTTTAGACTGCGCTCGAAACATAGAATTCTTGGTAGTGTGTATTTTGAGTTGCTAATAGTGTTATATGGTATGGTGATCAGTTTATTGTCCCGTGGTCGTATATGGTGAAATATGGTTTAGTGTTGAGTAATTTGTTTTTAAATACACACAAAACATATAAATAATTTCAACCAATCAGAATGCTTCAAGCGACACTCACAATACAGATATATGAACTCATCACACATATAAAAACACACACACAAAACATATAATAATTTCAACCAATCAGAATGCTTCAAGCGACATTCACACTACAGATATATGAACTCATCACACCATATAAAAATACACACAAAACATATAAATAATTTCAACCAATGAGAATGCTTCCAGCGACAGACACACACACAGACGCTAGCTTATTATAATATAGATTACTTCCAGATCATGATTTTCCAATTGGAACTCGGTATAAAGGTAAAGGTACCATATGGTGTTTTCATCGAGAAGGCACAATTGCGCCGCTTATATCGAAAAGCAGGCTTAATGCGGGATCGAACCCAACACATTGAGTTATCGAATCCAGGATCTAACCAACACTATTCACGCCCCTACTTATACCCTCAGTGTATGTTAAAAAATTGTATATAAAAGTGACAACACAATTGGATGTTCAACTTATATTGCTATAAGAAACTTGAAGCACGATAAAAGCTGTGCTGAATCCCATCTTGAAGACTTAATACGATGACAAAGTACTAAAACATCTTTTAAGACTTTAGAGGTTTTTTATGATTTTGAAAATCTACAAAACTCTTAAAGTTGAGAATAATTTTTTTTAAACTGTTTCTAATTTTAGCTGCGGGAGAGCTGCTTGCAAGTGTATAGTCTGACAAAGTTATTGATAACTTCCCAGTGATCGCTGAATACATAGGTCTTCAAGAAGAAAGACGTGAAATATTTGTTTTAAAAAGTTCGCAAAGCTGAAATAATGAACACGTGCGTCATTCACAAAATCTTCTGGAAATTATCAAGTGTATCAATACGGAGTGTTGTAAACCCTTTCTTGCAAATTTTAATAAATTTTTTCCTGAAAGGTAAAAAAAATTGTTTTGCATAATTTAAATATTGATAGCTTGGCAAAGCTTCGGTGCCATTTCCTATAGTAATTTTGAGGTAAATTTTGATACACCGAGGAGAAATTCTACTTTTGAACAATTATAATCTTAATGATTTGATGCAATCATACACTCCTTTATATATAATTATTCAGTATGTATAATAAACAAATGAGAAATAAATTATATAATTCACATATGCTATTGAAATACAGTAATTACCCTCAAATACGACTTAAATATTAATTAATTCTTCCAAGGCGTATAACTTCCCCATTTCTCGACCAAATCATATTGTCATACACCAAGTCAAAGCTTATATAATGAACTTTAATGCTGTACACCTTATTTTGAAGTTAAATTAACACATGTGAAAGTTCATTTTAGCTGTACCAAATGATCAAAGAATATGTATCTTCTTAGAAGAAATTAAGTGATTTTTCTCATTTCGTTAACAATTTAGTATTTCATTTACCGAAAAAAATGTCAATTTTTAGCGTTAAATGCAGGAAAAGTTTACAATCATAAACTCCCTGATATTGGTTTACCTCGCACACCTCATATGTGTCGGGATTTATGACTTTTGGGGATTCTACTGTATATAAATAAATATTTTTTTAAAAACAAAAACTTTATTTGAAATATAATACAAGTATGTTGTAGGTGTTTTTTGAAAAAAAAATTTTCATCTGTATATTTGTTCTTTAACTTTTATTTTTAGGTTTTTACCTCCTCTGGTTCCAATTTCTTCAACAAAACAGGGCTTATTAGTGGTAATGTTGAACGGGCATTTTGGCTCATTATTTCAAGCTCAGCACATGAAAAATCTTGGATTGAGTAAATACTTTGATGAATTTTGCCCCTCTTTGCAGAAAATCGATGCCAAAAGAAAAACTTTCATGGAACGTCTTAGTTGTGTAAATGTTTGAATTATTTCTGCTCAATTAAAGAGAAAAACAAACATTCATCATTCTGCCTTTCTGAAGATTCAATGAATTCAGAAAATGAAAAGTATGATGAAGAGGATGAAATAGAAAATGTTGAATCTGAAAAGTTTTAATCTCAATATTTTCTAAAAAATTGAGAAAATTTTTTCTATAAAATAAAAGTTGTTAGCCTTCTGTTTTTTTAAGTAGGTATCAACTAAAAGTGGAAGGGTGTAGGTAAAGTTGACATTGGTTGACAATGAGACGGGGGGGGGGGGGGTGAGGGAACAGAAATAAGCAAAAATTGGTTGACGTCAGTTGTGAAGGACCCCTTAACTGAATAAAAAACGTTTGATGATCCGAATATTCTCTTCACTCGCTTGACAAACATAATTTCATAATCAATATTAGTTAATACGAAGATTTATACCCGTAATAAATTTAAATACAAATAGTTTCATAATCCATGGATGATGTTTGGTCTCCTCAAATCCATACAAGTCAGGGATATTTATATCGTAAAATATAAAAAAATACAGGCATTAGGTACTATTCTTTCAAAGTTAAGTTTTTGTTTTATAGAAAAAAATAGATTAATCTATTAATTAATATACTAAAAAACAATTATTATACCTCAATCATTAAATCTAGCAAAACTACCAAAGACAATTGGAAAAAAACTAAGTTCTTTTTTGAAACAAGAAACTGATGAGTCTTTTTCAATAAAACATAATGGTTTTCAAATTACTGATGACTCTAAATTGTCTAATCTTTTTAACTCTTATTTTTCTTCCACCTTAACTTGTTCAAACATGGATGAGAATTTTACAAACTACTTAAACAACCACTGAACTTTTTATTTGAAAAAATTACTAGATTTAGTTTTTATTTTTAGGTACTTGAAAATTAATAATAGTGTAAATATCTATGGAATTTCATCCATATATATTAAATTTATCTCTTTCCATTTATTGTAAATATTTTCTTAATTGGATGTAATTCTTGTATCGAACATTGTATTTTTCATCATTTCAAAAAGTCTAGGGTTGTTCCTGTCTATAAAAAAAGGTAGTAAACATGAAATTCTAACTATAGAGCGATTTTATCCTTCCAGTATTATCTAAGATATTTGAAAAAGTTTTGCATAAAAAAACAATGAATTCATGAATATATATTTCTCTTTTTTTCATTAATCAGTTGGGCTTCAGAGCAAATGATTCTATTTAACATTTGCATAGCGTTTTCATCAATAGTGTATATAATTATCTTGACAAAAATGCAACAGTTTTTTCAATATTTATTGATGGGCCTTTGACTCTATTTCTTATGATAAGCTTTTAACTAAACTTCGTTTTATGGGTTTGGTATACATTCACTTCAATTAATGTCCTCTTATTTGAAAAATAGATCACAATGTGTGTTTATAAAGAATATCTTTTCTAATCCTTCTTCTATTTTGTATGGGATATCTCGGTCTATTCTGTGTCCTCTATTATTGTCAATTTTTAAAAACAATATTTCCTGGACAAATTCTTCTTATGAATTCCTAATATATGGTGATGATTTAATAGTTCTCATTCCTTTTAATGCATCCTTCTGTTCATCTGATTTTAATTTCTTTTTGTTCAATTATTTGGGGGTAAACTTTGATAAATCGAAATCTCTTTGTTTTATTAATAAAATTTCCAAAAATTTGCCTGATTTTGGTTTTGAGTATGTATCAGAATTTAATTTATTGGGCTTGATTGTAAATAATAAATGAAGTTGGAAACCCCATATTAAATTTGTATCTCGTATAATTTCCTTGCTCAGAGTTTGTAAAAATATGTTTCCTATGAATATAAAACTTTTACTGTACAAATCCTTGTTTCTACCACCCATAACATAAAGTAATGAGAATTGGGGATTTTCTGATAGTTATGTGATATTCACCCTACAGAAAAAAGCTATTCGTTTAGTTTTCAATAAATTCTATCTTTCTCACACCACTCAATTGTTCTATACCAATAATCTATTGAAGTTCCAGAATATCTATAATGTATGAATTTCTCTTTCAAAAAATTAGTTCCTAATTTCACAAGAACATGGTTGGTATTAATGAAGCTATCAATCAATACACTTTAAGAAACCTTTCACAAGTTATTTTTTCTCCGATTAAATCAAATTTCATCTAAAAAGTCCTTGAAGTATGGGGTTAGTTTAACTGTAATGGAGACGTTAATAATCCCATTACATATCTTAAAAATACTCCTATTAGTTACTTCATATCTTTTTACAATAATTATGTTTTTGTGAATCGTGTTATTAATGAAAAATACGTAATTTCTCACCTTCGTTTTCCTTTGATTCATATTTTATTCTTGTTTACTCTAAATAATATAAGTTGTATATATTCATTTACTTTTATTATAATTATTTTTACTCTATATGCATATAATCGGTTGTATAACCTTTTGTAATACCTTGCGAACACATCTCGTTTTTTTGTTTGCTAAATAAATTTATTTTTTCCTCTTCTGTCTACGTATTAAATTATATTATGAGATTATGATGATAACTTATCAACTTTAATTGTTGATTTTATGAACCAACAAAATTTTTATATTTAATTTGTTAAAAGTATTGTTAAATCTAACGGATAATGTAATTTACAAGCTGTGCAATTATCGAGCATGAAAACACCCCACTGTACATTTACCTTTTTTAAATGTAAAGAATATTAAATTTTCAAATATTTGTATTAAGTGAATTCTGAATTGAATGAAAAAATCAAAAATTATTTTAATTGAGTATTTTAAAATATTATTTTTTTTTAAATAATTTTTAATTTTTCCTTTGGACATAATTTGTCTACGTTATCACTGGTCGGGTAGTGTTGTTATTATTATAACTTCTTAAAAAATTAAAAAACCAAAAAAAATATAAAATCTTTAAAACCAAAAAAAATGACGTCACATATGCCTAATCCTTTTCCTTCTGCTTCTCTTTATGTTGGTGATTTACCTCTCAATTGTGATGAAGCTGCTCTTTTTGAAAAATTTAGTCCAATTGGACCTGTTTTGTCAATTCGTGTTTGTAGAGATTTAACTACGAGAAAATCTCTCGGCTATGCTTATGTAAATTATCACCAAGCTTCACATGGTATTTGTTTTCTACCTTAATAATATTTTAATTCTTTTTGATTTTTTTTTATAGCTGAGATTGCTTTACAAACTATGAATTATGAATCGATGAATGATAAAACGATACGTATTATGTGGTCTCAAAGAGATCCGTCTCTGCGTAGATCCGGTGAAGGCAACATTTTTATCAAAAATTTGGATAAGTCTATAAATAACAAATCCATGCACGATACCTTCTGTAATTTTGGAAATATTTTGTCTTGCAAGGTATTTTTACTTTTTGTACAATTAAAATTTTTATCTGCCTTCGATTTGTCATTTTATATATAATACTCTAATTACCAAAACCCATTAATACTTTAAAATTATTAAATCGTTTGCGTCATTTGAAAATTATAATTCAATCAAATATATTAATGTGATACTTTATAAATCGTTTGCGTCATTTGAAAATTATAATACAATCAAATGTATTAATGTGATACTTTAATAACCTAAATTAGATAATCTATGCAATATTGAACCTATTTTCTTATTGTTTCCCTCTTTTCTTTTTCTGACATTCACAATTTGAAACCGACTAATGTCATCAAGCCAAATTCTCTCACTCTTACTGTAATTTGTTAATCCCACAGATTAATCATGTGATAGTATTTTTTAGAAGTACTAGTAACCCGAATCAGGTTTAACACTTAATGAATGTAAAGGGAAAAGTTGTGGCATTTACACCAATCAAGGATATCATTGCAGTTTGATAAATGTACTAAATTCTATTTTTAAAATTCTTAGCGATTATCATTAAATTCATAAGAGTATGAACGAGGGCTGTGGAATCGAAAGGAAAATATTCATACTTATTAACTCCGACTCTTGCTCCAAATTTTTAGAACTTAATATTTTTAAAACCAAGTCTTCCGGTTTCCTCTGAAAAAGGGTTACTCCATAAGATTACAAAAACAAAACTTTTTTTCGATTTATTTAAATTACATAAAATAATTATATTTTAATTTTTTAAAACGCGACTCTGGCTTCTAAATCTCCAGCTTTGCAACCCTCGTATCAACTGCGTTCATTCTATTTTTGAGTCCTTTCATTTTAATAGTAGTAATCCAATTTTTATTAAAAAACGTTAACACACAATCTTTCTCATCCGGATACTCCTAATCTTTTTTTCCCTAGAGTTACTAGAATTAACAGTAATTTTTAAATAATATGAGGTTTATTTTTTCTAAACCTCATGTGTTATTATGCTTTATTAAACATATTTCTGACGAATCGCTCAGTAACCTTAATTCATTTTTTTGATAATATCACTGATTTAAAAGTTAAGTGTTTTAATTTATCTCCCACACTTCAAAATTTCTATACATGCACTCGCGAGCTCCGTATTTTTTAGTCTCGTATCTTTTGGCGCAGACATTTTCGCGTGCCTGCATACTCTATCCCCAATACTAAACGAATCCTGCATCATTAGGGTTATGACTTCAAAGAATTTTTTTATTTTTACTGCCCTGTCATTTTTTCAAGTGAATTATTTTATAAAAACAAAAATAAAAAACATTTTGAATTTCAACAAAAAACTTTCCCCAGCCTCTAAAATCCACCTTTCTTGCACGAGACACCGACAATTAAAAAAACAAATAAAAACTTCAACTTTTGTTAAATTAAAATGGTTTTAAAAAGGATAAATTTTTGACCTCTATTCACCTATCAAAAAGACGAAAGATTGAAACAACAGAATTTTCATGCATTCTGAATATGTTAAAAACTAGTGAATTATCATTCAGCTCTGATTCCAGTGAAGATGAGTTTAATTTAGAAAACTGCAAAAAAAGAAAAAACAAACGCTCTACATCACAATCCTTAAATGGGTGACAAGTCTCTCCCTACAAATAAAGTATGTTTAAGTCTTTTTGAAAACCGAATAAACTTGCCAACTCTATCACAATCTGGAATATTTAAAAGTATGATTGCGAGTGGTAAATCAATGCAATTAAAAATTAAGAAAAACTTGGAAACAAAGAAAATTTTGCTTACATTTTGATGGCAAAAGATTGCTAGTTAATAAAAATGATAAAAAAAATCTTGAAGAATATCAAGTAATGTGTCTTCAATATCCTAAGCACAAAATTAATTTAGGAATATTCGGAACTAATGACAACTCCGCATAAAGCATTTCAGAAGGATTAATAAAGCTTCTAGATGAAAATGTTCCATGGTCTAACATAAAAATGATTATATGTGATACTACGCCTACAAATACTGGTCGTTTTGCAGGAGTTGTAGTAAGACTTCGGCACAAAATGTTAAATTTAGTTTTAACTAAACCTCAATTTGTTGGTTGCCAACATCGCATTTTAGGCAGAAATTTAAGACATATTCTTGATTATTATTTTCGATTAATCTCAATTGATCCATGTATGAACTATCAATTTATAAAAATAATAGTTAAAATTATGATTAAAAAAGTTATATACACCTGAAATTGAAATGCCTGATTTTGAAAACCTTGATTGTAGAGATGACTTAAAATTTTTGTTTACTTCATGTTATGGGTATAGAATTTTTAAAGAAAAAGACAAGTTGCCTGCAATAAATTAGAAAGCATTACCTGTACTACATAACGCTCGATAGAATTCCAGAACAATTTATGCTCTTATTGCATATTTTCTTTTACCTGATCATAGGAAAAAATTAGAAAAAGCTTGGAATTTTATAGCCTGCTGTTGGCAAGAAGTATGGTTCTCTGATAAAAAAAATTCAGTAAAACAACTACGAAAACACAAATTGCAAAAGTTCTGAAAAGTGCTTTAAAAATCACTGGGTAAAAGATACATCGGTTATAGACATACCGAGAACAAATGTTATTAGAAAGGGCAATAAAACTGCTAGAAGAACTGAAAAAGCCTGCAAAATGGACAAATATTTAAATATGTTTTAAAATATACTTTCAATTAAATTTTAAATAAAATGTTTAAAATATTTTTTTATAAAATAACAAAGTGCATTCTGGGGTAACTATTTGAAAAATAAATTAATTTTAATGGCATATTTTATTTTTATATAAAAAAGTTCATTGAAAAATACTGCAGGGTAAACAATAAAAAAAATTCATAACCCTAGGCTTCTTATATTGTTTTAAATGTATTTTATTTATCAAAACCCACAAACTTAGTATGTTTTTTAGACGACATAATATATTCACTTTTTATATCTACGTTTGGTGCTTTCTTAACCATTTTTAATTCTATTTCTTTCTTTTGAAATTCTATCTTGTATTTTTGTAAAATAAAAGTAAATAACCTATATTAATAAAATTAAATAATTTATTTAAGTTTGTAACGAAAATTTTTATTATATTGTTGACCATTTCTTTAAATAAAGGTGCTATCAATTTGAATTCTGTTATAAAGATTTGATTTTTAAAAATTGCGTGTTCTAGTACTTTACTTTATCCCTTCGAGTTACTGTAATCAATAACGATAAACCTTTTAAGCTTTAAATGATAGAGAATACTTTTTTTGTGCAATTAAAAATATGAGCTCTTCTGAAAAATTTATGGCCTCTTGTTCAAATTGCTGGCTACCTTACTGCCTCTCATCAACAATAGATCATTTGAGTATTGAATCAGATGAACTGGAAATAAAAAAGAATTAGATTTTAATTACCCATTTAAAGACGTCACCTTGAAACGAAATGTAATTTCGAAAATCTATCCACAAGTATCCAAATTTGTATTGGTTTATTGTACTAAATAATCGTTGATTACTTTTTTCCCAGAAATGAGCCTCTCTTACTAAGCATATAAAATATGTCAGGTGAAAATTGTATAAAAAAATAAAATGCTTAAAAATTCTCTAAGATGCAGGTAGGAAAGGAAAGGAGAGTTGAATCGAACGTAGAAATGAGAACTAGTGATCAAGAAATAAACGGTAATGGTAACTTTGATTGGCCCTATATAATCATGTAGTAGCCCTTAGAGCAGTGGTTCTTAACCTTTTTTACCTATGTATCCCTTTTCTCTCTTTTCTTCTTGGTGGACCCCTTCATTGGACATAAAAATATAAATTATTTAATATTTTTCGCTAATAAAATTTTTGAGGTTATAATAAACTTTTTCTGGAAGATGAAAAAGAGGCCATGCTTCTCGCCGTACAAAGTATCTTTGTTGGGCACCTTTAGTAATTGAGGAGTTTGACAGGTACATTTCGGGTGGAGAGCTGCATGAGAAATACAAATGTTTGCGAAGACCATTTAATATCCAAGCCAAGGATCTTTCAAAAGAAGAGTCTTCTATCCAAAATTTTCAAGAGGAGCTTATAGAGATCCAGCATTAGGAAACTCTTTGTTTTAACTATCAGCGACAAGCTAAGTGTGTTCTGGTGTGCTGTGAAAAAGAAATTAGTCCTTGGATTCGAGGCTGTGCTTGTGTTATTGCCTTTCGATACAACCTATTTGTTTGAATCACGATTTGCAGCTTTGACTGCCATCAAAACTAAAAGCTAAGGTTGAAGCTTTGGCTGCAACCGAAATATGATTTGAGGGTAGCACTTTTCAAGACTGAACTAAGAATAGAGAAACTTAGCAACATGATTCAAGCCCAAGGCTCCAATTAAAATTAATTTACCATTTCACACCTTTAGAGCTTGTTTTTAAAGAATGTGACAGAATATTATTTCAGAAGTGGTTGATCCCCAAAGTGGTCGATATCGATCGAGATAGTCATGTAAGTATATAAACAAAATAATCGTTGGCTCCCCTTACTTTTAAAATTGAAAGATAAACCTAGTCTTTAATAATTAATTTTTATCAAATTATGCACATACGAAACTAAAAGTAAGGGGAGCCAACGATATATTTAAAAAGAATAAATATTTTTTGATTTGAACATTTTTCGATTCTTTGATTATTCGACAAATATAATATTTAAAATCGTGCAAATTGCAAAGTATAGGTAATAACTTTTGTAACATCGTATGAGGTAGCAAAATATGAACAGAAAGTTTGATATTTTTTGATTTTTTAAAGAATATTTTTCGATTCTTTGATTACAGAATTTTATTTTGATTATTTGACAAATATAATATTTAAAATCGTGCAAATTGCAAAGTATAGGTAATAACTTTTGTAACATCCTATGAGGTAGCAAAATATGAACAGAAAGTTTGATATTTTTTGATTTTTTAAAGAATATTTTTCGATTCTTTGATTACAGAATTTTATTTTGATTATTTGATAAAATATATTATTTAATATCGTGAAAAAATTAATAACTTATCTAACATCCTCTCCCCGAATGAGGTATATCAAATCTTACATCTAGCAAAATATGAACTGATAGGTTGGAGATGAACCATCGTAGTATGCAGGTATGATGTATATAGGTAATAACTTATGTAGCATCGTCTCCCCGAATGAGGTATATCAAATCTTACATCTAGCAGAATGTGAACAGAAAGTTGAACATTGTCTCCCTAGTTATTTGTACATGGAATAGAAACCATCGTAGTATACAGGTTGAAGATGAATCATCGTAGTATACAGGTTGGAGATGAATTATCGTAGTATACAGGTTGGAGATGAATCATCGTAGTATATAGTTTGGAGATGAATCATCGTAGAATGCAGGTTGGAGAAGAATCATCGTAATATACGGGTTGGAGATAACACGCAAGTTGTCTACCCGCGTTCAACCGTACAGGTTATGAGATTAGTATATAAACAAATAAAATAATATTTATATACTATTATTTATAGGTAAGTTTTCTTATATTATTGCTCATCATCAGAAATAGAAAAATTGATTTCATATTTTTATCAAACTTATCTGGCTATCGAGGAGAAGGGTACACTGGTTAAAAAGTTTGAAGACCCCTGTTTTAAATTATATTTGCCCCGCTGAAAAATGTATCGGCTCTTTTTTACATTACTGCCTCCAATTAAATATAGCTCACATTTGCATTATTATGCCAATGAAGTGGACATTAATGAAAAAAAAATAGATTTCATATAATTGAAATTATTCGGTGAAGGGTTGCCCCTCTTAAAATGGGAGGGGGGGTTATCAGTAGATGGATATTTTTCTAATCACGAGATTTATACTTTAAAGGTTCATATTTAATTTTTAGGTAGCCTGTGATCAAAATGGGTCAAAAGGCTATGGTTTTGTTCATTTTGAATTACCACAGGCTGCTAAATTGGCTATTGAAAAAGTTAATGGAATGCTTTTGAATGGAAAAAAAGTGTAATATTTTTTAATTTTCTTTTTAATATTCTGTTTAAAGCACCTCATTATTTGGAAATATATTATTAAATAGATACGTTAGTGCTTTTATCTCGAAGTCAGTAAGAATGGCTCGAATGGATAAAGAAACACAGAGTTTCACAAATGTTTATATTAAAAATTTTTCTGAAAGCTTTACAAATGACGATTTTACTGAGTTAGTGAAAATGTTTGGAGAAATAACGAGTATAAAGGTAATAATCGTATAACTTATAGTCGTTTTCTAATTTTTGCCTTTCCTAAGCTTATGATGCATGATGATGGTCTAAAAAGTAGAGGATTTGGTTTTGTCAGCTTTAAAACTTCTGATTCTGCAAATATGGTATCAAAAATAGTTATATATATTTATATTTTTTCTAAAAACTATTATTCAAGTGTTGTGAAGAGTTAAATGGGAAAGATATTAATGGAAAAAAGTTGTATGTTGGTAGAGCACAGTTGAAGAGCGAAAGAGAAGCTCAACTCAAAAGCAGATTTGAAAAACTTAAATATGAGAGGCAGAGCAGATACCAAGGAGTTAATTTATATGTTAAAAATTTAGATGATAGTATTGATGATGAAAAATTGAAACAAGCATTTTCGCCATATGGAACAATAACTTCAGCCAAGGTATACTTTTTTTTACTTTATAATTTTTACTTCAAAAATCCCTTCTAGGTCATGACTGAAAATAACCGTTCCAAAGGGTTTGGATTTGTTTGTTTCTCAACACCCGATGAAGCTACAAAAGCCGTCACAGAAATGAATGGATGCATTTATGTGCATAAGCCTTTGTATGTAGCTCTGGCTCAACGAAAAGAGGATAGAAAAGCAACTCTCGCTAATCAATATCTACAGAGACTAGCAACACCCTATCGTGTTTCTAATAATCAATTAGGAACTCATATGTTTAATGCTGGAGCGGGTGGTGGCTATTATGTACCAACAATTCCCCAAAATACTGCGAGGTATCTCAGTGCTCCCCATTTAATCCAAACTAGAAGTACACCAAGATGGAGTATTTTAAACTTTCTAAGTTTACTTTATTTTCACGTACATCTTTTTTTGTATAGGTTTTCAAACAATGTCAATGCCCCAGATGAGGGTACAGCGACCTGTAACAGGTTTGGTTGCTACAGGTAACGCTCCAGGGCAAACTGCCGTGCAAAGAGGAAATATGGGAATGATGAGTGCTAATATACAAAATAGTGCTATGTCTCATCATAGACCAGCTAATGTTCCTGGTCAAACTAATACTCAGGTCCAAGGAGAATTAAATCATAGAGATGCTAATAATATATTGATGTCCGCTGAAGACTCTTTGGCAGCAATCGGGTGTATTTCATTTGCATTTTTTAATTCTCACACCCTTTTACAAACTAATTTTATTTCAAAGCTGTTGGAGAACCGCAGTACCCCAATCAACACCAAGCAGCTGTTATGTTCACTCCAGATATGAATTCTATAATGGCTAATAACCAAAAACAAAAAATGCTTCAATCCCTCAATTCTCAACAACAGTTGAGGAAATTTATGATCGAAAGCCCTCGTCAAGTAAATATCAGATTTTCTCTTTCCTTTTAAACGTTTAGTATTTTAGCTTGATGAATCTTTGTTTGATGATGGCATTCAACTAACATCCGCCATGTTATCTACTCTTGATGAGAAAGTATATAGGGATGTTATTGGCAACAAATTGCATGCTATGGTTTATAAAAGATATCCCGAACATGCTTCTAAGTTGACTGGAATGTTGCTAGATCTTGATCATTCGGAATTGATTCAGTTGATTGACGACCATAATTTGTTTCACCGAAAGGTATATTTGATTTGATTTATCCTTTAAAGATTTAAGAAACAACACTTCCTATATCGTTTTCTACTTTTTCACATGTATCATTAGGAAAAACGTAATTGTAATAATTTTATCGACATCTACATTTGTAGCTAAAATTAAAGCATCAATATTATAATCTTTTGTCTCCCCATTTGCCGAAGGCTCTGGTGAAGTGCTTGCAATTCATATATTTTAATAGATAAAAGCTTTTTTATAGAAAGTTAATTGATAACTTTGTTAAAAAGATTTATTAGTCTATTAGAAGTTGATCTTATTTAATACTTTTACAAAAATTCTTCCCATATATTTTGGCCCTTCTTCATAATATAAGGATTACTGTTTAATGGTTTTTTTGTGAGTTAAAGTGTTCTAATTTAGATATTTGACTATTTTATAATAAAACCGTATACAATAAATTGCATTGTAGAAAGTATATATTCTTTAACTATAACTGACTTAAGACTCAAAACCTTAGAAGTATCCATTTTAACCGAGACCTTTTTAAATTGAGTCTTGCTTTCCTAACCATGTTGAACTTCTCATTTATACTAAAATCTTACTTGAAGTATATAACCTTGTGATAAAGTAATTTTTTATCTAGTGGGCTCCCCCATTCGTATCTCCCATCGCTTGAGATTGATCAGATTCTAGGTACCCTAAAATTGGTACTGGTATTCTAGGTCCCATGAGCCAAGATCATTGGTACCCCCAATAGTCACTGATATCCCAGCAAAAATTATTCGTATCTCTAATAATGATTGATCCCCCCCCCCCCCCCCCAAAACCATTAGTAATTGATATCCCCGCGAAGATCATGCGTACCTCTAATGATCATTGATATCCCACGCAAAGAGTAAATTTTTAATAAAAATATTTTTTTAAAACAATGCAACATAATTGAATAAAACATTGAAATTATTAAATTGAATGATGAGAGGATTGTAAAAATGTATAATGCTTGTATATTTGTTGAGTTGTGTAATCAATTTTATTCATTTTTGTAAAAATTAATATAAATATCAGTTTTAAATTAAACACTTTTGTGTTTCTTGGAAAATTGAATAATAAAAATGTACTTTTTTTTAACAATATTGCTTTATAAATATCTAAGAAATTTTTTTTAAAAACTAAAACATTGTAGCCCAATTTTTAACGTCAAAAAGGTGAAATGGAATATAAAAAACTTTTTCCTACCTCTTAATTTAAAAATTACAAACGTCCAAATTCAGTTGTATGCTGACCGATCCTAAAAATTCTTTAAATAATAATTAAAAAATCAACATTTATTTATATTACCATATATAAATGCAAAAATTTGTCAAAGTTTTGAGGCTTTTTGCTAAAAATTTATGCATCAACCTCCAATTACATCAAATTGTAGAGAAATTTCTCGATTTACAGTTGATATAATTTGCCTAGAATCTATATATTAGATTACCACTAGTTTGTATAACTGTTTACACATTGATTTCAGAATCACTTTTCTATGATCTTTTAAATAATGTGTTTTTATATTAATTTGATGTTTACTTTTTTTAGCTTACTGAAGGTGTTGATGAAATTCGCAACAAAGCCAATTCTTACTGTCCTAAATAATATATCAACTACATTATCTTAGTTTCATTTTGTTGACTTGTATTATTGAATAAAATAAAATTTCCTTTTCTTATTAAATTGTTATATGATTCTTAATTACTTTTGTGCTCAGAGGAGTATTTTAAATGCCTTAAGAAAGCATTCGTTCACTCGTCTTCTACGGTTTGTTGAAATTTATCTTCTTACAAATATTGACAAGGTAATGGCTGTGAGTAGCGTTAAAAATCGGCTCCAAAAACCGAGAGTTATAACAAGTTTAATATTTTTTTAATTACATAAAAATGCTGAAAAGTGATAGACTTGAAAACAACAGTTTATTGGTAGAGTGATAAAATATTTCTTTCTGATTGAATAGATGAAACAGTCTTCTTTTTATGATACTTATAAAGCTTCGATGCAAAAATTGGTTTTTCAAAATGTTGGTAAATCTTTACCCCCTTTAAAAATTATTTTAAATTTTGTATACTCTAATGATGTTCGTCTACTTAAAACCGACGTATTGATGACTGCATTAAAAATCAGAGAATAATTAAAATAAATTTTTTTAGTTGGACACAAAAATTTTGTTATTTCCTTTTTATATTCTGGAAGATAAAGAAAATAAACAAAGATTCATCATTTTATTTTCTAACTTCGACAATCTTTTTTATCTAAAACTTAGTCTGCAAATTAAAATCAAGAATATAACAAAACTGCTAGTAAAATTGCACAAGAAGAAATAAAAATGAATTTTTTGAGGATATAAAATTCTAGTATTGTAGACTTGAACACGAAATTGAAAATTTTTAAAGCTACGTCTATGTAATTCTAGTAGATTAAAAAAATTAGGTATCCTGTATTTTTGCTCGTATTTTTTCGACAAATTATTTACATCTTCCCATTAACCCTATTAGTGACGGGGGCCTTTTAAAAAACAAAAAATGTTTTCAGCTAAGATTCAAGCAATAAGTTTATCACCCTTTATGAAACACGACAGCATGATCCAATATAAAAAAGTTGTAAAAACATTGATATTCTTCCTTCAGTATCTGCTAATCTTGTTCAAGATGGTGATAATGAAAATATTCCTGATCAATTTTCTGATGATGTATTTTTGGAGCCAGATAGGGAAATAATGGTAGATTATAGTTGCAGTGAAAATGGAAATAACAATGCTACTATTTCATACAATTCTAAAAAAAAATTAAAACGGATATATAATTGTGGAATAAAAATTAATTTTATCAAGAATATAACTTCAACTAAAATTGTGAATCCAGATCTTTTGAAAAGTCACTTCGATATATGGAAACTTTTTTTGACTGATACTTTGATATCAAATATTGTAGAACAAACTTTATTGCATGAAAGGCTTGATAGAAATAATGCTAACTTTGAAATTTTTTTATGAGGAATTTATTTTGATTTTTTTTTTAATTTTTTTTATCTGATTATCACTCTGTCATCAGAAAAAGATTATTGGTGAAACAAAACTGATTTAAGTGTACCTATCGTTTCTGAAGCTTTAACTTCTAAAAAATTTTTTACAACTAAAGTCTATGATTCATCTTGTTGATAATGTAAAACTTGAAAATACTAAAAAATTAAATGTCAAAGTTGTAAAACATGATATTTTCCCCAAGTTTCTCAGTATTGACGAACCCATTATCCCCTTCTTGGTAAGACATAGCTACAAAATTAATTAATTTTGGACAGAAAATTTGATGTTACATTTGATTTTTATAGCGATGGAATTGTATATTTTTGTAGATGGAATGATAACTATGTCGTACGCATTGAAAGTAAATTCACTACACATACGAGTAGAAATTATAAAACCCAAATAAAAAAGAAACAGGTAGATGCTAGATTGACTTCTGAGCTCTTATTGTCCAATGATTCTAGGTAAAAAGTTATATTGGCCATTAGACATAGATGTTTCAGTTATAGCAGTGTGCCAAATCCATTGTCAAGTAACAGAAAGAAAAGTATAGAAGTAGAAGAAAAATATTGAGTTCAGATGAGAAATCGCCATTTGTCTACTAAATTTACCCATGAATTTATGAAAAAAGTTTCTCGTGGAACAATACCAAATTTTCCTCGAGAAAATCGATTTGACAAAATTTACATTTCAAAGCATCAACGACAAGAAATATACAAACTGTGTCAAAAAATACAGTTTAGTTTTTAAAAATGTAATGCAAGTTTGCATCCTTACAAAAATTTAATATGTTTTTAAATCTATCACAAAAATTTTTTAAAAGATTTATTTGACCCATAAATTTTATTTGAATAATAATATTTAATATAAATTTTCTAAATATTTTTTCAAAAATTTCTGGTATAAAGGCAATGAATGTTCCCACAATGGAACATGCCTATTTTTAAAAAATTATGAAACATTATTGCATAAAATTTTAAATATTACTAAAATAAATGAGAAAAAAATATCATTGATTAAAAATATGTTTTTATTATACTGCTACACAAACAGTTATATTATAATAGAAAAGACATCTATAGGGTCAATATTGAAAATTTTTTTAGAAATAAAAATTTAACTTTTATATTTGTCTTTATTAAAAATGATCTCATGCCGCCTTGAGTGAAAATTTGGTCGCATCTCAATTTATGAAAAATATAAAAATCATTATTATATCAAGAAAGAAAATTATTATAAATCAATTGTTATTACTTATCTTGGGAAATTTGTTCTTATATATTGAAATAATGGCTAATCATGTTTTTTGATTAATACTGAATAAAAAATTTTCTTATACAGTAAAACCTGTCTACAGCGACACCTTTAATATAACCTCTAATGATAATAATTTAGTTCATCTTAAATCTGTCTTAACTGCCAGTTACTTCAAATTTGAAGATGTAAAACAAAAATTGCCTTATTTTTGTTTGAAAAATATCCCAAATGAGATAAATTTTGACAAAATAAAGGAATTTATCTCTAGTCAGAATAATATAAAATTAGAAGATATTTTAAACATGTTTAAGCTACCAACCATTTCTAAGTCCCATTATAATATAGCTATTAAGTTAAGTAAGGCATCGATCAAGTTATTATTTCCCAATAAACATATATATATATTGGATGTTATGCATTTAATTTAGAACTTCTTCGTTCATTTGTTAAAATTTGTTATAAATGTAACAAGTTTGATCATATTGCTTCAGATTGCAGATCCAGTACACCCGTTTGTAGATATTGTAGTTTAGATCATTTTTCTAAAGACTGTTGTAAATCAAATCCTGTTATCTGTTCTAGATGTTCAAGTTTTAAATTATCTTCTTCACATATATGCAACTCTAGTGACTGTACATCCCTTAATTCTAAAAAGAAAAGCGTAATATAATGAACGAATTGAATCTTAAGTATATTTTAGATGAATATTAATGATGTCATTTCTTTGAATGAAAGTAATAATTTTTCTTGTAATTTAAATTGTCGTAAGAGTATTAATAAACTAATGAAATTTGATGAATTTTCTAACTGTAATGAAAAATTTTTTGACTTGTTTTTCGCTTCACATTTTAAAGACCAGTGTATGTTATATGACTTTAATTCATCTAAATTTGCCAATCTATATACAAATTTAAACTTGTTTAATTTTAATGTAATTAGTCTTAATATCCAATCCCTGAAACCAAAATATGATTTGTTAAAATATCTGATTTCCATATTCGAATCACATAACAATTATCCACTTCACGTCATTTGTCTTCAGGAACTTTGGATAGATAAAATTAAATTTAGATCCTTCGAAATAGAAAACTATAAGTTTGTTTTTATGCCACCTATGCTTAGCTCTCATAGCGGATTAGGATTTTATGTTCATAATAGTGTAAAATTCACAATTTGCAATAGTGTTCACTCTAGCAATTTTTTTGAAGTTTTTACCATTTCTATTTCATTAGATAAATATAACAGCATATTTATTAACAATATTTATCGTAAGCCCACATTAGTTCATAGCAATATTGAAGCATTCTTCTATGACTTTGAGTATTTCCTGACTAATTATAAGCATGATTTCAAATCGAGTGTTTTTTTAGGTGATTTTAATTTTGATCTTCGCAAAATTGATAATGACAGATTTGTCCAAGCCTTTATGGATATTATGCTGTCATATGGTTTTCAACCGTTAATATCTAAATTAACAAGACCTAACAGTGAAACTATATTATATAATATATACGCTCCGACATCTTATTATCAAAACAAAGCTTTTAATATTTTATTTGATATATCCGATCACCTACCTATTTTAGCGACATTTAAAGTTTCGTTTAACATTAACAAGTACCCATTAAAAAAAAAGTTTGATAAAAATTCCTTTTTGCTTGATATTGCTAATTTTAATTGGTATCACTACCTGAAGCATGACTTTGACAATCCTAATAATTATTTTGAAACATTTAATACTATGCTTTCAAGCTTTGTAAATAGCAAAACAAAACTGATAAAATCAAGTAGAGCGTCTTATTATACCAAACCTAAAAATCCCTGGATTGACAAACATATACTGAATTTAATTAGACAACGTAATTTGATTTTTTTTAAACTGAAGACCAAATTTTGTACTGATTTGAAACATAAGTATATTTCAATTAGAAATGAAATAAAATATAAGATTAAATCACTAAAAATTCAAATTTTCAAGGAAACATTTTCGAATAAGTCATGTCCTAAACAAATTTGGCAAGAGATTAATAAATTGATCAATCCTTTTATTGATTCGAATATTGTGTTGAGAATTGACAATAAATTGATTGATAATAGTCATACTATATCTAACTATTTTAATTATAAGTTTTCTCATTTTATCGCATGTTCTAAACCTGTAGGTGACTTCTCAAATTATGTGAAGCAATCTTCCATCCACTTTGACTACCAAAAGTTTTCCATGAATGACATTCTTTTAGCAGTAAAAGATATCAAAATGAATCATTCTGCTGATGTTTACGGTCTCTCAATTTATCATATTAAAATTTGTATTAATATTATTGCTAAATTCATGTTAATTGGTTACAATTCTTGCTTGGAATATTCCATTTTCCCTGATTCTTTTAAACTTAGCATAGTTCAGCCAATCTTCAAAAAAGGGGATAAAAATAACCCAGACAATTACCGCCCTATCTCTATAGTACCAATTTTGTCTAAAATATTTGAAAAGTTATTATATTCTCAACTAGTTTCTTTTTTTGAAAGTAATGAAATACTATATAAATTTCAATTTGGCTTCCGTAATCTCCACAACACACAGTCACTTCTTATTTGTTTAATCGATGAAATTATTCAGAATTTTGAGTCAGGTCAAAGTGTGCTTACATTTTTCATTGATTTCTCAAGAGCCTTTGATAATGTTTCTCACTCTATTTTACTGAAAAAACTTGCCCTTTATGGTATCGGCACTAAATCTCTATCTCTTTTATCTTCTTACTTTTACCATAGACGCCAAACAGTAATTGTTGATAAATTTCATTCTAACGTTTTGCCCGTCACGTGTGGGGTTCCACAGGGTTCGATACTCGGCCCGTTGATGTTTCTTATATATCTAAATGATATACATAATTCAAATGTTCATTTAAAATTTTTCATATTCGCTGATGATTTAACTATAACCTTACCCATTGCACACAATAAAATTCTAGAATACGTTATACAGCAAACAGATAAACTTTTTGAGTGGTGTCAAGCTAACTGTATGACGATTAATTACGAAAAATCCAAGGCTATGCTTTTTAATAGGAAAAAATCTCTAAAGCTTGACTTTTCTAATTTTGTTTTTGATCTAGTTAAAAGTTACACTTTATTAGGCATAGTTATAGATGATGATTTAAAATGGAAGCGACACATTTCATATACTAATACTAAATTAAGTAAAATCATAGGTATTTTTAAATGTTATAATAATTTCTTTCCTACAGACACTAAAATTTTGTTATATAATTCATTTTTTCTATCATATATAAATTATGGCATACTAGTTTGGGGACACCAAAATCTTTCTTTACTATATAAGTCACAAAAAAAAGTTTTAAGACTAATTTTTAATACACATTATATCGCGCATACTGATGAGCTTTTTTATAAATCAAACATATTGAAAATTGCTGACCTATTTTATTATAACCTACTACTTTTTACCTATAAACTATTTAACAATTATTTACCTAAAATATTTAACTCTTTCATTTGTTTTAACGATGATCTTAATATGTATTATAATTTACGTGACAATAATAAAGCAGTGATGCCATTTTATAAAACCAAAGCAAATTCCCAGTCTATTAAATATAAATTACCACATTGTTGGAACTCCATCCTACCTAATTCATGCTATATATACATGCCCATCAGTCTCTTCAAAAAAACAATTAAACAACATTATATAAATCATTATAATACTCAGTGTAATATAAAAAAATGTTTTTCTTGTCATCGAACTTAAATATACGTTATAAATGTATATCCGTCATTTATGTGCATAATACTTACATATATATACTCAATTTAATTTATATAAATACATATATCTATGTAATTTGTTTGTCTTATCATCCTTTCTGGAAATTTTGAAATTGTAATTTTTATATCAATGCTATGATATACATACTTACTAACGTAATGTTTGGGTTGTTTTCTTTCCAGCGGCTTTCTGGCCTTTAGAAGCTCCTGCTCTCAAATATAAAAAGAGATTTTTATATCAAATTTCAATATTTTATTTTACTATAATGTACTTTGTGTGCTATCATGTTGATTTTTGTTGCGAATAAATTCTTTTCTTCTTGTTCTTCTTATACAGTAAAACCTGTGTACAGCGACACCTTTAATATACGACTCTCTGTTAACAGAGACCTAAATTTTTTTAAAAGTTTGTTTATTAGACTATGAATAGATTTTTTACCTTTATTATACGACCCTGTTTTATGCGACATGCGACCTTATTTAACGTTTTTTTTGGTATTATTTACCTCTTATTTACGACTTTTTCAAAAAACCATTTTATTTTACCAAAGTTCTAAAATGCCTACAAGTGGTTTTTCAAATTTTATCTATTAAAAATATTTTTAACTTTAAATAAAAACTTAAAAACTATTATTTAATTTTTTTTATATTTATTAATTATTTTATCTTTATTTTTCAAATTACTTCAACTGTATAATTATTTTTTTATATTTTGTTTTAAAAAATTTTTTTATGTAAGTTTTTCTAGGTAAAGGTACCGTGGGGTGTTAATTTGACTAGTCACAGTTTTTTTTTATTACAAAATTTATAGGGCTATAAATTCAGTGTATAATATTCAGTGTAATAGTTATTCTATAATTTTAATCAAGTAAAATCTCTTGATTTGAGACTAATTAAATAAATATCATTTTTTTAAGAATTTTATTAGTAAAAAATTTGAGAGATTTTTTAAATTTAAAAAGCGACTTTTTCCTATTTGTTTGAGAATAGAGAAAATGCACATCTATAATTTAAAATTAAAAGTAATGAGTAAACGAGGAATTTTATTTTAATAAATACCTTCTATTTGAAATTACTCTTAGGTTTTTATCTCACATTAAAATAAACATCTTATTTATTTTTTAGAGGCAAAAAAAGTAAAACGCTGTTACCTTAAGATCAAGCAAAAAATCGAAGTTATCGATAAAAATGAAAGTGGTGTTCCATGTTATAAGCTAGCTGAAGATTATCATGTTGGAAAGACACAGATTCAAAATATTGTCAAAAATAAAGAAAAAATTAAACAAATGTGGAACACAGGTATCAATTCAAAATGTAAAACATTAACAGTTAGATTATCTCACGAAAAAGTTAATAATTCAATTTACAAGTGGTTTTGTGTAATGAGAGCAAAAAATATTCATATTTCTGGTGTGATGATTCGAGAGAAGGCTATGCAGATTGCAGGAGAAGTTGGTGATGTCAATTTTAAAGCTTCTAATGGTTGGCTAGAGTGTTTCCTTAAAAGAAATTCTATACGACCAGCAAATCTACACGGAGAGTCGTTTTTCGTGAATCAAGATGTTGTTAATGAGTGGTTTGTTAGGATAAAGTCAATTTGCGATGGATAAACCATGGAAAATATTTTTAACAGTGAAGAAACTGGATTATTTTATAAAGTTTTGCCATCAAAATCAATGGTTTTGAAAAACGATATTTGTAAAAATGGGAAAAAATCCAAACTAAGGCTAACTATACTTTTATGTTGTAGTGCCTTGGGAGAAAAACTATCGCCTCTAAATTGGATTCAATCAAAACCCCCTTTGCCTCAAAAATACATGTCTTACCACATTAGGAGTGCAATATTTTGCTAATAAGAAGGCATGGATGACGGGTCAAGTTTTTTTTACATGGATACAAAGACTAAATAATAAAATGATCAAACAAAAAAGATCTATTTTACTGATGGTTGATAATGTACCTTCACATACAAACATCACACTTTCTAATATCAAAGTTGTTTTTATACCTCCCAACACGACATCGATCACCCAACCTTTGGACATGGGTGTTATAAAAAACTTCAAGCATTTCTATAGAAAAGAGTTTTTGAAAGAAGTTATTTCAAAAATTGAAATTGATCATAATCCTCAAGAAGTTATTAAGAAAATAAATCTTCTAGATGTTTTTATTTGGATTAAAAAACCCTGGAGTTTAGTTGAGCCTTCTACAATTATAAACTGCTTTAAAAAGTGTGGTTTTGATATAACAGAAGGAGGCACAATCGTTTCAGAAAACTCATTTGCCCTTCCATCAAACTGCTTTGTTCTTCTTGAAAAAATAAGTTGGGATGACTATGCCAATTTTGATGAGAAGTTGGAAACATGTGCTGACAAAGAAAAGTGTATCTTGGATATAGATACATCAAGCGAAAATGAAGCTGATAAATGTTTAGAAGAAGATGAATTGAAATAAAAATTAAAACATCAGAAGTAATTTGTAGTGTTAAAACTTTAGGAAGGTTTGCACTACAAATAAAGTCCAAGACTCTTTTCAACTTAGCAAAAAGTGCACTTGATTGTGTTGAAAATTATCAAGTGTCTAATTTGAAACAGACGAATCTTGAAACATTTCTAAAAAAACATTAATTTTTATAAATAAAGTCATATGTTTTTACCTCTTTGTATTATTTTTCTTTAATTAAAATATAGTCTATCTATTTTTGAACCTCTCTCTAACGACCCTCTGTCTACAGCGACTTTTTTTTAGCAGCAAAGTCAAGTCGCTGTAGACAGGTTTTACATTTTGAAATTTAGCTATCCCTATAACAAATAGTCTATTCTCATGATTCAATCGTCCAGGTTTCGATTCCCCAATCTTATCATGACATCAATTCATCTGAAAGAATAATCTTACCTTAATAGCAATTTTTTAAAAGTATAATTGCAACTATTGATTTGAACATTACTAAATACGTATTCCTTTGAAGTATTGGTCTAAAATTTTTAGAATTTTTATAAATTAATATATTTTTTCCAATTTTCTTTATTTTAATTTTTGCCCTATTTTTGTTTCAAGTTAGGGTGTTTTATTTTTTTAAGCACCTTCCTATCGTGCTTAATAAAAGTGTTTTTTATATCAATAACCTTTGTTCAGTGAAATTCATTACAAAGTCCTTCTATAGATTTCATTTTCTTGTATTTAATTCAAAAAGTTAATTCTATTTTTTTCCTGCGTCAATTCAACAAACAACAATTCTATTTTTTGAAATTATTTAGAATTTTAACCTAATGTAAATTAAAAATTTCAGTCAAATTAATATAATATTTTATTTACCTAAAGGTCTTTTCCCTCAGGTGCAATAATTGTTAGTTATGTCAACTACATAGAAGAAATAAAAAAATATATAAAGAAAGTAAAAAAATATTTTGAATCTTTAATCGGGGTCATTTTTAACCACAATCTCACTTCAAATCAAAATATAAATTTACCGAAACGATTGGAATTAAAAAAGGCAAATTATATTAAATTTTTCATTTTATATTTTTTTTTTCAAAAAGTAGATATAAGGGTTTTAGCGTCATTTTTAGCCCCATTGAAATTTATACAATAGTGGTGAGTCGTTTTAATTTATTTTCTGGAAAATATTATACATAAAAACATAGAATAATACATTAAAATTAAAGTTAACTCTACTTGTCTTTAATCTTCAGGTTTTAGTGTACTTATTTTATAAAACAAAGCTATACAATTAAATAGAATAGTTTTCAAAAAAAATTTGCAAAAAGAAAAATAGGAAAAAAATTGAGAAATATGTCAAAAAATATTGTAAAATCATTTTTGCATAAACACACTATTTTTATTTGGGAATAATCTAATATTTTCCAGGATTTGTTAATTTAAGTTATTTTATAATAAAATTTAAATATATTTCCGTTAAGAAAATTTTAAAGTTTTTACTTATATTTCTTTTTTTTCTCCTTTTTTTTCCCAACAACACCCTTAATCTTTAAAAATGGCGAATATTATTTACTCCTAGAGAAATATCTACAAACAGGACCTCTTATTAATTATACCTTTACTAATTAGAGTTAAAATTTTTATCTTTATACCATATCACTCTCTCACACTTATTTCACATGTCTAACCCAAAACGTGCACGTCACGATGATACCCCTAACCTTACCTCTACCCAATTAATAGCAAATCTCTTCAATGAATTCATAGCAAATTCCTCTCTAAATGCAGAAGACCTTACCCTCCTTAATAATCTAAAATATGAAGTAACTCTTGCTCACTCCAACAAAATTGAACAACTCTCTCATACTCACCACCCACATACTCCACCTTGCCCCTCATTATCTACATACGCACAAGTCTCATCCATAACCATACCTAGCTTATCCAACAACATTCAGGATAGACAAAAACCCTCTCCACCTAAGTCTAAGTCATCTCTAAATAGTGAGCTTACTCTAAAAATAGCCCCCCCCCCTACTTCCTCTGACTCTAAAGCCGAGAAAGCTGCCTTCCGACAAAAAATAGTCAAAAACTTAGAAACCAATAAAAACAAACTTACCATCTCTAATATACGGTCTTCAAATAGTGGCACTATTTATTTCCAATTCTCTAAACCTGAAGAAAAAGCACTAGCATATCAAACTCTCCACAATAACGGCATTAAATCCGAAGATTTACCTATCCTCAAACCCCGTTTCCTACTTAGAAGCATACCTATAACCACACCACTTTCTTCTCTCTCCGAAACCATTGCTAACGAAAACTTAAACCTAAAAAATATTGGCACCCTTAATACAGTACGCCAAGCCGGTAACACAGGAACCTTCTCTTATAGTGCTATATTAGAACCTAGCAACCCTAACATTTTTAAACATCTACTTAAATCTCCTATACTCTTTGTTGACCATCACATTCTCACTCTAACCTTAGCAAAACCATTACATCGCCAATGCCAGAATTGTCTAAAACACAATCACTCAACGAACAAATGCAAAGCTGCATCACCAAATTGCGATCACTGCGGAAATCGAGGCCACTCTATATCGGAATGCATCTTCAAAAATGATTCCACAAAACTCTCATGCTTTAATTGTAACAATAACCACAACGCTACATCCAAACATTGCGAATTCCAAATTAAACACACACAACACATCCAAAATCAACATAACATTCTAATAAGCAAATTCCTATGCTAAATTTTCTCCATATTAACCTCAACCACTCTAATGCCGCTTGGACAAACCTATATAACATTCTAATTTCAAACTTTTTTGATGTAATATCTATTAACGAACCATATCCAAACCTCTCTTCTATTATACCAAATTATTTACTATATCACACGTCACCTTTATCCTGTTATTCAGCATGCATCTACATAAAATCAACCGTTCACCACACACCATTACCACGATTCTCTTCCAACAATTTTTACTTTGTTCTTGTTCACACCAAACCTCACCCTCTTCTTTTCGCAACTCTTCCTCCCTCACACCCAATAGCCATCCCCTCTGATTTCTCCCAATCTCTAACACTTGCAACATCCACACTCCCGTCTACATATCATTTAATTATCTCAACTGATTTCAACGCTCGATCACACATCTGGGACCACAAAGAAAACCCACGAGGACAACAAGTCATCAATTTCTTATGTTCGAACAACCTATATCTCGCTGACAAATCTAAAAACCCTACATACCAACGCTCTTGTAACAACGAACAATACACCTCTCACATTGACCTCACAATAACCACTTCAAATACTCTCAATCTAATATCCAATTGGTCAATCTCAGACATCCCATCAGCTTCAGATCACGCCTTCATAACATTTCAACTTCACATAAACACTACAACCATCAAAAACTATAACAACATTATAAAAAAGAACACCACTCACTGGCTTACATATCTCAACATTCTCAACAACTCACTCCCTACATTAACACCCCTCTCCTCTCCCACTTACATCGATAAAGCAGCACTATCTCTCAATGATCATGTCTCACATTCCATCTTATCCTCCACTCCTATCAACCCATTTCCTAAAAGAAAACATGCCTATTTCTGGACACCCGAGTTGAATGCAATAAAAAACAATCTAAAACGAATTATCAAAACCCTACGAAAATCTCATATTCCCTTAATCATCTCAATCCATTCTACTGTTAAAAAAGAATACAAACAGGCAATACTTCAAGCTAAAAAGAACTCATGGGTAAAATTCACCAGCCAACACTCAAACAACCCATGGAACATCATCAATAGGCTAACTAAAAAGAAAAAACCTTCTATTCTCCCCGAAACAATACTTCCATGCTCATCCGATCATACAACACACTACAACCCTCCATTTCTATCGACAATCTTTCCCCCCGACTCTCCCTCTTCAGATCTCCCCTTTCACCACACAACTCTAAGAACATCATTCACTCCATCCAAAACCCTATTTTTCCTCCAATCACACTAAATGAATTAAACATAGCAGTAAACCCTCTTAAAACAAATGCCTCATCTAGCTACGACCATATCTCACCCAAACATATTAAAAAATCAATACACATTCTAAACAAACATTTACTCCTTATTTTCAATGCATGCCTTATTCATTCACATTTCCCCAACGTTTGGAAAATCGGCAAACTCATACTCATTCCTAAACCCAATAAAGATTCAAGCCTCATTCAAAATCGGCGACCAATCACTCTACTACCCATACTAGGCAAACTTTTCGAAAAAATCATTCGCAAACGTCTAGTCCACTACATCCTATCCCGTAACCTCATTCATCACACGCAATTTGCATACCTTCCCAACAAAAATACAGAAACAGCACTATCGCGTCTAACCACCTACCTTGACTATTCTCTTTCTACTCAGAAAATTTCTTCTACAATCTTCTTAGACATAAACAACGCTTTCAACTCAGCCTGGCCACCTGCCATCATCACTAACCTTGCACACAAATCATTTCCTCCTTACATCATCAAATTTATAAGCTCATACCTTTCAAACCGCTGTCTCATTTTCCGACATCGCGCTTCCCTTTGCATCCATAGGCTAACCCTCTCGACTCCCCAAGGAGGATGTCTTTCTGATATCCTCTGGCTAGTTCTCATAGACCCGCTTCTCGATCTAATCCACACCAACACTGATTTCTCCCAATGTTTTTCAGATGACATATTATTCACCTTCACCAGTAACTCTCAACAAGAAAACCTCACCAAATCCTCTTCATTTCTACTAAGGCTACAAGAAAGAGCAAACACACATAAGATATTCTTTAATTCCAACAAAACAAACCTCATTCACCTTACACGCAGACTCATAGAACATTTACCCCTTCATTTAAATACATCTACTTCTATAACTGCATCAAAGACTATCAAATATCTAGGACTAAACCTTCAGTCCAACCTAAAATTTTCAATAAACTTTAAAAAAATATACCAAAAACTCTCAGTCACCCTTTTTTCACTTAAAAGCGCTATCTCTTATAAATGGGGCCTCCGTCCCAAACACACCAAATACATATACATATCCTTAATCCTACCAGTAATTCAATACGTAATTCTTTCCTGGGGCATCTCCTTAAAACACCCCACAACCATAAATTTTCTTAACAAGATACACCGTCTCTGTCTACTTTGCATCACCAACGCATATCGTACTACTTCCACACAATGCCTAGAAATTCTAATTAACACCCTACCATTACAACTTCAACTTAAAAAAACTATTATTAAGCGCTTCATCTTGACATACAACAACTTAATTCCCCCATTTCATCCGATCACACCCCACCACAATACTCCATCCTATTCTTTCTACTCACATCTATTAGCAAAATACGCTCCAAATATTGCTAACTACCTAGTTCATCCCTCGATACACCCATCTCTTTTAACTCACCCATCTGCACAAAACCCTCTCAAAACATCCATATGCAAAAACAAATTTTTTGCAAAACAATCAATTTCATACCTTCGCTCTACTTCTTCACCAACCTCCCTACGCATCTTCACAGACGCCTCAAAGAAGTCCCTAAGTACCTCCTTTGCTTACGCCTTCTTCAAAGGCTCTTCCACTAGTCCCTTTTACACTCATCGATTCCAATTAAATCCTCTACTCTCAATCCTCGAATGCGAAATCTTTAGCCTTTTACACGCCTGCACTACGATCACTAACAACATTAACCACTTCCTTCCCCACTTTACTACCATCCATTTCTATACCGATGCACAAAACATAATCCACGATCTCTCTCTATCACACAACATCCCATTTCCCTCCTTTCAACTCGCCTCCTCCCTAATCAATCTTACAAAACATTTCCACATACACCTATGTTGGTGCCCTGCTCATCTAAACATACCAGAAAACTCCCTCGTAGACTACTTAGCCTCAAACTTACACCTAACCTCCCACATTCCTCTCAACTCCCTACCGCTCAAAACCTTTCTAACACACATTCACTTATCCACTCTAGAAGAATGGCAGATGTCCATATCTTCATCTCAAAATGCACTAATCTCCTCTTTACCACACATCATCACAATTCACACAACTTTCAAAAACAAAAAATTTACACCACCTCGTTCAACCATTCGTTGGCTATCAGGCCATTGCCCATGCAAAGCATATCTTTTCCGAATTAAAGTAAGCGAAAATCCATACTGTCGTTTCGGATGCGACACAATAGAAACGCCATACCACCTCATATTCACATGTCAAATCTTCTCTTATCATCGCCAAGATCTTCTATTTCGCTGCCTTTCTTTACTTAACAGATCTCCAACAACACTCTCAGATCTTCTGTTACACCCAACACTACTAAAATCCCTAGCAACCCTCATTGACACCATTGAAACAACTCTCACCACCGTCGATAACCCTATAACAAACTAATCTGCTTTTCTCTTCTACTTTTAGGACAACCTATCTCTACCAACATCTGCATCTTCCTTAACCAACTCTCAAGCTTACGCGAGCATATCAGCTCACGCTGGAAAGTGCTTTGAAATCCACCTACCTACCTAACTACCTACCTACTTATATTTTGTTTAATTTTATTTTTTTTCTTTGAAAAATAAAAAATTTTCTTTTAATTTTTTCGCATAGACATTTCAATCCCTTTTTTCCAAATTTTTTGAATTGACTAAATTTTTTGAAAAAAAATGGCTAATTTTTCAGAATTTTTTAATTATTTACAAAGATAATTTAATTGGTAATCGAATTTTATTTTCAAAGTTTATGATAGATTTTATCCTTACTTTGAATTTGTTTAAATTTATGCTTTCAAATATTTAAATAATAAAAGATCGAAACAGATTTAAACTAATATTTTTACCTCTTATTACTAGGTGATATAATTCTATTTGCTTTGTTTGTTATCATGGGCCTCTGTTTTTTGAAGTATCCTTTTTACTTTATGTAGTGATTCTAACAGAATTTACTCTCAACATGGCATTATTTTATTCTATCTATTGAGTAACTGAAATTCAAAGGAAAATTTATATCCTAAAATCATTGATACCTTATAGTTAAAATAGTTTTTATTTAATATTTTCATTACTATTTTGTCTGTTCAGAAAAATTGAATATACTTTATTGAGACTTAACTTTTAAAGTGTACCATTCATTCACTTTATTATGCTTTTATACAAACATTTCAACTATCATGCTTTTAATGTTTTAATATTGTGTAGGGAAGGGCATAGAGAACTTTTGAGGAGCAAGCGAGACATGGGGCTTTGTCCCTTACTATCGTGGGTGCGCTTTTATGTCAACTTTAGATAACGATGCGAAAGGTAGGCAAATAATGACTCCTTAACCTATTTATTTTTCTCTCAATTTGTAAAACATGTTTAAAATTACAATAATTATAATAGAAAAAAATAAACATTTATTTTTATTATTTAAAGTTTTTACACACCTTAGATACATAAAAATTATAAGAACAAATAAAATTCCCATTATTATTCCATTTTCTATTATTCATATGGCTAGTTAGCAATAATCTGAAAATATAAAGCACTAAAGTATATATTTTCTAATTTTTTTAAAAGGTCAATTTGACCCTAACAAGCGTTAAAGGGTAATCATTTTTCACAGACGTTCTAGTGTATGATGTGTTTTTATATTAATTCGATGTTTGCTTTTTTTAGCTTACTGAAGGTGTTGATGAAATTCGTAACAGCCAATTCTTACTGTCCTAAATAATATATCAACTACATTATCTTAGTTTCATTTTGTTGACTTGTATTATTAAATAAAATAAGATTTCCTTTTCTTACTAAATTGTTATATCATTCTTAATTACTTTTGTGCTCTGCGGAGTATTTTAAATGCCTTAAGAAAGCATTCGTTCACTCGTCTTGTACGGTTTGTTGAAATTTATGTTCTTACAAATATTGACAGTGTAATGGCTGTGAGTAGCTTTAAAAACGACGGGTTATAACAGGTTTTCAAAATTTCCATGAAAACCGAGACAGATTCTTAATGTTTTTTGTTTCTATTCAATATTTTTTAATTATAAAAATATTTCATATGGAATCATTGTTGAAAAGTGATAGACTTGAAGACAACAGTTTATTTGTAGAGTGATAAAATATTTCTTTCTGATTGAATAGATGAAACAGTCTTCTTTTTATGATCCTGATAAAGCTTCGATGCAAAAAATAGTTCTTGAAAATTGGGTTTTCAAAAAGTTGTTAAATCTTTACCCCCCTTAAAAATTATTCTAAATTTTGTATGCTCTAATGATGTTCCTCTACTTAAAACCGACGTATCCATGACTTTACATGAAAAACCAGAGAATAATTAAAATAATTTTTTTCAGTTGAACACAAAAATTTTGTTTGTTATTTCCTTTTTATATTCTTGAAGATAAAGGAAATAACCAACAAAGATTCATTATTTTGCTTTCAAACTTCGACAATCTTTCTTTATCTAAAACTTAGTCTGCAAATTAAAATCAAGATTATTTAAAGGAATATAAAAAAACTGCCAGTAAAATTGCACAAGAAGAATTAAAAATGAATTTTTTTCAAGATATAAAATTCTGGTATGGTAGTCTTGAACACTAAATTTAAATTTTTTAAAGCTACATTTATGTCATTCTAGTATTGAAAAAAATAGGGATCCTGTATTTTGTGCTCGGTTTTTTTGGGGAAGTGGAATCGTACAAAATTTTTGCATCTTCCCATTAACCCTATAAATGACGGGGGTCCATTTTTGAGGCAGGCTTTTTTATTATTCTTTTTTTGCAGGGGGGAGGGGGCTTAAAAAGTTTAAAACAAAACAAATAAATTCAGTCAAACCGAAGCAAACTAATCTGTAATGTATTTACTTTAATTATAAACAATTTTACAATATTTCTAATCCCTTTCATTGAATATTGAAGTTTGAAAGATTTAAGAAAACTTTATTACACTATATTGAATAAAACTAATTTTTTATCCATTTTTCTAATAATTGCCTATTTTGTATATAACACAGAATAAAGAGGTTAAATGTGGTATTTTCATCAATAAAGCACTAATGCGCCGCTTAATTTAGGAAGATTTGGTAATCGAACCCGAGATGATCGGATTTCAAGATTGTTTCGACATTTCAAAAAATTATGTAAAAACCTATTTTTTTCGAGAATTGACTAAATCAATGGGTCATAGTTTAACTGGGTACAGATTATTCAACCTTTACAGAGTTTGAATAAAAAAGTTAATAATTTTTTTTATTAAAAAGTTGTGTATTTTGAAGATATAAAGAAAATACATGTAGACATAAGCTGAAACATGAATGTAATTTATTTAAAAAAGTACAAAAAATGCGATGATAACATAATGAAAATTACTTAATCAATTAATAACCACACAAATATGATCAAGATTTTTGATTGACATTGCTGCTTAATTTTTTTCAACTTGTCTTTAAGTCGCTTGTAGTTATTTCCTGAAATAGACTTTAAACATTTATCACATCTAACCGTTCCAGTTTTTTCCAAAAAATTAGTGGTATGTGATTGAGGTGTACTGTCTGATGAGCCACAAATAGTTGTGATTTTTGATTTGATTCTAGTAAAAAGTCCACAACTAGGTATTGATTTTATATAAGGATACACTAAAGACTTAACGAGCTTTATGCCAAAAGAAAATGTATCAATTTTTCTAGGATCCGTTGAGTTTTTCAAACAGAAAACAGTTCCCACATTAACTCTTGCTGTATCTAGTATAAAACTCCAAGTTTTTATGGTCCATTTTTTAGTTTTTCTATTACACGTAACATAAGAAATACGCTGGTCGAATATATCAACTCCACCTTTTGTATAGTCATACAATTTATACAAAGCAGGTTTCTTTACTTCATCTTTAGGAAGTTTTAGAATGGGAGGCTTTGATGACGCGATTGAAATGTTTTTATTCCCAGTCTTTCTTTTAACTACATAACTATGTAAACTTAACGTTTTAAAAATGTTTTTTTCCACAAAACTTTGTAGGAAACATTTTCTCTATCGGTCATTGAGATAAATTCTTTAGGAACACCTTTTCTTGTAGGCATAATTGTTCCTAAACAAGTTATTTTTCCTTAAACAACCATTCAATTAATTTTAAAGATGTGTAGAACCTATCTAATGTAATATTTCTACCTTCTATCTTACTAGATCTCTTGACTTTATTTATTAACTCTTTAACAGTTTCCTCACTTTTGTTTACATAATATGGGTCTTCACCTTTAATGTGTCTACCAGCATAAATACTTGATTGGTATGTGAAGGCATATTCAACACTACAAAGGGATCTAAATAACAGTCCATATTTTGCTGGTTTAAGTGGGCTATATACTTGAAATTTTACAGCAGTCCTAGATGGATACAAAGATTCATCTTTTGTTAAAAAAGAAGTTAGATTGACCCATTTACAACAGTTTTCATTAAACATTTCAAAAAATCACGAAATGCAGCAAATCTATCAAACTTCCACCCTTCCCCTCTCGTCGATACTAAATCAAAACACAAATGCTTATTCAAAAAGTAAAATCTCTTCATGCTCATGGTGCAAGTAAATATAGGGCAACTTAAATCTGACAAAAATTTCCCCCTGAGACAGTTTTGCTTGAGCAAAGCTGTCAAATAAGTCAGCCCTATATACGCATGCAATTCTTCAATGTCTACGACCCATATATGAGGATACCTAACATCGTCAATTTTTTCTCTATTGTATTCTATGATATAAACATTTGTAATATGAATTATTTCCTTTAAAATTGAGTCACTTAAAAACAAATTTAAAGACTTTTTGGAAATGATGCTAGGACATCCGATTTGAGCCCCCTCTTATTATATTTTCGCTACCTTGTCTACATACATTTACTGGCCAAACAGTATACAATAATAGTTCTCCATCGATTATCCCTTCTTTCTAAAGAACTAGCTCTCATTACGCATTTAAAAGTTCCCTCTATTACTTCAGGAATTCTATCAAATCTATTTTCATCTATGGAAAACAAAAATCTACGCCGAGTTCCAAGATTCTCTCCAATACTTATGGTAGTTTGATTGAGGTCGTTGTTTTCTAACTCTTTAGAAACTTCACTCTCTTCTGATGAACAAAGTTCTTCATAGATTGATTCAAAATCATTTTACTAGATTTTGATGTTGAAAAATCTTGATCTTGGAATATTTGAAATATGTTATCAACACTCTGTGGCTCTTCAGCGCAGACATATTTGGACGAACCTTCATTTTTTCTTTTTATTGTATTTCTAATACCAGACATGCTACAAGTTTTTAAGAAAATGCTAGTATACTAACGATAAAATGCAGTAATCAAAAATCAAAATTGAGTACAGAATAATTTGTGAATTGAGTGTGACGTATAAAACACAGAAAGTAATACACATGATTTCTTATGTAAGTTCAGTAAATACCACATCAACATGCAAGGACAAACATATATCTCAAGTGTATTACAAATCATGCACTTTGTTTATGTATGAATAATCACTACAGATTAAGAAAAATTATTGCGTTATATAAGAGTGTAACAGAAATCATCGTTCCATTGCTAAGTTTTTTTTGCTATAGTTTTTTCTATGAGAGTTGGAAATATAAAGCCCTTATGCTATCAACAATAGAAGAATAGGAAAAATTATTTGATGTAAGCGTCTAGTTGCGCAACAGGTGATGCTCATTGTCACGCAATAAGCATTACCAATAGAATAAAAACTGCTATATTTTCACACAATAAATCTAAAAATGTTTAACGTAAAGTGTTTCTACCTTGCTTGTTTAAAGTGAAGTTTTTTTTCAAAAATTTGTCATTTTTTCAAAAAAGATAAAGGTTCCATAGAATTTTTCATCAAAACGGCACAAACTTCTGTCTCTGATATCAAATTATGCTTCATGATAGCCACATTGACAATTGAACACGCGGTGCTGCAAATCAAAACCAACGATCCAACAATCTGAACGCACATTATCCAAAAAACGTGCTAATGTCTGTAAACGAGGCTATATCTCATTTTTTTTTTATCTTTTTCATAAACGCAAGGCAAAAAATTCCAAACAAATTTTTATATATCAAAAGGTCAATGACCTCTTACTCAGTTGATGTTTTTTGAAATTTTCCGAAGTAAAAGTAACAGAAAATGCATAATGCTTAATTTCTGATTAAAAAAGATGCTTTTTTAAGTAAAAATTATTCAAAACTATAAGAAAAAAAGGCACCATAATTTTTGATATGATTTATTCACAACATATATATTGACTGTATTTCATTTAAGAAAAAGATGAAATTATTTCTAAATAATCAAAAATAGTCATTTGGAAAAAGCCAAGAAAGGACAATTAAGTTAAGTTATTAGTTAATTAGAATTTTAAAGAGGGGGAAATCTACCCCTCCCCCTTGCATCAATTACGGTTAAAAAACTTTAAAAGAAATGTTTTCAGCTAACAATTTAGATTCAAGTAATAAGTTTATCACCCTTCATGAAGCACAAGAGCATGCATTATCATAAAGTTGTAAAAACATTGTTATTCTTTATCTAGTATCTGCAAATCTTCTTCAAGATAGTGATACTGAAAATATTCTTGATCAATTTTTTGATGATGTACTTTTGGGGCCAGATAGAGAAATAATGGTAGATTATAGTTGCTGTGAAAATGGAAATAACAATGCTTTCATACAATTCTAAAAAAAAATTAAAACAGATATATAATTGTGGTTGGTTGGTTGGAGATATCAAAGCACTTTCAGCCATAAGGCTATATGCTCGCATTATGCTTAATATGGTTAATCCCAATTTTTGTGAATTTGTTTTTAGAGTTGGGAGCCTTGGGGATCGAACCCCTGACCTTCAAACGTTAAGCTGAGAGGTACACCCTAACAACCATTGAGGCTAATATAATTGTGGAATAAAAATGAATTTTATCAAGAATATAACTTCAACCAAAATTGTGAATCCAGATCTTTTGAAAAGTCACTTCGATATATGTAAATTTTTATGACTGATCCTTTGATTTCAAATATTGTAGAACAAACTTAATTGCATGAAAGACTTGATAAAAATAATGGTAACTTTGATATTTTTTTTATGAGGAATTAATTTCGATTTTTTTGAATAATTATTTTTTCTGATTATCACTCTTTGGCATCAGAAAACGATTATTGGTGAAACCAAACGGATTTAAGTGTACCTATCGTTTCTGAAGCTTTAACTTCTAAGAGTTTTTTTTTACAAATAAAGTCTATGATTCATCTTGTAGATAATGTAAAACTTGAAAACACTAAAAAATAAAATGGCCAAAGTTGCACTGTTACATGGCAGTTTAAATAAGTCTTTTGTAAAACATGATAATTTCCCCAAGTTTTTCAGTATTGACGAACCCATGATTCCTTACTTGGTAAGACATAGCTACAAAATGTTTATAAATGGCAAATTAATTAAGTTTGGATACAAAATTTGATCTTACCTTTGATTTTTATAGCGATAGAATTGTATATTTTTGTAGATGAATGATAACTATGTCGTAAGCATTGAAAAAAAATTCACTACACATATACAAGTTGAAACTGTAAAACCTCGAAATAAAAAAGAAACAGGTAGATGCTAGATAGACTTCTGAGTTCTTATTGTCCAATAATTCTAAGTAAAAAGTGATATTCGCAGACATGTTTCAGTTATATCAGTGTGCCAAATCCATTGTCAAGTAACAGAAAGTGCAATGCGTCATTTTTAGTTCAGACGAGAAATCGACATTTGTCTACTAAATTTACCCATGAATTTACGAAAAAAGTTTCTAGGGGAACAATACCAAATTTTCGTCAAGAAAATCGATTTGATAAAACTTGCCATTTCAAATTATCAACGACATAAGAAATATACATAGTGTGTCAAAAAACACAGTTTAGTTTGTTAAAAATGTAATGCAAGGTTGCATCCTTACAAAAATTTAATATGTTTTTAAATGTATCATAAAAATTTTTTAAAAGATTTATTTGACCAATAAATTTTATTTGAATAATAATATTTAATAAAAAGTTTCAAATAAGATAGTTTTTAATATTTTTTCAAAAATTTCTGGTATTAAGGCAATGTTCCCACATAGGAACACGGCTATTTTTAAAAAATTATGAAACATTATTCCATAAAATTTACACATCTATAGTCTCAATATTGAAAAATTTTATTAGTAATTTAAATTTTATGAGCTTTATCGAAACTAATCTCATGCCGCCTTAATTTTGGTATAAATTAATCACCAAAATTTAGTATATTAAATAAATTTACATAAGCCAAAAAAGTGGAATTATAATATATTTTGATGTTTATATTTGACATTGATTGATTTTCATGAAAAATAAATGAAACTATCAGATTCACAATCAATTATTTAGGTTCACGCGAGAGTTTTGTTAAAATATTCAATATTTTAAGAAAAAAGGCGCTCCTTCTGTCAAGGACGAAATAAAAATAGCTTGTCACTAATAGAACATTTTAAATTAAAAATATATAATACTTAAAAAATTGTAAATAATTACGTTTTTTATTATGATAGTCTGGAAAAGAGTATCTATAATTGAATGAATAGAACAGACATTTATTTCTACTCAACCAATATTATATTCCTATAAAGAAGTATCAAATTAAATACACTGGTCAATATGATTGTCATCCCCAACATATATACTATGATGATTCATCTCTATCCTGTATACTACGATGGTGCATCTCCAACCTGTATACTACGATGGTTTCTATTCCATGTACATGACTAGGAAGACAATGTTCAACTTTCTATTTATATTTTGCTTGATGTAAGATTTGATATACCTCTTTCGGATTACAAAAGTTGTTTTAAATAATATATTTTTAAAATAATTAAAATAATATTGTGTAATCAAAGAATCGAAAAATATTCTTTAAAAAATCAAAAAATATTTAACTTTCTGTTCATATATTGCTAGATGTAAGATTTGATATACCTCATTCTGGGAAACGATGTTACATAAGTTATTACCTATATTTTTTTGCAATTTTTTCACGATATTAAATAATATATTTGTTAAATAATCAAAATGAAAATCTGTCAGTGCCCGCGCTGAAGCAAAATTTCAAGGGGGGCTGAAATAGGGCAAAGAAACATATTTGCAAAAAATTTATTTCCTATATTACTTTATATCCTATATTACTTTGGTGAAAAGCATGAAGTACTTCTGTATAAAAACCTATAGAAATCTCATATTATACATACACATACACCAGCATTTATATAAGATTATTGTGTACAATTTTTGCTTTTTTATTTTTCCTTTAAAAAGTGCATGGGGCAAAACCAAAAATTTTAGGGGGGGGGGGCAAAGATTAATACAGGGGGGGGGGGCACGTGCCCCAAAATTATATAGGTAGCGCGGGCACTGAAATCTGTAATAAAAGAATCGAAAATATTCTTCAAAAAATCAAAAAATATTTATTCTTTTTAAATATTCCCCTTACTTTTAGAATAAAAAGATAAACGTAGTTTGTCAACTCATTTTTATCAAATCATGCATATAAACTGGAGCCAACGATATATTATATCTTTTCAAGTTAGAAGCAAAAGTAGGAACATGTTCTTTAGAATTACCACCACCAGAAACACTAATTCCACGCTAAAGATATGCTATTGTCGGAAAGCAAAATCATAAAGAACTCTTAGATTTTTGATCAGTTAACAAACAGGAAAAGTAAGTTTAAAATAATTTTATCGGACTTAAGGAGTCAGAGTGCGATAAAAAATTCCGATTTTGACTCCGACTCCTTGTACTTTGAAGAATCCTAATTTCAGGCAAGCATTTTATAGGCTTGAAGTAAAACATTTAGACAAGTTTTACTGTTTTCACTCTTCTTTCCTAGTCCAAAATATTAAAAAAAAATCATTAAAGTATTTTCGATCAAAACTATTGCCTTGAACATTACTTAATAAGTATTTTTTTTGAAGTATTGATCTTAAATTTTTAGAATTTATAATCCTAATTATATTATAAATTATAATATATTTTTTTCATTTTTCTTTATTTAAATTTTTGTCCCATTTTTGTTCCAAGTTTGGGCGTTTTATTTTTTTAATTTAATTCACTTTTCCCTTCTTAAATTCTTATTTCAAAAATTTTTAAAATAATTTTTTTATTTTTTAGTAGCCAATATCAAGGTATAGTAACTATGAAAAACTGCTTTTACTGTAAAATAGCGATTGCAACTATTAAAAGACCTAAAAATGGAATGTCTGTCTGTAAAGAATGTTTCTTTAATGTCTTCGAAAATGAAATACATGAAACAATTGTAGATAATAAACTTTTTAACTATGGTGAAAGAGTCTGTATTGGAGCTTCTGGTGGAAAGGATTCAACTGTCTTAATTCATTTATTAAATCTATTAAATGAAAAACATAACTATGGTTTAAAGTTGCTTTTACTTTCTATTGATGAAGGTATATCGGGTTATCGAGATGATTCTATAGATACTGTTAAACAGAATGAAAGATATTATGGTCTTCCTCTTCGTATAATATCTTATAAAGAATTATATGGCTGGACAATGGATGAGATTGTTAAGAAAATAGGTTCAAGGAACAACTGCACAGTATGTGGGGTTTTTAGACGTCAAGCTTTAGATAGAGGTGCTCAAATACTTTTGGCAAATAAGATTGTAACTGGACATAATGCAGATGATATTTGTGAATCTATTTTGATGAATGTATTTAGAGGAGATATTTCTAGATTAGTGAGATGTCCAGATATTGTTACTGGAGAAAGTATTAATGCTTCAGAAATATCCTGTTCATGCAATGATGCTTTACAAGAAGAAGATTACTCGGTAAGTAGATCTAAACCTTTTAAGTACACATATCAAAAAGAAATAGTGCTCTACGCAAGATTTAAAAAGTTGGCATATTTTACCACAGAATGCACATACTCTCCAAATTCCTTTAGGGCTCATGTTCGTTCATACCTCAAAGATTTAGAAAGAATGGATCCTTCATGTATACTGCGAATAATTTCTTCAGGCGAATTTATATCTTATAATTTTAGAAACCAGATCTCCCACTCGAATTCTACATCTTTAATTAAGTGTTCTAGATGTCATTATATTTCAAGTAATAGTGTGTGCAAAGCCTGTAAATTAATTGAAGGCTTTAATACTGATCAACCTTTATTAGGGATTCTTAAGTCATCTAAATTTAATAAAATAAAAAATGTTTTACCATAAGGTTTTAAATAAAATCTTTTAAGTTAATTTTTACACTTTTTTTATCTGTTGTAGAGCCAAAGAGCAATGTTGCTAACTATATAGATTTTCTTATGGGGTCGTTCACAGATGATGTTAACCAAAATTTGGGGTAGAGTGCAAAAAGTTGGCAATAGGTTATATTTAATAAGAGAATGTGTAGTAAAAAGCAGAAAATAGGAGTGAAGGTAGTCAAAAAATAACCAAAAATTGGTTAACATCATTTGTGAAAGCTTCCTTATGCAATAGTAAAGGTTTGAAAATTTTCTTTCTATATTATTTAATATTTAATATGATATTGAAATTGACATATGTGCTCAATTTTCTAAGATATTTTTAATTCAGTTCTGTATTAAAAGGAATTGAAATAAACAGATGCGAAAAACAAAAATCAACCAAAAATTTTTAAAAGGAATAAATCTTATAGCGCATAATCCTTTTCTATATTATAACTTTTTAAAAGGTATTCTATAAGAATTTTTGTATCCAATATCATTACCTCCTTCATCCACTATAAATATATTTTATGTCACTATCTTTTTACTACAAGTAAAATGTTGTAAAATGACTAAAATTTTCTTATGTTCATTTCCAGCGATATTGCTTTTTTATTAAGAATGCGTATCTCTACAGTTAATTTGGATGTAACTAACCATGCCAGGTCTGTCCTACCTTTCATAGCGTATGCGTCAAATATTGTGTTTTCTTCATGATGATGGGCCATTTTTTTAATTTTCTTTTAAATCATTAAATTATCATAGATAATATTATAAAGATTTTTTAAGTAATTTTTTTAATTACAAAAACATTTTATTATTTATGTAAAAACTACACAAAATGCTTCTGTTAACTTCAAGTTTTCTTGTTATTATCTCAAATATCAATGGAGTAATTTTTAACAGCAAGTAATCAATGCGTCACTTTTGATGCAGCGTCATGGTTTGGCCGCCCGTGTGCTAAACTTTGTTCATTAGTACTAAGTTATCCTTTTGTTGATACACGATATTTCGTTGCTAACTTTTCAAATGTCATTTTCAATATTTTTGTAAGTAGCCACGTAGCCAGCCAGACTTGGATCTGGGTCCATCCATCAAAGCAGGGGTGTTTTTAATCCTATCTAAGCCATTTTATGAAATTCTGGCCGCATCAGTGAGAGTTATTATTTGAGGCCCTTTCTTTATTCTAAGGGCTAATGATAGAAAATAGAATTGTTCAAGGTCATGAAACTCTTTTAATCGAAATAAATAAGACAAGAAGTTTTTCAAAAAAACTCATGTACACTAAGCAATATAGCACCTTTATGTGTCTTTTAAATAAAAAAACTTTTCGTGCATCATATATAGATAGAAAAACATAAGAGGTGCAGATCCGGAGGGCCGAGACCCCTAATGTGATTTCAAAGGTAGTGAAAAAGCTTTTCGTTCCACCAATAATTTTGAATTTTTTTTATATCATTAAAAGACTTGTTTGGCTTGTGAGTGTAGACTTTTGATATTACTTTACCTATTTTACAGTTGAGTTTCAGACACAAATTCTTTTAAAATAAATTTTAATAATTATAAAAGAAAAAGATAAACATACAGTGGTGCCCTTCTTTGCTCCCTGAAATAAAAATTTCTAGCCCCGTTACTGTTTATAAGTAGGTTGTTTATTAAGGCTAGGAATTTCCCTTTTAGCCTATATTTAATATTTTAATACATTTATTCACTTTAAAACATGCTAATTTTGAAAAAGTTAGCTATAGTTATAGGGAAAGTAGAAAATTAAAACTTTTCTGACTTCTCACTACCGACCAGTGATGGCCTACCTTATGGTTCTTTTTTGTATCAAAAAGAAATTTCGTATTTCCAAACTTCACTTTTTTCGTATCGTAAAATTGTATCGGAATAAAAAAATACATTTTAAGAAGATATTAAAATTTTGAAAAAAAATCGAAACGTAATAAAGTAATCAATCAAACATGATCAAAAAGGTTTGTTTTTTTAACCTTGCGAATAAATGCCTTTGAATTCTTTAGTACAATAACTGCCTATTAATGTTGTGTTTTTTAATTTTAATTTTTTATATATTATTCATTTTAAGAGATAATCTAAAGAAGTTAATTTACAATAATTCAAGAACATCAAATTCCATATATATATATAATGTTAAAAATAACAAATTCACGTAAAATTGGATAAATTTATCACTTAAAACTTTTTTCAGATCTGAAAAATTCATAATTTCAAAATGCACAAACACTTTCAATAATTGCTTTTCTCTTGTATATAAAATAAGTAATTAAATTATCTTGCTAATCAATCTTTTCTATAATTAGATTTTATAAAACTCTCATATATTTATATCACTGATAATACGATATTCTTTATCAATTATACACCCATACTCGAAATAACATTACACGACTGGAGCATACATAAAGGCTCTTTCCTATATACATGATACACACACAAAATAATAGGAACTCCAAAAGCGCTGCTTGATCCTCGTATCGTACTTTAATTTCGAAACGTGACGTACCGTATGCCACCACCGCTTCCGACTCTATTAGAATTTATGGCCTGTAACCCAAGTTTGTGCATATACAACCGGTATCCTTTGCATAACCTTATTAAGATTTCGCGTAGATAAACCGGAACGGTGTAATTTGCTTTTCTACTTTATATGCATTTTAGTAGGCAAAGGTTCAAATGTAAAAAGCGTGGAAAGACGACTGCTTTCCTAAACTCAGTGCAGAGGGCGATAGAACTTCTCCACTGCATAACCGGAACTTTTCCTTTAGTATTTCAATTCTCAAGGAATGTATTTTTTTAAATTTTACATTTTGCAAAAGAATTCTATAATCATTTTATTAATGAGTATTTGTATACATACCTAATTCAAACTCTTTTATGGGCCACTAAAATTTGATATTGCACTTTTTGGGTATTATACAAAATTTTATCCTGCCAAAAATTTTAACCATGTGTGCGACTCTAGGTAGCTTTTAGAATTTTGTATGTACTGAAAAATTAAAAAAAGTAGTATTCAAAGCTTAATTGCTTGAAAAGTTTTTTCGTATAATCTCATCAACTAACATTATAGATAAAATTCTGAGTTTAATTCTGCAGTATATATAACTGAAGTATTTGAAATTTCCTACCTCCTTTTTCCATAGGAATATTAAGTATACTTTTGGGAAGCCGCGGATCCAGCCTCTCCTTAAATATCCTTCGTAGAATGTACATGAAACCTTTTAATAATACAATATAATAAGATTTAAAAAATTTCCACGCTTCTTTGCTGCTTAGTGTTATTTGCATATAAATGCATCGGATACCCAAGGGAATACTAATCTACAGGGCTGTGGGAGTCGAAGTGGAATGCTTTTGAGAGCTTATTGAGCTGAGTCGATAAAACTATGTCTACTCCGATTAATAAATGAATCGTGAATGGAGCAATCATTTCAATCTAAATCAAACATGAACGCCATTTCCAAGTGTTAAATGTTTATTATGAAACCAAGGCATTCCACTTTTAGCATAATTTTTAAAAAGTTTAACAAAGGGACCCTTGAATTGTTCTGGGCATTTTTTATGGTCAACCTTTATTTAAAATGTAAATTTTGTTTTAATCCTTTAACGCATTTGTTTCAGAAATTAATTTTCTACTTTTAATTTTGATATAACTTAAATTAGGCGATTTTTATTCGTGGGTCACTGATGTCGCGCTGTGCCTGAAAGGGTTAAAGCGTAACCCATTTTAAACCACTTTCCTTTTAAGCAGACGTGTAGTTTCAAGTATTCCAAATTTATATTTTTTGGGCATCAACACGCATTTCTTGAAAGTCTATAATGAATTACTTTTGGAGATCCTCCAAATATCATTATGGTCGTCTTTTTTACTCCATTATACTTATTATGAGGGGGTGTGCGTACTGGGGGCGCTAAGCGCGCTTAAAACAGGCACAAACCCCTCCAATTTTTCAGTAGCCCCCTTCCTTCTAAAGCCTTTTTCCGAGCGAGAATCCTTGCATTCTTGATCACATTTTTTTAAATTGAGATTTAATAAACTAATACAAATTTATATTTATGCATGCAAATACCAAACTTATATATCCAGTATTAAAATGATTTATAACTTTTCTTTTTAAAGCCGCCACCGTGCGTGAGTAAGCTTGGCTAGGTACCTGTTTTCAAGGCCACAAGGCTTTGAGACGATCCAGCATAAAATTTTCGTTGCTCATAGTTTGAAGCAAACGGCGCAACTGTGCCTTCTCATTAATCATTGCCCAGTTCTTAGCAATGAACAGAGATGGAGTTAAAGTGCAGGATCGTATTTACTCATCTTTTTACGTATTTACTCTATTATTACTCCTCTCTTTAGATTTTCATCTTATATACTTTTATGTATACATATTGTCAGTGTTGAAGCATGTATGTAAAGTACTATCGTAATCGTTTAGGACAACTCGAGAAAGGATTTCTACAAATGCTAATTTGGGAGAAAAAGGTTAAGAAAGCAAATACATAGCATTATGTGTTAGGAGAAAAGTCTTTCAAAGAAATAGCGAATAAATCAACGCACATTCATTATTCATGCTAACCATCGAATAGCAAGAAGCCAACAAAAGATATGAGGTTTTAAAAACAAAAAGTTGATTTAATTTTATTTAATGTATTTTTCTAACATATTTTTATACAAAGTAATGAAAAAATATTCAATTAAGTCTATATATAAAAATTAAGATACAAAATAGATACATAGAAACTGATAGCAGCTGGTGTTTCAACAAGGTTTTAAGAGTGTCCTGCACAACGAACATAATGCGACAGTGTATTTATAGCTTTTATTCCAACTTGCAGACCATTGTAAGTTCCATACATGTTAGCCAGGCTATCATAACTCTGACCTCTCATGCCATCCAAATCAACACGAAAATCTTTGAACTTGTATCACATTTCAAACTAAAATCTCAGCACCATGATCATGGATGCTTTTCAACGCCAGAAATCTTTCAACTGGCTTATTGTCAGATTTTAGATATTGCACAAACCCCTCCTATTTTTTAAAGAATACTCATACTATGAGTATGAGTTGATCAGAATGGCTAACACCAGACAGCATCCAAAATGAGTGAATAATATTTTCTTGTTAATCTTTATTTATTATAATTAATTGAATTTCTTCAGGCATTTAATCTATGCATGCATCATAATACATCTTCCTAAAATCGGAGTTTTTAAGGTTTTATTGTAAAGATATCTCTAAAAAAATATCATAAAATCTCTTTGTTTAAAAATATAATAGTTTTTCCTTTACCGCCATCTAAATTTCCCATTATATGCTACAAATGAACCCTTTTCTCTATCTTCATGGATGCATAATATGTTTGTAGGTAATTCACATTCTCTAAAAGAAATGAATGCTCCGTCTAGTATTTTATTTACTTATATTTGGGAAAATAGCATAAATAGTAGTCATAACTACTAAGTAAGTAAATGTTTATTAATCCAAAAACAGATTTACTTATCTAATTAGTTAGTGACAATAATTTTTTTCCTCAGTGATTTACGGTTTAGGGCCCCCTTAGCATGAGGGTCCTAGGCGGATGGCTTATAGCAAAATCTTGTCCTGGCTATGAGTAATGTTTTTAAACACATTAAAGTGTATATATATATATATATATCCAGCCAGCTTTCAAAATATGTGAACTATTACTTATACTTGCCATTTTACATTTTGATTAAAAAAAATAATAAAACCTAATCAAATATTGAAATTATTCATAACTACTAACTTTATACCCAATTCTTCCTCCTCTGTCGGTCCCTCGCCACACCTTTGCAGTTGGAGAAATATTCGGAGCGGGTTGAGTGCGTAGGGTTAGTAGGCGTATGCTTACAGAAAAAATGGCTACGCTCTGGTACCAGAGGACTCAAACTGTCATGGAAAATAGAAACAATATTTTTTATATATACAGTTTCACTCTTTTAAGTTTTATGATTTAGTTTGCTAAAATATACATAATTTTATTCTATGTTCATCCTTAAGTATGATGCACAAATTAATATTTGTCAGGTAATAGGGGTAATGGAAGACATGCAAAAAAGCTTTGATACGAAAACAGATCCAAAGGATAAGAAAATAAATTAGACTTAAAAAAATGAGACTTCTAGAAAAGTGAAGATGTAACTTGTAAACAGAAACATTCTAATAAATTTTCTTTTTTAATAGAGCTTTTTGTTCTCTAATGTTGCGCAATCGGATTTTCTAAAATGAAAGCAAGCATTGTTTGTATTCGAAATTTGGTATGACACATTTACTCGCAAGAAAGGAAACACCTTACACTTCATTTCAAAATCTCTCTATCCAAAACATTAATTCTATCCAAGGTATTGATTTCTTTGAGAAGGTTACTACCATACTTTGTGTTGCTCTAATTCAGTGTTTCTTAACCTTTTTATGTGTTCGCACCCCTTTTGATTCCCAAATTCTTTCATGCACCTCCACTTGAAATATAAAAATTAAGAAAAAAAATTTTTTTATTGAAACAAAATTTTAATATTTTTTAAAATAAAAAGATCTGAATGTAAAAATAAAGAGATACTAATGACTTTGTTGTTCCTGTTTTTTTGAAATTAAAACATCATAGCTAGCCCTTAAAAATATTGCTTATTTCAAATGTAAAATAATAATTCAATATAAAAGAGAAAAGAAATATAAATGTTAACTTACATGAGAATCAAAGGTTATTTTTGAAAAGACGTGTGATTAGTGCAAAAACTATAGAATACTGTATTTCAAAATGATAGAAAAATAAACAAATTAAACTGTAAGATATTCATTTTTGACCTCAAATTTTTTACAAATAAATACATAGTATCTTGGCGAATCTCCATATGCATATATAATGCCTCTGAAGCTTTACCAAGCTCCTAATATATAAGCAGAGAAATAAGTGAGTTTGTCTACTACTTCTAAATACGTTGTCTATAAATTGTTTTAGTAGACTTCTTTTCATAATCAGTCCACTCACTGACCACTGTAGACTGACTATTATTTGTATAGTTTTTTCCCACTACTTTGTTTGTGCACGTGACTTTTCTATTTAAGGTTTTAAAACACCTAATTCAACGGGACTGCCACAAAGTGGTCCTTATTAAGAGGTAGTGACTAAGTCAGGTTGGACTATGCAAAAAATGATACAGAATCAGCATTAAACTAAAAAACGATTTTAAATGCTCCTTGAAACAAGGGTTTCTCTCTTTTACTTGAAATGTAGTAGACAGTTTGAAAATATTTCTGAAGCAAGGAGTTCACTTTAGTTCTATAACTTTATATATAATTTTCTCTCATATTTGTTCTGATCTATTTTCTTTGTTTGTTTTGAAATTTAATAATAATAAGCTTTTACTTCTTAACTTTTTATAAAGTTCTCTTACTAAAGTTTAGGTCTGTGATCCATGAATAGACGAAGGCTTCACATCTACAAAATATGAAAAACGTGATTTTATGCGAGTTAAGGTGTGTACCATTGCTGCTTTAAATTCATCCCATCTGAGCTGATCAATCTTATTATCTAATGCGCTATAAAAAAGTTAAGGCCTTTTCTTCTAAAAATAAGGGAAAGAAGTAAAACTCATGCTATAGAAAGTTTGAGAGACAAGACACGATCTACTCTCTTGTGCATATGTGGAATAAGTTTTAGACTCACTAAGCCATACTTACTAACTTGATAAATCGCACCACGCATGCTTGGCTTTTGAATGACGGATGGCTGGCTAACTCTGTGAGAGCCATCGTGAAAGGTGTTAGACGACTTAAAGGATTTGTATTTACAAACGATAGTGAGATAAGAAGAGCCAAATTAAGGTCATATCAACGCACGTTCCTGCATACCTAGTTTCCCATTTCCGAATTATCCTCGTATAACTTGTCAAAAATGTTCTGTATATTTTTCTCTTTCTTTCAAGAGATGAAGAATTTATTTCACAAATTCTAAAGTTTGAAATAATGTCTTAGAGAAAAGTAGAAGATATGCCAAAAAGGCTTTGATACAAAAACAGATATAAAGTATAGGAAAATAAATTAGACTTAAAAAGCAGTCAAATAGAGTTCCAGAAAAAAGTGGAACCAAAATGGAAGAACATTAATATGTATTAATGCATCTAGAAGGTCTTTCTGAAATATTTGCATAAAATAATTCTATAAAATAAAAAGTATACAAATGACGTAAAAATAAGAAAGACTGCTTGTCATCTATGGATATATTTATAAATGAATATAATAATGCTTAATTTATAGTATAGCATATCACACTTCCAATTTTCTTCTTTATTAATATCCAGTAGAAAAGGTGCATAGATCGTGCTAAGTCATAGTTGAGATGCATAAGGGCGAGTATGCGTTAGGTGATACTTATTGAAATACCTTGGCGACAGTTTGTTGTTATAAAATTAAGGTAGATCAAAAGAAACACAGTTCTTGCTAGAATGTAGCCCTGACAGAGACTGCTTTTAAGAGTCAATAGCACATGACATACCTAGTAACCAATGATAATGAGGCCAAAACAGCATAGACATACTGTGCGTTTCACGTGTTGTTCATTAATATTTTTGATAATTATAGCAACCTTTTAGGTTTTATTTTAGTGAATCAAAAGTATTGTTATTTTAAAGTCTCTAGTTATCCAGCCCAAGTTGGAATTAAGAAAAATGGTGAGTTTTTATAGGTTTATTTATCTTTCGATCAAGAATTCTTTTCTTTTATTCGAGTTGTTTCATTTTTAACCTTGTGAATTTGACGTAAAACTGTATTTTAAAATTATTTAGGCATTTTATCTACATAAATTCGTAAATGTTGCTTATTGAGTCGAGCATTTTGGCTGAACCATAATCATTTTTTATTTAAGCTTAATTTGTATGAGAATAAAATTGGAAAAAGATGTCTTTGATTGGTAAAAAAGTTCATAAACATGCTAATCGCGCTAAGGAAATGCTACTGGTCAACCTGGGAAGAACAGAGCAGACGAAAGATGACGTTTTCGAAGATTTTGTCGAAAACTTCAGTAAACAACAAGCTAATTTTAACAAGCTAAGTAAAGCGGTCAAGGTCTACAGTGAATCCATTGCTGCCATGCAGGCATCTTACATATCCTTAGTAGAGGTGGTGAGTCAAAGCTACGAAGATGATTGGTTCAAATGTGATAGCGTGCGATCCAATTTGACGAAAACGCTCTCTGCCTGGAGTGAATACAAGGAACAGATCGAAAATCAAGTGAGCGTACCGCTGACCGCTTATATGAGCCAGTTTCCAGGAATGAGGGATAAAATTGCTAAAAGAGGTCGTAAATTGGTTGACTATGATTCTTCTCGTCATATGCTAGATGCTATGCTGGCTAATAAAAAGCGAGATGATGCCAAGGTTACGAAGATGCAAGAAAATTGCAAGCAAACAAAAGAAGTGTTTGAAAAGATAAATGGGGACTTGCACGAATCACTTCCCGCGCTCTATGATAGCAGGATTTCTTTTCTAATATCCAACTTCCAGTCTCTCTTCCTTTCAGAGTCCAACTTTCACGCGGAGTTGCAGCGCATCAATGCTGAACTCAACGATTTGATGGATAATCTAGCGAGTGAAGTGGCGAAAGGATTATATTCCACTCTTAAGCCGCAAGCACCGACAAATTTATCCTATACGAGTACTGACGAAAAGTTTCACTCTGCCCTAGATATTGCTTCTCATGGCGATGAAAAGCTTGACCGCAAAAAGTCAGTATCCTTGGAAAATGTCATGTCGAAGAGTACAAATCCATTTGATGATGATTTATCCGACGATCTTAAAGATAATGCGTGTGTTAATAAAACTCATTCTAAATCTCCAAGTTATGAAGATGAGAACAGTAATTGTCATCCTGTGATAAAAATAAAAAATTGTGAAGATCCCCCTTCCGATTACTTGTACAAAGTGAGAGCAGTTCACAATTTCACAGGCAAAGATTTTGATGAACTGTCTTTTAAAAAGGATGATGTGATTTACGTTCTCAACTACAACCAAGAACAAGAAGAATTGGACGAGGGTTGGCTTTTCGGTTTCAAAGAAGGTTCAGGAGAGAAAGGTTTATTTCCTGAAAATTTTGTTACCCTTATTGATTCTTAGCCTTCTACTGTGGCGAATAGATACTTCATTTTTTCTAGTCCATCCTTCTTTCCTTTTTTGGATACAACTCCTACATACTTTTTTCTTCTGCCAGCTCTTTTTTATTTTACTTATTCTGATATGTTCTGATTCACCAAAATACAATTAATTTATTTACGATGCCTGTTATTTGTTGATGATTCTTTTATTCTGATCATAAGAATTGATTTTTAGCTGCTTATCCTGTAAACTATCCACACTACGCCTACAGATTTTTTTTTATCAAATCGTATATTTTAAATAAAATAGTTTTACAACTTAGTGATTCGTCAAATGTTTTTCTTTTCAACTTTGTTCGACTTCAAAAACTTTTCATTGTAGTTTAATTAGGGCAAGGGTAAAGAAATGATTTGTAAGTTTGCTACCTTTTGACAACGAGCAAGATTACTTTAGTTCATAGGGAAGCGGACACATAAATAGAAATGCATGGCACGCTACTAAATTTTTTAGATGTTTGAAGCGTAACGATGTGTATATTTTTATAATCATTCTCAAAAAGTGAATATATAAAAAAAAGTTATATACAAGTCTCTTTTTCCAATTAAATTTGACCATACAGAAGCTTATTTGCTTATAAAGGAAGCTTATAAAAATTCTGTATTTTTGGCATATTAGGAAACGAGCGTCTAAAATAACTAAAATAATTTTACCTCGTACTTTAAAAAATAGAAAATAAGTGGTAGAGCAGGTTGAAGCATGTAAAGTTTTAAGTAGCCAAAGCGGCAGGCGCTCTAATAGATGGAGCGTGGAGTGTAGATCCAACATTCCTAGGCAATCTCTGTCCCTGACATTTCCATCGCCCATTGCAAAATTGTTTTTCTCTTCAATACCGAGTGTTGGAATATAGCGAAATAATCTAACTGCAGTCATTGTCTTTTATCACGTGGTGGTTGTCGGGGCCAAGTCCGCGTATAGCTTTGTGAAAGGAAGCGTTAAAATTCAATAAATTAAGCCAACTCTTACTTCCGCCTTCTTCCAAAGAAGGGTCACTCAATATGCTTACAAAAAGTAAATTTTTTTCATTATTTATGATACTTAAAAAATTGAAATCTGACTCAGACTCCTCAATTTTATTAGATACCGACTTCGTAACCCTGGATAACACAAAGAGTAACTTTTGTTCAGAGTTGTTAATTTTTTAGTAGATATGCGTCGGAACAGGAGGGCAGATGCGTCTTTATGCATATGCCTGATCGGCACTTCGTTTTGCCCTGCGAGCATAGCGACATTACCCTATTTTTAACATCTAACTAGCCTTCTGCAAAAACTCCCTAAGGGTTGCGCGAGGACAAAATATTCACTAATGCTGGATTCTCTGTAAAACATTGATTTTACAGATTGTAAAGTAGTAAATAGACTTAGTGCTGTAAATAAAATTTTAAGTAATGGAAGAAGGGGTATAGAATAGGATATAAAATGGAAGAAGGGGTATAGAATAGGAAGATAAACACCAAACTTAAGTGCCACATGAAAGTCTATAGCTTTTTCATTTTGAAAGAAAATATAGTTTATTAAAAAGGAGCGTTATGCGTTCTAAGCGGGCGTGAGTGGGAAAAGTTTGACAAACACTCGCTTGGATGATATTTGTTTCGTTTTCTTGTTTTCAATTATACCTAACTCACAGGTAAAGAAACTTTCAATTAAACACTGAAATATTCTAAAGCTTTTTTGATCTCAAAAAACCGGCACTTGATCATTTTGGCTTACCCTGTTATTAGGTGTCCAAAATAATGGCGATTTTAATGCCATATCTCATTTGTTGAATTAATAATATTCAAAGTGTAAATCGTATATTTATTGGTTGTTTGCATAAATACTTGGGCATTTAAAAAAAATTAACAGCGAACTTCAAACAAGCCTCTCCATTCTAAATCGGTCCTTGATTCTAATAGCAAACGTAGGCCAGCTTTGCATCTATTATACTAGGATGTTTGCTACAAAAATATTTCTATGCAATCGCTCTATGCTTTTCCTATCTCCTCTAAACGCTTCATTAAACGAATAGTGAATTAGGCTGAGTAGAATATACGATAATGATGGCATTTAACGTGAGTATGTTATCTCTAGAGCTTACTCATCCTTTGTGTTCCTCCATGAAGCGTATATTGTGAGAAGAGCATCAAAAGCCACACTACTAGCAACAGTGAAAACCTAGAATGGCGTCAATTAAAATGGAAATAATACAATCCCTTTCTATCCAAAAATAATTAATGCTTTCTCTAACAATTAAATGTGTGCGCATTATCAGCTTATCTTTAAAGCTACCTTTAATTTTGGACCAAAAATGCCGAAATATGTTTAATAAATATTTTCGTCACAATATACACTGGCTTTTTGAAAAACCTATTTCTAATATTTTTTACATACTAAAATAAGTTTCACAAAACTAAATTCTGTTAAAATCCTTATAATTTTATCTAGCTAGAAGGCAGTGATGGGATTCAAATTTCGTTTGAGACTACTCGGAAAATTTTTTTCAAGTTTTCCAACCTACTCCATCGAAAACCCTATGTAAATTTATATTTTTTAGGCTTTCCTACTACCCATTTTAATTGTATCTATCCAACCCTTATACAATGTAAATTTCATGTTTTAAAGTGAAAAAAGCTTGTACGCAATCAAAAATATTGTGAAAAAATGAAAAATAAAAAAACAGATATAATTTCGATATTTTCAGATTGCCTCTTGATTTTGATTGACTTCATCTTCTTGCTTTCTTTTTACTCTTGTGTCATCTGCGGAATGATTCTTTCTCAACCACGTTATAACTGTATCTTTTGCCTTCCAATTTTTTAGCGGCATGCCAATTAAATTTATTATCATCAGGTTTGAGATGTTATGAACTGACAATCGGTTTCTTTTTTCGGAACATATATTGTTCATCAATGAAAAGCCTCCCTCTGCTACCGCTGTACTAACAGCCACGACATTCAATATATTTTTAGCCCTTTTATGCTCTCTGGTAAGTCGGATGCATGTAAAGTTTTCGTTTGAATTAATGAGTTTTCAATATAATCTCTATATTCATTGAGATCGATTCGATGACAAAAAATCTTTTGAATGAATGAGGCTTTCCTCGCCTTCTTTCCATGGAATAATCACCTCTTCGATCTGCCATGAATTCGGATCCAAAAAATATGAAACTCGAGGATTTTGTGGTCAATCTCAGTCGAACAAGATGATGCTTTGATAAAGTCATTGCTCATCATACGCTTTTCAATGTTTTCAATCACTTTTTGAAGAAGATTTTGACGTGGAATTCTGACTATTTTACAATTTTCAACCCACTCAATTTCTTTCAACTCTTCCATTATTTTTTTTATCTGCTTCCTTTTCGTAAACACCCTTACTTTCAATCATCAAGTTAGAAGCTTTGATCGATCTTTTAATGAGTTTATCTGCTTTTTGAATCGTTATATTTCTCGCTTACCGTTGGATAATATTGAGATTTCTTGAAGAATATCAATCATCAAAGCCAAATCATAAAGAAAACTTTTGTTCGATAATCGTGATATCATCCCCAAAAAGCCTTCGTTTGAAGAAAACTTATAAAATTTTTAAATTTTGCTGCCCTAGCTCCGATGAAATTTTAAAAAGCTTTTTGATTTTTGTTTGAGTGATGAAAAATTTTATAGATCTTATAAATGAATATTTTAAAATGATTAACCTGCTTTACATCATTCACGGAGTCATCCAGTACCAACTGTAATCGGGGATTATGGAAATGCCAAAGAACAATATTGGCAAAACTTTTTCTGAATGGAACACCTACGCCTGAATGACATCCAAGCATGACGATAGCTCCACCTGAGAAAAAAGCAACTAAATTTTCTCTCAAATAATCCTTGTTATACCACCATTCTTTAAACTTGATAAAAGCGATGAAAAAATATTTTCTGCACCCTGATCCTCAAGTTCAACCAAATCAAAAAATATAACTGGTGAAACTTCAGTGTCCTCTACCTTAAAAAAATAATGAGCACTGATTTGTTGAATATGGTGAAAGCTTCGTCTACTATTATGGAAAATTTCCGTTTTTTTTCTATAATTTTGGTGAAAACTTTTTTTTAAGATTTTTGTGGTCAACAATCTTTACGGCCGTTTTACGAGAGTGAAGCCCAACACCTATTTGTACACCATTTATTTGTTGAAGTCAACCAAATACTCGATATCAGAAAATTGTCTGCAGTTTTTTGCCATACTGTAAACGGTATTAAAAACTTTGATTGTTGAGTCTAAAAACTTTTCATTGATTTTATCAAAACTTTCGCTAATTGTGGTCTTCGAGACTTCAGTGCTTTCTTTAACACAAATTGAATGCGCCTTGGATGAAAAAAGATCTCGAATTTTTTTCCTCAAAGAAGCCTGACGAGAAGTTTTTGTATTTCCAGATGGCTCAACGCTGAAGCAGGCCCACTCGGAAGAAATGCGAAGTCCAGTGTCAAAGAAATTTACTTTTTCACTTTTTGAACAATGTAGGCATCCTAGTTTTTTGTTTTGAATGATAAGACCAATATATTTTGCTTTGAATGTTTGAATTGGTCCTCACTCCAACAATCTGGTAGAACTGGAATAAATGGATCCGATGCGTTTGAACTTTCTGGAACTTCGTCAAAAATATTTTCAACATTTGATTCTTCGTGAAAACGTTGAGATACATATTTCATTCCATCAATTTCATCTTTTTTCGAGTTTTTATTCATGAAATTTATTATACTTTTTGTCTTTTCATAATAACTAGCAACTTTTCAATACACTGAGTTTTCGAAAATTCTATGAAGCAAGACGACTCTAAAATGCAAAAAATCATTATAAATTAGTTTTAAAAAGTTTTTATTATACGAATTAAAATGAATTATCGAAATTTTTTCAATCGAAAATTTTTTCAAATTTTTTTTGAAATCCTGAAGGCAAAATGAAAATTTTGAATTTTTTTGTAGTTTCGTCAAAATATTAAAAGTAACTTCAAAAAGGTAAATTTTAAATATGTTTCACAAATTTTAAAACTAAAGATTTTCATACCAAAAGTGAAAGAATTTGCAAGGAAAGAATGTACAGAATCAAAACATACATATATATATTTAATCATAAACATACAATAAACACATGCAATATACCGAAAAGATTTCAAACTTTTAATAATAAATAAAAATAATTAACGAGATGAAAATAAAAATATATATTGGAAATTTTTAACTTTTTTGAGATTACTCGCTAAAAATTCAAATTTTTTTGAAACTACTCTATCGAGTAGGAGCGAACCGGCTGGATCCCACCACTGCTAGAAGGGAAAGGGGGAGCTCTTTATAACGAGATACAAAGGAGATATGCTAAAAGCTATTTTCAGCGATGAAACAAAATTGAGTTTTGTTCTTATGGATGCAAATATGTTATTAAACCTAAAGGAATGAGGTATGATGAACGTCACATCGCACGGCACTGTATGTGTGCGAAAGTGGATATTATTTAGCCGTCAATCCGAATAACGAATGTTTGAAATTTAATAATTTAAATGTCCTCAATTAAAGATGGCAGTTTTATCAATTACAAAAAACGCGTTTTGCAGTTCTTGAGATCAAGGATTTTAACCGAACACACTCAAATATTTATAGCACTTTCTTTTATTTAATGTATAACTTGCACTATTTCTTCAAATAGCTATAAGAGCTATTGCTTGTAAAAAAGAAGAAAGTTTATAATCTTGCCTTTTTCTCTATTTATATCCCATAGTTTTATTCTTTGAAAATATCATAGTACGGCTATGTAACAAACATAGATTCAACCAGATTTAACGGAATCAATGAAAATTTAGCTATTTTTTAAGAAAAACGCATCAAAGCCAACTGTTTTACACGAAATTCATGTATATTTTATAAGCATTCTTTTATATTACTTTCTAAATAAATTTGTTGTTATGTTTTATGAACATCTATAGTGTTCTAGTTCTAGTATTTATAGATGTAAATTAAAAAGAGTCGTTTTTTATGGACATGGGCTTTTACGTCCTAAAATTATGAAGCTATATTAATTACAAACCACGCCTAAAAAGTTTTTATTCATTGAAAATTTGTTTTATGCCATTTTTCATAACACTTTCTCATATGAAGTCCAACGTTCCTCTTTACGCGTTGATTTAAAGCTTCTTCTTGCAAAAGGCACACTTGCTTTGTTAAAACGTAATTTTTACAAAAAAATGTTTGTACTTTAATTGTTGTTTTTGTAATAAGTAGCTTATTTTACGGTCAATACCTCGATATCTTTTTTTAAGCAAGTTAGCAGCCTCTATTTATCGTTCATTTCGCCTATTGTGAAGATTATTCAAGGAAAAATGTTTATTTACAATTACAATGCATTTACTAAAATTCAATATATGCTTCTAATAAGCACCCTTAATTAAATCATCGATCCAAACTTGCTTTGACATGACGTTTTATATTTTTAACAATTGACACTATGACGCCATGTAATGTAAAGAGTAAATATTTTACACTTTTTCTGACAGAGAAAAAAGTAAGACGCTACACTTCACCTACGTACTCGTAGTTTATTTCGTGATGTTGTGTTGATAAAGAATGTACTCACTGGGAAGTTGACTGTTAAAGTCTTGCCTATTTTAAGTATAAAATACATCGTCGATCGATTCAAAGTTGTGAGAAGGGTTTCAAAGCTGTGAGCTGCTACACGCGTGAGTCAGTTTGCCAAAGCAAAAGCAAATCAGTTACAACTTAGGTTAAAATGGAATCAGTTTTATCTACGCGGATTTCTGACACAAGTAGGAAGTTGCTGTCTTTTTAAATCATTCTGCGAGGGTTTCCCAAACTATTTTAGACGCCAAACCTTTTTAGGTTTAGAAATGTTCTGGAGAATTGAACATTTTGATTCTTTTTATATAGTCGTAATGTAATTAATTTTTCTTTATTTACGTTTAATATTTTATTGACGCTTGAGCATGTAGGCGAAAAAAGTAAGCGTTAAATATTATTTATATTAATTATAATAGAGCAATCTACATTAGTTGGCAACTATTTTAGAAATTATTTACTAACTGTGTGAATGTGTTTATTTAAATTTTATACTCTGATCCTTTTAACGAAACCCGAATCAGTCTTTTGCAGAACCGATGTGTTCAGTGGAACTCACTTTACAAACCTCATATGTATTAATATTTATTATACATATTTACATATTATACAATGTCTCAGAACCGGCGGGTTTACTATAATTTCCTAAAACAACCTAACACTAAACAATAATATTGAAATATTTTTATCAGTTTTTAAAAATTCTCCTAATCCATTTGGCCTAAAATTCATATAATCGCGACTCTTATTTTATTTAAGAAACTCTCATTTCTCACAGCTTGTTTCACTTTTGAATTTCTTTGAAATAAAAATGAACTTGTAAAATGTCCACTTAAATTAAATATTGTCTTGTTACTTTTCTAGTTTGGTGTTCATAAAATTTTCTTGCTCTAGAAATTTTATTTTCAACAAAGCAATTTAATTTTTTAACATTTTGGGTAATACTTCACGTAAAGATTAAAGTAACTTGAGATCCTTTTTTGCAATGAGAAGGCACAATTGTAGCGTTTGTGGCGAACCATGAGCAAATGGATCGACCCCGAGATCTTGTGGTATCGAAGCCAAGTATGCAACCAATCTTACTTTGAAAAAATGATGAAATAAAGTCTCGTGAATCCTACAGAAAAAGAAGTCCAAGTCAGTTAAGTCAATCAGAGTTAACAATAAAAACTCTTCCACCAAAGTCTCAGTAACGTAGCCAGCAATTTGAACGAAGTGGGAATTAAAAATTTCCACTAGAGAGTACAAAATTTTTATCCAAGTGTATGCACATAAAATATAAAGTATTTGTTTTCTCAGAGGTCTCCTCACGGAAGCTTTTTCTTTCCTTTTTTTCTGTCCTTGACCTTTGACGAATCAAAGTTTTGAAGTTTCGTTTTCAATGGAATTTTATGAGGCAGATGATTTTCATTTCTTAAGACACCAGTCTCCAAAGAGCCCTCGTTTGGCCGCATAGGACCTGAGCGGCCATCTAGTGTTTTGACTCAAGGATTTTGAAGAAAAATCCTTTTAGATATTTTTAGTCATAATTTTATCCTCAACCAAAATTTTAATAGTGATTATCAATCAAAAGTGAATTTTTTGAGAAAATAGAGTTTTTTCAGGATTTGTTTTTTCAAAATGTGAAATTTGATTGATTATTCCACACTAATCGGAAAAACTAAGTCCTGAAATGAAGGGAGCATCCTAATAGAAAAAATTAAGAATAAAAAATATATTTTATTTAAAATATGGAAGTATGTTTATGAGATAATTTCAGGCATACATCACTAATTCTATTTGTACTTTGACGCATTTTTTCACAGTAATGGTAAAAACTTAGCCAAAAAATGATATCAGCATGGTCGATTTAGTTAATACTTTACTTAAAATGTGAATAAATGTTTTAAAGAAAATTTTCAGGCGAAACTAACATATTTGATTGATATTTTCACATTCTAATTACAAAAACTGAGTCCCAAAATGAAATCAGCATAGAAATCTAGTATAAAAATATATTTTATTGAGAATATAAATAATATTCTAGGAAATAATTTTTGCCGTCAACCACAAAAATTTTCACAGTCAAATTGCAAAAAATGAGTCGAGAAATAAAATCTGCGTGTTTTTGAATGTGTGTTTTTGGAAACTCTTAGGCGTAAACTGTCATCGATCAAATTTTTGATTGACATTTACTACAAAGTTGAAATGTTTATTGGAAAAATATGTATATATAAGTGTTACGTGCCCGGACATTTGGCCGAAAGACAATTGTCCGACAAACATCTGACCGAATGGACATTTAGCCGACGTACATTTGGCCGAACAGACATTTGACCGAACCGACATTTCACCAAACGGACATTTGACCGAACGGAAATATGATCAAATAAACATTTGGCCGACGGATATTTGAAATTATATTATATTTGTCTACTATGTTGTTCATAGTAACTATAAACTTTGAAATTTACACAATTTTTCAAGCTCTTTTTAAATTTAAAAGAACTATCAATTAACATGACCTTTAACTGCAGATAAAATATAAGTAATTATATCAACGATGTATATATAAATATATGTGAGTTCTTTTCAAGGCACTTTTTAAATTCAAAAAGACCATTAATTTGATAGCCTTAACTACACATTAAATATAATTAATTATATGCGGCTTGTAATAAATATGTGTGTGTTCTGACTAACACTCACATAAAGACTTTCTCTTTGTGAAAAAGAAAGTTTTGCTTTCACTTTTTTTTTTAGCAATTCTAAGAAAACAGTTAACAGTAATTAAAAAGGTAAGATTTTGTTTAAAAAGTGAAAATAGTATATATATTTATGTTTACTATTTACAGACTATGGAAATTATAAAAACGAAACGAGGAGGAAAAAAATTATTGCTTGATGGTTATGCCTATATTCTTGCTAAAAGAAAAGACAGTGTATCGTATTGGCGTTGCGAACTTAAAGGAAAATGTGGTGGAAGATTAAAAACAGAAGACAATATTGTTCAAGGAAAAGCTAGTTATCATTCACACCCGCCGGATCCCGCACCAACTTGTCATTAAAAAGTGTCTATAAAATTAAAGAAAAAGCAAAAGATTCGGAGGAAGCTACTTCAACTATCATACAAAACTGTACTAGCGATTATCCACTTAATGCTTCAGGTGTTCTTCCTAAAAAAGAAACGTTGGCAAAAAATGGTGCGCAGGCAACGTATGGTACCAGATGGAAATGTTTTGAATCATTATTATCTACGTAAAACAATTAGAGGGGAAAATTTTGTCATTCATGAAAGTGGCAATCTACTAATTCTAGCAACGCATCAAAACTTAGAACTTTTAGTTCTAAAATCTCACTGGGCATGTGATGGAACTTTTAGTTCTGCACCATTAGGTTATCAATTATATACCTTGTATGTTTTACTTGACGAGTTTCATACAGTTCCTGTGGTATATTTTGTCGCAAAGAATAAAAATCAAGATACTTATGATAAAATTTTCAAAACACTCAAACAAGTGAGACCAGATCTTAATCCGTTTTCGATCACTATTGATTATGAAAGAGCTGTTCTTAATGGCATCACAACATGTTTTCCCAAGACAAACATTTATGGAAGTTTTTTTCATTTTGGACAGTGCTTGTGGAGGGAAATACAGCGGTGGGGACTACAAACTTGGTATAATATTTCCGAAAATGCACTTATTGTCAAATCCCTTCAAGCTTTGGCATTTGTGCCAGTTGATGATGTTAACACCTTCACAGAATTTCTCACAACGTTGGATGATAAAACTGATGAAATTCTGTCAGGATTTCTCAACTACTTTGAAACAACATGGATTGGTGTTGTTCAGCATGGCAAACGAAGAAAGCCATTATTTGAAATAAAAATGTGGAACACTTTTGAAAGAACCGTACATGGACTTCTACGGACAACAAATTCCCTAGAAACAATGGCACAGGGCATTTGAACAAAGAATTGCAGTAACTCATCCTTCTGTTTGTCGGTTAGTGTCAAAACTAAGAAAAGAGCAGTCAGACTGAGAGTTAATGATTGAGATGGTCAATTCAGGAGTTATTTAGATCTCAAAAGAAAAAGTATCACGTTTTGAATACAAGGCTCAAGTCCATCATAGAAAAATATGATCTGAATAAAAAATTAGAATTTTTAAATGCAATTGCTCGCATTCTTTAATATTCTGTATCTATTTATCTATAAATGGTTTGTTATAATAAACTTTATTTGCTTAATCTTTCCTTAAAAAAATTCATTTTCAGAAATAAACGATTTATTTATACTTGTGACTTTTTTGAATATACATAAAGTATCAATTATGTATTATTATTATTATTATTATTATGCATTTATTAGATGTAATTAAATATATGTTTGCATATAATTACTATTTTTTGATCTAAAGTCATTTAGTCAAATATACATTTAGTAAAATCTCGGTCAGCCAAATGTTCGTTCGGTCAATTGTCTGTTCTGTCAAATGTACGTCGGCTAAATGTCCATTCGGTCAGATGTCTGTCGGCCAAATGTCCGGGTACCAAGTGTTATGTGTTCCAATATATATATATATGATTAAAAATTTTGAAGTGTATCTAATATAAACACTAAGTTATAAGTTCTAGACTTACTTTATAAAATAAAAATTTTGTTAAAAAAATGTACATTTGATTTTGATTGTCAGTTTTTGACATGAGAGGGTGAAAATAGTAACAAAAGGTGCAGCTAACGATTTTAGAAAAGTCAAAAATTTTGAGGTCATATAATTTAGCATGGCCACCATCACTGATAGGGTTAAGGGCAAAGGCCATTCTCCATGCTGTGGCTAGTTTTGTAATATAGAACGCATCCTTAAGATCTAAGCGTGTTTCCATTGAAATATAACTTCAATTTTTCACGTTTTAGTTGGGCAACGGTTTAATTGTTGGTATTTAGTGGTCATGCTCAGAAAGCAAAAGTTGGTACCACTTTCGTTTTAAGGACTAACAAATAGGGCGTGTGAGCCATATCTTTTCTATTGACTCGTGCTTAGAAACATATTTGTTGAAAAATTTTACTCCGATAATAACGCATTTTAATACATTTTTGGCAGTGATACTTCCCTTATACGCCCCCCCCCCTTCACTAAAAAATTAATTGTAGAAAATTGGCTGAATCATATCCCTTCAAATTTTGTGACTTTTCCTAAAATCGCTAGCTGCATCTTTTGATACCATTTTCATGGTAGTTGAATGACCCCTTCATGTTCAAAACTGTCAATCAAAATCAAAAATTAAAATTTTTCAGCAAAATTTTGACATTATCTGTACTTAACCTTATAACTTAGGATCTATATTATATAATACCCTGAAAATTTATAATTATATACAGTTTGGAACGCATAACACTTTATATATTTAATTTTTTCAATAATCATGGCTACTTTTTAGAAAATGTCAATCAAAATTTTGATTGATCAAAAATATATCTAATAAAATATACCTTCAAATTTTACATAAAATATATGTTTTTATGCTAAATCGGTCATGCTGTTTTCATTTCTGGACTCATTTTTTATATTAGGATTTGAAAATACCTATAAGTAGTAATTAAATTTGCGGTTTACTTCTGAAAATTGTCTCCAAAAACATTCCTTCACATTTTACATAAAATATATGCATTATACTAAGTCGGCCATGCTGGTTTCATTTCTGGACTCATTTTTTACGTTTAGGATCTGGAAATACCTATAAGTGTTAATCAATTTGCGGTTTACTTCCAAAAATTATCTCCAAAAACATTCATTCAAATTTTACAATGAAATATATGTGTTATACTAAATCGGCCATGCTGATTTCATTTCTGGACTCATTTTTTACGTTTAGGATGTGAAAACACCTATAAGTGTTAATCAAATTTGCGGTTTACTTCTAAAAATTGTCTCCAAAAACATTCATTCAAATTTTACAATGAAATATATGTTTTATACCAAATCAACCATGCTGTTTTCATTTCTGAACTCATTTTTCACATTTAGAGGTTTTAAAATATCAGTCAAAATTTGCGGTTTACTTCTAAAAGCTATCTCCAAAAATATTCTCTCAATTTTACATGAAATATTTGTTTTTATACCAAATCGATCATGCTGTTTTCATTGTTGAACTCATTTTTTACATTTAGGGGTTTTAAATGTCTGAAAGTGTCAATCAAATTTTCGATTTACTTCTAATGTCTACAGAAATATTTTTGAAATTAAATAAAATATCTATTTTTATGCCAAATGGAAGATGCTGGTTTCATTTTTGGACTCAGGTTTGGCATTTATGGTTTTAAAATATCTGAAAGCTTGAATCAGATTTGCGGTTTACTTCTAGATACTGTCTTCAAAAAAATAAAATATCTGTTTTATACCAAATCGACTATGCTTATTTTATTTCTGTACTGGATTTTGGATAATACGGTTAAAAAATATCTCGAAGTGGCAATTGAATTAGTAATGTATGCCTGAAAATCAGTTCTGTAGAAAAATTTCAAAAAATGGCTGCATATTAGGTATATAGTAAAAATATACTTTTTTTTGTATATTTTGGCTTATAATACTTTCTACAATCATCTTGAGTATGAAATATTTATTAAAAAAAATAAAACGTATTATAAAATCTTTTGAAAATTTCTATGAGAGAAGGAACCAAGTTGAAAACTAATTGAAAAGAGAACATGTGATCAAAACAAATAATTAAAAAAATATATGTATCTTTACTAAATGGAAGATCTACCATGTTCTAATGAACTAGGAAGGGGTTTAATTATATACTTCAAAAAAGATTTTGACTGTGAAAAAGAAGTTCCTCTTTTACAAATGAAAAATATTTAAATCTATAGCTTATCATCTAGGATTACAGTTAACATTTAGCTAAGATGGGTAGGATATCTGAAAATTTAGAATAGGTCAGATTTATCAAAAATTGCACAGATGCCAATATGTGAGAATTTAGTCACTATCAAGATATTTTTAATTTAAATTGAATTTGTCCATCTTTTTCCTTTTGTGTCAAAGAAGTAATTTTTTAGAGGAAGAACGTTGACAACTTTTTGTAATTGAACAATCAACTTCACGAATGATTCATCAGAAAAAAACCTTTGAAATGAGATTGGTTGACAAATATTCAGGCCTGAGAGGAAAAAAGTAATTTTATCCTTATAAAAAAATTTTCGAACACACATTGAAGAATATAAATTTCTAATGAAAAAAGAGCTACCAAGAAAGGATCATCATAGAATGAATACCAAAATTACATACTGTAAATTATAATATGACGTAGAGACTACGAGGCGATAACGAATTTGTAGCCAAAAAGATGGAGATCCTATCGAGTTACATAAGTTACTGTAGAATGAAATATTTTGAGTGAATTAAACACCTAAAGTTGGTTTATTAAATAAATTAAGAAAATAATTACCAGAGAAAACTGCAAGTAGAAGTTATTTTTCATTAAATTCTGCATACTTGAAATGTATAAAAAAAACTTTAAAAGAATTAAAATTTTAATTTTGACATGGGCTGTCATATTTAAATTATTTTGTCAGGTTTGACTAATATTTATAAAAAAAAAAGGAATATAACCAGTAAACACAGCCTACTTGAAAATGGGTATATGTGTGTAAAATGTGTAAACTTCATCATCTCCCTATACTTTCTATTAAACGTAATTCTCTAATTCAAAAAACCGTGCCTGATCCTTTCTTTTTGGGATAAATCAATTTTTTGACAGTTTTGATTGATTTTTATTTAAAATAATGAATATCACCACTGAATTACACATGCTTAAAAATGGGTATATATGTGTAAAAAACTTTATATTATTACTTAGATAAAAAGTTTTTTTTTAAGATGAGCTGTCATATATAAATCAATGCTTTGATAACTTTAATTGATTTTTATAAAAAAAAAATGGATATCACCGCTGAATTCAGCATATTTGAAAATGGGTATACATGCGTAAAAAACATTATATAATTATATAGATAAGAAGTTTCTTTTTTGAGATGAGCTGTCATATGTAAATCACTTTTTTGACAGGTTTGAATGATTTTCATAAAAAAATGAATATCACTACTGAATTCAGCATATTTGAAAATGGGTATACATGTGTAAAAAACTTTATATACTTATCTAGATAAAAAGTTCCTTTTTGAGATGAGCTGTCACTTTTAGATCAATTTTTTGACAGGTTTGATTGATTTTCATAAAAAATGAATATCACCACTGAATTTAGCATATTTGAAAATGGGTATACATGTGTAAAAACTTTATATAATTATTTAAATAAAAAGTTCCTTTTTGAGATGAGCTGTCAATTATAAATCAATTTTTTGACAGGTTTGATTGATTTTGATAAAAAAAATGGACATCACCACTGAATTCAGCATAGTTGAAATATATATGTAACATCAAAAATATTTATAAAAACTTATTAATATCTGAGAAAAATAGGGGGGGGGGGGCACTTTACGCCCCCAGCACTTGAGCGGACAAATTTTGCCCAGCACTAATAGGGTTAAGGTTTGGTAAAAGCTACGTGTAGTTTCTCATGAAGAAACAAAAATGTTACGTAACTCAACTAAAAGAATTATTTTGTTTTTATAATTATTGTAATCTCGATTAATCCATTGTGAAACATAAATTGATTAACTCGAAATAAAAAGAAAAAAGTTGTGCTTACTTTTAAACGATAATGTCAAGTAAGACATTTAATCTGGTAAAATACTCAAATAGTGTATCAGACTATTTCATGTGACAAGTTTTACACATTTTTTTCACATCGCCTTGAAAGTTAAAGTATATTTTTGGCAGTAAATAAACTGTTAGTCCCTAAAAGGATCAATGATTAAAAAAGAACTTTTTACGCTAAGTATCCTGGAGACTTATTAAGGTGCTTACTATTATGAAAATTAAGGAAAGTTAAAAAAAATAATGGAAAAACTTAAGGAAGATATTTTAGTTAAGAAAGTAGTAATAAAGAAATCCTTCCAGGATGTTTAACTTCATATTATTATGCTAAATCTTCAAAAAGAATCTTTACATTTTACTAGTGGCAGGAAACATAAATTTCAGTGATTAAAAAGCATTTGTCTAAAGATCCCACGTTTTCAAATAAAAAAGAGAATGCTTTAAAATATTTGCGCTATCTAACAATAATAATAGCAATTAATTGGAAAGATAAAAGAACAAATGTTTATATTTTATGTCAATATTAGGAGGATTTATAAGTCAACGTTTGTTCCCCTAGTTATGAAATAACGAAGGATCCTATTATTACGGTGAAAGTAAAAGGACTTTGACGAACAAAGCACATCTTGAACCGCTTAAATCAAAGAGACGATTTTGGGTTCAAACCAAATATGCTAAGAAATCGAAGCTAGCGCATATTCACTCCCACAATTTTAATAAATTCTTATAAAAGGCAAGCAAATACGCTGTATGATTATTTTAATGTTCAGTGAAATACAATACAGCACCTACAACTCCTTCTGTAACTTCAAATTTTTATGCAGATTTGGAGAACCACAATTTATTATGAAAGTAGCCAAGTTATCATCTTGTCAACAAAAATAAATAAATAAACTTTTCATATACATTTCCCACTTATTCTTTTCACCAAATCTTACATCGCTGATATTCCTTGCTTAAACATAATCTTGGTTTCTAAGATAACACCAATAAAAAACACAATGCAATAGAAGATGTTAATAAAAAATTATCAGAATTTATATGCAACGGATCATGAAAACTCTGTAAAATCAAGAAACTTGTCAACCGTCTTGGGATAGAAATAATACTGAGGTTGATTTCGATCACTGGGATTTGATGATTGTGAAAGCAAGCACCTAGCTTTAATACGCTTTATTTGACGTAGTCTTTCCAGCCAATGAGATGCATACGTTTGATCACTAGAAGATATGATTTTACATTTATACACTTTACAAGCGAGATTTATATGAACAGCAAGAAGCCTGACAAAAAACGACAAGTTCTGATCAGAAATTATCCTCCGCATAAGTAGGCTTCCAATATAATCTTTGAGTTCAGGAAGGCATTTTACACTGACAACATTACTCTCGCCGTGTATAGGATGTATGACAATGCTGACAAAAGAGAACTGGCACTTAATAACACCGTGCGCATATTCACATGATTCATCGTCATCATTGTACACGATGTGGACAAAGTCATTGCCTATGTGGCACTTCTTTGAGTTGAATTGAGTATCGCTTGGCTTATTCGGCATTAGGGTTATTACATGGAAAACGGTTTGGATGAAAGCCTCCTTCCAAATGAAAGTGTATTCGCCGTCATTCCCACTTGTATCCAAACCACCGAGATAACAGTTGTGAGTTAATTTGTGCGCTTCAGAGAGCAGAACGCGTTGACCAATGCCGTGCAAAAAGTTAGTGTAGCGTAAGCTGCCTCGTTCGTTAGAGAGTATTTCTAATTCGCTACTCGCCTGACCTTTACCGACGTAGAGAATTCCGATTTTATGCGTTTCAAAGGGGTGAATATAATCGAGACATTTTATTGCCCTCTCGTTTTCCTTACTTTCTTGTAGAAGAATTGGTCGGTCTTCTTCCGAGACATTATTTCCAATGGAAGTAAAAAGCTGCAGGAAAACAGAACTCGGAGAAATGAATTTTGAGTGAAAATGCTTCGTCATTGCATTTTCACAAAGTGAACTCTTTTTTAAAGCGTCTTTATTCTCAGGCATTGACGTGGTTCGAGATTTGCGACTAAAGGAAAAGGTTGCGCGTTTTTTGGAATATTTTTTTGATGGCAGTCTTGAAAGCATCATCTGGCTCTCTTGATTCAGAGCTTTGAGAATGGATGGGAGCGAGTGATACATGCGTGTTGAATTAGTTTCTCTTTCGGAAGAAAGAATTGTACCCGCAATTAAATTCAAATGACTTTCATAATCTATACTGCTGCAACTGAATAATGCTAAAAATTGTTTATAATTTAAACTTTTAAATCTAGATATCATAGAAAATTGATTAAACGTTTGGATATTCTTGACGTAATTCGCAGAAAAAGGATTAATCTTAAATTCATTTCTGATTTTCTTGAAATCACTCATTTTCTCGAAAACGTTGATAGAAGCGATGTCAAAGATGCTTTTCCAAATACTATTATCGCTTTTGCCGTCGTCTATATTGCCGTTGAGTAGACAGTACATATTCCCAGTCGGCTTGCGTATATAAATTTCAACCCAGTTATACTTCCAGTCTGAAAAATACAATGCTTCTTGTTGCTGCGTTCTTTTAAACCGATCAACTCCATACGAAAAAGAAGGCTGGTCAGAAACATCGGAAGAGGTGGCAGAGTCACTAGAACCTTTTTTGCTGAATTTTTTAGATGAACTATTTTTACGATTACCAGCATTGCTTTCAAGGTTGCAATTATTAACATTATCAAGGTCATCAGTTTCATAATTATATTCAGCTCCATCGGTATAATTACAAACTTTAGAAAGCAAATCTTCTTCTGTTCTTATAGAACTTTTGTCTGATATTTCAGTGGTGTTGGCATATAAAGCAGAAATAGTTATAAGTTTGTTTGCAACAAGCCAAGTTTGTGATTTAATGTTTGATCCTGGGCATAACGAACGAATATTACTAGAAGGAATACTATTTTTGTGATGCGTAAACTCAGCAAAGGTGTACTTCTCCAGCATATCTTCGCAAGTTTCGAAAAGTTCAAGATGGTTCACGAGTATTGTTTTGTGCTTGTATCGATCGTTTAATTTAAAGTTAAAATTTATGTGTTCTCCTTTGTCATCATCTTCGTAATCATTAAGCGAGGAGGAGAGACAGCGATCTCTGAACGGATAGAGTATATTAGCTTTTAGGCCTTTTATAATGAATTTGACAAAGTTTTTGCGGAACTTTAATCGACAATTGATAAACCAAGCTGCTATTACTTGGTGAGCAAAGAAGACGATAAAATCATCATACTTGAAGGGATTTGTAAAGGGCAAGGCAATAGCGAATATGCTCATGTATTGATCCTGAATAAAGTTTGTGTAAAGAGCTGGACAATATGAAAGAATAGACAAAAATTCCAGAATTGTCATTGATAGAGTATTAATAGGAGACATTTTGGACAAGTCAATTAATATTCCAGATAAAAACTTTGACAGAATATCGGGTATTTCAACTAAAGCCAAACTTAGTGCTAAAATAGCTTCCTTAACACATTTTGAGAATAAAGAAGTTTCTAGAGAAATGATTACTTTAGCTAAGTGATTCTTACTTATTTGCTTATTATAAGAAAAGAGAATTGCGTAAATAGAAAATATGTGGGGAGAATAATAGGATCTGGAAATGTTTGTGTTATTAGCACGTTTAATCGCTTCAATTCGACTTTTATCGAGTAATGTAGACAATGAATCAACCAAATCACACATCGTCTCTACTGACACATCTTCAAAAAGAGCTTTATCCTTCAAGCAGTCACCTAATTTGGAAACAAACAAGGAGAGGATAGACCAATCAAGTTCGAACTTCAGACAAGCCGTAAAAACTTTGACAACAACTTCCGAAGGAAAAAGTACATATGGCAGAGAAGAATCGTCTGAATTAGAAGTTTTAAATTGTGTGGAGACATTATCGTTATTAGGTTGGGCAGAATATTGCATAGTTTTAAAGGTAGAACTGTTTAAAAAATATGTTATATTATACTTCAGTTCTGGCGTCTTCAACGACTCATGTGCTTTGCACTCTTTATTTTCCATAGATAAAGAAATATTTTCATATTGAACAATAGCAACTAATCCACCGTAATACAAGGAAGCTGAACGCAGTGTAGTCAATCCTAGCAAAAAAGCCTTTCTGTTCTCCGTGTTAAGTTGGATCAAAAATTTGGGAATTTGATAAATAGAATTGATCAACTCAAAAATGATTGAAAAGACTTCTAAAGCAGAAGACGCAGGATACTCTGTTATTTTTTGCAAGAAGATGCGCTGTAAGGTAGCAAATAGAGCATCAATACACATGATTTTAGGCTGCAGTCCATTCGGATCATGAGTAGGGGAATCAATGTGGGTTATGACATCACTTACAGTTTTATTCGCAATTTGTTGGAGCAAACTAACATAAAAAGTAAAAAAGGATAAATAGGTTGTGTTCAAGCAGATGTATCCAATTAGATCAATCAATTCAACAACAATCTTTACGCTCCTTTCTTCTCGGGGTGCAGAAGCAAAAGAAGTATTAAAAACTTTATCCAATATTTCGTGTTCATATGACAAACGAAATTTAGAATAAATATTTTTGAGTAACCTCAATGTTAATAAGCAAATTTCGTCATTGTCACAAAGCAAGAAGTGTTCTTCAATAAAGGACTTTAAGCGCGAGAGCCACTCATACTGACTTGGCTTGAGGATAGAAGCTTTGTATAGTACTAAACTAACACTAAGCCTTTTAGGCCTAAGTTCTTTCAAATTATCGACTAGATTGTAGAATATGCATGCAAATTCAGTGAACATATTCATCTTGACGATTTCTTCGAGCTTAAACAAAACAGTGTTTAGACTATTCAAAATTCTGAAATAAATATTATTTTGATTGAGGAAGTTGTTCTCCTCATTATGGCCTAAAAAAGTGCAAACTTCAGTTAAAATTTTGAAAATGAGCTCACAAGAGATATAGACTTCTTGGTATGAACAACTGCTTATTATCAAGGAGATTGAAGAACAAATTTCAAAATTAATAAAAGGATCGTGCAATACCATGATATTTTTAAAGTAGGGAAGAATGCAAGATAATGTGAATTTTAAAGTAGATATCTTACGAAAACTCCATAAACAAACACTAATGAAGAATATAGCGCCACGAATGATAACCGAGAAAGTTTGTTGACAAGAATTTTTCATGCTATGCTTAGTTCCTTGATCGATTATATCGCACAGTGTTCGAATCAGAGTTACTCCAGAATGAGTTCCAGCTAGTTTCAAAATGGTCTTAAGAGCAGAATGGGTTAGGTTCGAAGCGTTTACAATATAGCATAGAGAGGAAGCTACCTTGATTACGCTAAGCTTAGACAAGTAACTGTAAGCAATGACAGAGTCAAACACATCCAAACTTAAGTGAATCTTCTTTATATCCGCTTGTCGGCTCGTCAAAATGAGGTTGGAAGTGAATTCTATGATTTGATCGATGATTGGAGCGTCCAAGTATGCTGAATTGAACTTAAGAATGGATGAAATAAAGGCAAGCATGCTTTCACTTAACTCACACTCGATTCTTGACGCTTGGAGAAGGGAAATAAGTAGATCACCAATTTCCTCTTCAAAGTAGGATATATCTTTGCCTTCAGCGGTTAAAGCATTCAACAAAACAAACTTTTGCATGTTGTCCGCATCTAAAATAATTCTGAGCAACTTAGCTCTAACGATACCCAAAGAGTCAAATTGGGTTTCTATAAACACTTTTAGAAAATCGAAAACCGTCTCTTTGCAATATTTCTCATCTGTGTTTGTCCATAGATCAGAGATGTGTGGCCAGATGGCTTCGAATGCATGGTTTTCTAGGCGCTTTTCATTTAAAAGGGCTGTTGTGAATTCCTGTAAATTCTTCAACCGTAGAGCATTATTGTTGTTCGTGACTGATCTAACGCTATTGATGAATTCTCGTGTATTTGAAGAATCGATCAAGTCACTCGGCAAAGGAGAGGAAGTAGATCGCTGAATTCCAAATTGCTCTTTTATCTTTTCAATGATATTTTTTTCTTTATTTTTACTACTACTCATTTTCAAAACCATATGTTAGTTGACATCCTTAAAATCTAAACAAAAATACATTTCTTAAAATATCTCCGTTTCATATTCTTATTGTAAAGCTACATGTAATGGTAACAATAAGTATACAATTTGGTGATGGCACGATAAATCAGAAATCGTCTTTTTTTAAATATAGCAAAATTTTATCAGTACCTTCCGATGCCTCAGTCCCGAGAAAGATTTAAAAAAATTAAACATTTCAAACCTATTTTAACTCTTTAAGATCGATGGGACACATGTGTCCCAAAATTTAAAGCCAATAAAAAAAATTTTTACCTCTGAAATAGAAATAGTTTTCCATTTTTTTCACATCGAAAAAAAACTCTAAAATTTTTAAATGATGTTATTCTATTAAATAGTTAATTTATAAAGGTGTAACTATCAATTTATTAGGTTTTTGACAGTTTTTGTTGACTTAGTTAGAAACCAAAATTTGATATTTTAACTTAAAAAACATTTGTTCTCAAAACAAAATGAAGAACAAGTTTTTACAGATATTTCTTTTTCCTAATTATTATGTGAAATGATCTTACTTATAAATGAGAGTGAATTATAAGTAAAAAGATAATTATAAGTAAAAGAATTATAAGACGCTTGCTAAAATTTCATGTAAACATCTCGGGACATATGTGTCCCTATAGGCCTCAAAGGAACATTTTTTTCTGTAAATATTGTATTACTCCTTTGATAGGAAATCAAAGCATAAATACTATTTGAAATTTTTTTTTTGAATTAATCGAAATTGCTCTTATATTTTGAATTGAGTATATTGAAGTTAAAGTTGCAAAGACGAAAAGTGTTCTTTCAAGTCTTGAATTCAGAGATGAAATTGTCAAAACTATGGTTTCAAGATTCAGCTGTAGAAAACAAAAACGTTCAGAAACTTTTGTTTAAAAAAATAGAATTAACAACGACTAAAGAGGCCGAGCATCTTATATGAGTGAGTCAAACTCCCCAAGAGGTCGATGTAGAAAATTTAGCAAAAGAAAAAAAGACAACAGAGAACAACAAATGCTTGAGTTGTGGCGTTTATTTATGCAATACCAAGACTCGAAATTGTTTCAAGATTTATCACCAAAAAAAAAAGAAAGTTCAGTTTTTTGTGTGAAAATATGTGATTTTTAAATTAAATTTTGTACAATTTTATACTTATGGACGATAGGGACACATATGTACCATGTGTTTTTTCATTATGCTTCATTTTTTTCAAAGTTTTTTCTAAAAATGAAAAGTTTGTACAATTATAATGAAAAAATAATTTTGGATCTAAATAATAATACGATAAACAATTTTCAGGCCTCAAGCGATTAAATTTAAAATCAAACTTCAAATTTTATTTAACTCAATTTATCGATGTTCCAAATCCAAACATCTAAAATAATTAAAAAATACATTTAACTTTACACATAAGGCAATTAAGAATCAGCATCGGAATCGTATATTTTTTTTAGAATTGGCCATAGAATCCTACAAAACTTTGGTATCAGGTTTAACTCTGACAACTTTGAGAAAAATTTTTATAAAAAATATATTACATCTTAATTCATTTAATTTCCACGTGACAAAAAAAGAAAAACAAAAGCAATGTCTATTTTATGGAAAATATTTTCTGTTCTTTGGGATTACGGGTAAAAAAATAAATCTTTCAGAAGATAGCGAGGAAAATTTTTTTTGAGAATGAAACCATAATAAGCAAAATAGAATTAAACTTTAAAAGAAACAAACTAGCATTAAGATTTTATTAGAGGTGAATTTAAAGATTAATACAAAGAAGAGTAAAATTTTATTGATATAAAAAATATGATCAAGTAACGATAAATTTTCGATCACTTTGGTCTTCAACATATCAACCACTTTCAAAAAATATGATACAGGCGTAGCTCTCAAAAAATCTTCTCAGAACACATTTAAATTGTTTTTATTCATATGACTTCTCAGCATCATTTCATCTACATAAAATAGTAAGAAAAGTAAGAATCTTCAGAAAAAAACTAAAATATGCAAACATGTGAAAAAAGATCTCATGCGCGTGAAGCGTTTCTTGGTAAAATAGTATATCAGTGATTCCTAAACTAAACGAAGCGAGATGAACAAAATCTTGCAAAAGTTCACCTAAACTCTTCAAAACAAAATAAAAACTCTATAAATGCAAAATATGACCATTGTTCATACTTTGGTTCGACACAAAAACAAAATTCAAGATCAAATGTATGTTTTTCCAGGAAGTGACCACCCTGAATGAGAGCTTTTATCAAGAAAATAGAAGCTTACTATCACTCGTCGTTAAGAAATTCAGGTTAAGAAAAGAAGTTAGAAAGAGATATGTCAGACTATTTTGGTTTGTAGAATTGGAAAAGGCCTATGCTCGTGTTCCTAGAAAACTAGTTTACGCTTGCTTGAGAAAAAATAAGGCTACAGAAAAATAGCAATAATACTAGTCGAAATATATAAAGAAAGCACAAGTGCGGTTAGAACGACAAATAGTCTCATCAGAGAATTTGGGGTTAACGTTGGTCTGCATCAGGGTTCAGCTTTGAGCCCACTTTTGTTTGCTATTGTCATTGATGTCATATCTAAAGAACTTAGAGCGGAAGAACTATGGTAATTACTTTTTGTCGATGATTTGGTAATTCTGGCTGAAAGTAAAGAAAAACTGCACAACAGAATATTTTTATGGCAAACATGTTTGGAAAAAGTAGGATTAAAAATGAATTCTGGAAAAACAGAAACGATGGTATGTAGCAGAAGTAAAGAAGAAACACTGAAAATCATGGATAGTCTGGCAAGAATTGAATCAAGTGAGAAGTTTTAAATACATTGGGTCATTGATTACAGAAAGTGGAAGCTGCGAAAAAGAGGTACAAACAAGAATAAACACTAGCTGGATGAAGTGGAAAGAAGTTAAAGCAATCATGTACGACACAAAGGATTTTCAATAAATTATAAGACCAGTCATGACATATGGAGCAGAGTGTCTGAGTTTAAGGAACAAAGATGAGAATGCAACAACCAAAATGAGTATGCTGAGGAAAATAATAGGAGTCTCACTGAAAGATCACATGAAGAATGAAGAGGTTAGAAAAAAGATTAAGGTTATGGTTAGCGTAATTGAACGTAGGAGACTTCGATGTTTTGGCGTTCTAAGAAAAGAAAAGAAGGATGCGGTTCGCAGAATAATGGATTGTCCAATGATGGGAAAAAGGAAAAGAGGACGACGTTTCAAAATGTGGAATTAAAAAGAGGCTATCCGAAATTGGATTGGAAGAATGTCATGTTCAGGACAGAACAAAGTGGAGGATTGGGATCATGGCCGCCGACCTCCAACTTGGCGACAAGGTGTAGGCAAAAAGGAAGAAGTCGTTAAGAAATTCTAATGAACTCTTGTCACAAGGGATGAAAGTGTGAACAGCGTGTGAAAACAAGTGAAGTTATATTGCTTCTGGATTCTATTTTCAAGTTTTTGCAGATTTTTGTAAATTTCTTTAGTAATTAATTCAATGCCCATTTTCCACTGATATCGAGTCAGTTTTCCTAGAAGAAGCCATTGATAGGAAATATGTCATGCTTCCAAAAGAAAGACTCTGAAATGATGAGACAAGAAACATTTTGAGAAACAGTGCACTCGACTCGACGTGAATTGTTTTCTGTTGTGCGTTGTCATCTTTTAAGCCTGAGTTTCTGATCTTGTAAAAAGAAGAAGCAGTGTCCATCTCATTAAAATAAAATTGAAAATATGTTCCGAGGAAATAGGGAGGGTGGAAGTGTCATCTGATATAAGTTGGAAACCATGCTCTATATTTTGTCCACATTTTGGTTCCGGGTGCAAAAAAGGCTTTTAATATTTAATAAACTAATTTTTCTTTAATGGAATAAATTTAAGGGAAAAAGTATAAAAAAACATGCGAGTCAAAAGAGTTCATGCGCAGCAGTAGACCTATGGTGCTTACACTACTGGTGCTTTGGTTTGTATTACCGTAACGTGGAAGATGCAAAATAAAGGATGATTTAAGAGGACGGGCTCATTCAGGAAAGCCGAGAGCTGTATTTGACACACAAGCTTGGACGAACCTGCTCTATATTGTATAAAAAATTTCACATTTTATTCAACATTAGTTCTTTGGGTGGAAAAATGAAACTGATTGACGGTATAAGTTCTTAAAATAAATCTGTTTATCTTGAAGATATTATATAAACTAAATAACGACAAAATAAGGAAACCAAAACATTCCGAACTCCAACGCTTGAGACAACTCGTTTTAACTGGTTTCTTTGAAATTCTATTTTTGAAAGATCCTGAACTCAAAATACCCTTTATCATGGATAATTGCTAATTCAGTATAGCAACACTACTCTTTTTTGAATCCAAAAGTCAAAATCTTCAATTTTGTCAACAAGGTAAAATTATGTGGTCAAAACGTCTAAAATCTGTTTTTCGCTGAACACTCTAATTCAATGGTTTTATAACAGGGATTTAGCACATGGTTGAAATTTAAGGGGAAAATTTTTTTATGATATCAATGCATTCATTTTTTATATGAGGTATATAAAAAATAGTTGCTAAAATGATTTCAAAGATAAAATTATTGTCATTAAGAATGCTTTACTGCTGCGCCAGTGAAGGAGAAAATGAAAACAAGCCATTAAGAGAGCATCAGAATCCTGTACAAGGGCTTTAAAAGTTTGAATAAACATGGCTGGTGAAAACTTGAAATCTAGAATGTTTCAACCTTTACTTTAAAGTTTGCCTAACTTTACATATTACATATAAATTACAATGTAACAAAGATTTTGTTTGAGTGAATTTTTTGGTTGTTTGTCTTTTATTAGGTCGTAAGAATGAAGAAAAAGCATATCTTTCATGTCACTAATCTTTATTTAAGAAATGACACCGATTTTTAGAAAAATAACAAAAAATTGTATATTTACATAAGAAAATTGCCTTTGAACATTACTGAAACTATACAACAGCGTTGAAGCATACAGGGATATGCTAATCAAAAGTAAAACATACCATACTGTTGATCGTTATGTGATTTAGAAAATATTTTGAAAAAAATATCATTTAATCAAGTATGATTTATATGATTCATTCAAGTAGTCATTTGATATATGTTAATTTGTTTCCGTTCTTCAACTCGTCTTATTATATTTGCTCTTTTATTTACAGATATTGTCTCATGATGGCTCCTGCTCGAGGTTCCTGTAAGCATGATCCTGATAACTTCTGCTGTCTGCGGAGTCTTTCTGAATGTCAAGTCAGTCAAGTACACCATAGTTGAAGGGAACCTCTTCTGTTCGGCTTACAAGGTGTACTTTAGAGTTCAAGTACGGGACCAGGACAAGAGTTGGGCGCCACACGTGGTTTGGGGAAGCTGTCGGTCCACTCTGGAGTCGTGGTACAGATGGAAGTAACGAAAACTGAAGTTTGGCGTGCCAAGATTATGGCGGGAAACAACAGATCACACAAACAACAGCTACTTTTGTATGGTGGTAGTCACGTGATCGCGCAGGGGTAAGAAGACGGATATGTTCGACTACCCCGATCTTTCATCATCTCTTCGTCCTGTGATGCATTTTGAGGAGCTTTCAGCTCCCAACTTCCTCCGGTGATCACGAAAGATGCTCGTACAAGTTCCAGCAGCGAAACAGAAGATGCCCACGACGATGCCTTTGTGCGGCACACCTATCCAAAAAATGAATATTTTCTACTCATAAAGCCTTTTTGCAATAAAATATTAAAAATATAGATCATATAAGGAAAATTTTAATTCACACAAATAAAACTTATCCTGTATTCAGTATCGGGTATAGAATAATAATTGTGAATGTCAGTGGGACAGTTGTGCCTGGTGCTTCTTGACTACTGCTACCATACGTGGGCGAATGTGAGAGAGACATACTCTTAACTCTTCTTCAATGTTTTTTAAGTCTTTCACGTTTTTTATTTTTGATGTTGTTTAGGTAAGAAAATCCCAGCTCACATAGGTACGAAGTTGAGAATTGGAGTAAGACTTTGATGGCTTTTTTACTTAGAGTTGGATACTCTTCCATAACAGAAATCCAAAAGGCCTCTAATGGCAGTTGTGTGTACTTCAATTTGAGTCCACAATCACTGGAAAGGCTTGCTAATTCTTCCTCTTCACATAACTCAAAATTGGAAAGATTGATAATCGATAAATCTAGGAAAGGATTGCGAATCCAATCAAATTTTTCAATGCTGATTGAAGGAAAATATTCTTTAATTTTATTTTCTAAACATGTCAAATGCTAATAATAATGGGAACCATCTCGGTTAAGTAGGTTTTGCGAACTGATGGAAACATATCAAAATTGCCTACCTTCATTCTATTCTTCCATATTGCAATTTTTTTCTTAAAAGTAATTAACTTATCTGTCGCCGTAAGAATGTTTTCATTTCTGCCTTGCATATTGCTGTTCAGACTATTAAGATGTCCAAATATTTCACTTAAGTACTCTATTTTGGACATCCATAAATCATTTTTAAGGTATATTTACAAAATCTATCAAGTTTTTCATTTTCAAAAAAAATAAAAAGTTCTTTCTGAAGCTCATTTACTCGAGATAGTACCTTTCCTTTCGACAGCCATCTTACTTCAATGTGCAATAGCAGACGAAAATGTTGAGAATCCATATCCTTACACAGCAACTCAAAAATTCAGGATTTCATTGGCCGAGTTTTTATGAAATTCACCATTTCAATCACTTGATCCAATACCCCCTTTAGTTCATTTTGTGTTATCTTTGAAATTAAAACTTCTCTGTGTAAAAAACAATGAGTTCGCACAATGTTAGGATTCTGTTTTTCCACTAAAGTTGCAAAACCTTTAACAGAACCAACCATTGATGGAGCTCCGTCGGTACATATTCCTACGCATGAATCCCATGGTAAGCAATATTTTTCGAGGCATATCGTGATTGTATCAAAAATATCTTGACCTTTTGTAGATGTGGCTAACTGTTTGCAGCATAGAAATTGATTAATTATGACATCTTCATCAATGACACGTATAAATGCAATTAACTGTGCGTGATTACTGATATCAGTGGATTCATCGATTTGAAGAGCAAACAGACTATTTTGAAATTTGGATGTTACACTTTCTTCAATATCATCAGACAAGTCAAGAATTCTTCTCTGAATTGTATTGTTTGAAAGAGGAATCTTGCTAATTTCTTGTTCGGCCTTATCGCCAAGCATAATTTTCACCATCTTTTTGCATGCTGGAAGGATTACTGATTCTGCAAGAACATGAGACTTCGATTTAAGAGCAATAATTTCTGCCACCTCATATGAAGCTAATTGAGCTTTTTCGGATACAGTTATTTTTTTCTTAAATAGTTGACTTTGCGTTGCATTTAATTCTAACAACCGTTGGAAATAATCAACATTTTTAGCTTGAAGGCTAGGATGATTAGTAGTAAGGTGTCTTTTCATCTTACTTGGAACCATTGATTCATTAGACAGCATTTGGCCGCACACAACACATCGCGGTGAAGGAATCTGTGTATCTCCAGTCCAATGAAATCCAAATTTCAAGTAATCATCATTATACAAACGATGAACTTTTGGTTTTTAATTATTCTTGTCCCCATCGCCTTTTCTTTTTAGAAACTTGTCCATAAGAATGAATTAAATCTAAACTTAAAAAATAAATAAAACAAACATGATTTTTATTAAATTTAAACATATTTTTTATTTTTCCTATTAAAACCTCAATTTAGAACACTTAAATATTAAATAAAAAATATTTACAAAGAACCTGTTAATATTGTAATCGAGATATATAAATAAAATAAAATTTATATTACCAAGCATAACAACGCTCACCAATGTTTATTATTATCAAAAAATTCGAAACATCCAAATATTTAAACAAACGATATATCATTTAATTTATTTTTTGATATTTAAGCATTAATATCACGTAAGTAAGTAATAATGTGTGAGTTAGTATTTATCAATACAAACAACTCCGGTTATTAGGATATGAAAGCTGTGTTCCACCTATAACAACTTGTAATAAAAGCTTTCATAACTTCTTGGGGGCGTGAGACGTTCACCTATAATCTCTTCACGGCACAGTGGTTGGGAACCACTGCACTAGATCATGAGTCCGCTGCTTTCAAGCTTTAGCAAGGGTGTTTGTCGGCATTTAAAGGCAGGGGTGTTCGTTGAGCCTCAAATTGAAAAGCTAATGCGGGACCCTGAGTTCTCCGGAAAGTCCCTACTCCGCGAGCCTACTCCTAGCGCTACTCCGAAGAGCATGGTGAGCGGCGCGCTTCCAATAAGATGTGATGGAATTTTGGAAGCGCTACCAGGGCCAGTAAAATAAGTGTATGATGGGCGACTACGTCTTGGGTTTAGTCCCAGAAACCCAGCCTCTTCACCGTTTCAACGCTGTTCTATCGTTTTAGTAATGTTCAAAGACATTTTTCTGCAATTTTCTTATGAAAATATACAATTTTTCAAAAAATGGATGTCATTCAACGATTAACGCATGAAAGATATGCTTTTTCTTCATTCTTACGACCTAATAAAAGACAAACAACCAAAAATTCACTATATATATCTATAAAAAAGAATAGTTAAAAAAATAAATATAACAAGATAAAGTGAAGAAAAAGAGCGGAAATAAAGTCAAAAATAAATCAATAACAATTGGTTGTCCAACCCGCCCCGGCCGCTCCCCCACCCCTTCAATCCCCCGGTCTTTCCTAGAAAACCTTTGAAAATTAGCATTTTTGCTTTTTGGTTCTTCGAAAAAAGTTGTTTCTTCCTAAACTTTATTTAAATTTGAATTGGAATTTTTTTTCTTTTTAATTTTGTTTTCTTAATCCTCTATATCCTTTTTTTTCTTTTCAGACTAGTGCCACTTTTTACGATGGCTCAGAAAAGAAAAATCTCTGGTGAAAAGCGTCGTTTAAGGATAGTTGGGAATTGAGTTCCTGGTGAAAGAACAAAGTGGTCGAGTTTTATGTTTAATTTGTTATGACATAATATCTGTTGTGAAAGAGTACAATGTACAACGACATTACAGCACTCTTCATGTCACTGGTTATGATAAATACACTGGTGAGGCCGGCGAGTCCTACTCAAAGATCTCAAATCACAAGAAAAGATTTTCCAATTAGTGAAGTCTTCGTCTTCTACAACCATTGTTCTTATGATGTATCACTTTTGATGGCCAAATCAAAAAAGGCTTCTCTGACGTGATCTCAACAAGCGATGTGCAAAGCTATGGGAAAGGCCTAGTATGGGCTTTAAAGATGCAGCTCGTGAGTTTGAAAATCCCTCTCGCATCAAACTGTTGCTAGACGTGTTGATGAGCTTAGCAATTTTGTTCAGGAGAAGGTCAAGAATCAAATTCAGCAATCTGCTTATTTTTCTCTCGCTCTTGATGAACAACAGATATAAGGGATGTCAGTCAGTTCATTATTTTTGTTAGAAGTATTGATTCACAGTTTAATGTCAGTGAGGAGTTACTCGGCTTATTCCCACTTTTTACCACTACGAAAGGATCTGATGTTTATGAAGCGCTAAATTCTTTAGTGAGCGAATATGGGGGCTTTCAGAAATGCTCTTGCATTGTTACAGATGGTGCCAAATCAATGACTGGAGCTAAAAGGGGCTGAAAGGTATTGAAGATGTGGTGATATGTTTTTGTTATTCTAAGATGTTATCTAGTGTGTATAGTTTATCTGTTATGTTTTAAAATATTAATTTCTTAGGGCGGTAATAAAGGTTGGATCGTCTATTTGTTGATTTCTTGAGAGATTTAGTACAAATTTTCTGACGTTTCACTCCATTCTACTGTTCGTTGTCAGTGTAAATTCTAGATTCTTCAGTCTGGTATGAGATTCTAAACTTTTTAGAAGAATGAGTGTGACACTTGGTTTAAAGTTTATTGAAAGACTCAACTTTCTAAAGGTCAATTCCTCACATATTACTCAGATCTGAATAAGCTAATTTAAGTTTAAGGGTAAAACAATCTCTTTCTGTATGGTTTGAGATTTGAAATTTTCTTAAAATATCTAAATATCATTCTACTTCCTTTAAGTTGTGATGTTATTTCTAGAGAAATAGAGGAAATAACTTCTGTGTTTGTTGAAACTCTTGATACCCTGATTGAAGACTTCAAAAGGATTTAAAGATTTTCAGCACCTTAGAAAACTTAATGTATTCAATTCGCTGTATTAATATATCAGAAGGATGAAGATTTGCAGCTTGAATTGTGTGATTGCAAAAGCGGTTTTTATTAGAAAGATACATCAATACTAATTTTGCCTCTTCTTTCTGAAGAGCATTATCCTAATTTACGGTTTGGATTGATTTGTCAATGTTTGAAAGTACCTACCTTTGTGAAGCAGCATTTTCCGAATGAAGTGATTAAATCAAAGAGAGAATGATTAATCAAAATTCTCGAAGCCTGCCTTCGTTTAGCCTTAACCTCAGTTGCATTGAAAGGAGCTAATTTCCAAAATCAGGACACCCATCATGAATTTTAATTAAATTATGTTGTTTTTATTAAAAATTTATTAATAAAAATGCTTCTTAATATACTTCTTTAAATATTTTTTAGAATATATTTAAGGTTCGATTCTTAATCATACTTGTCAATTATTTTTAAGGTTTCCTAGTCTACTGACGTTTTCAAAATTTGACTCTTTCTTATTGTAATATTCACATCTTAGCTCTATTCCCCGGCAAAATTTTTTATGATAAATATAAAGGTTCATTTACATGTACATGTTTTACTTTACATCTGGTATGGTAAGACAAGGCATATGTAGAAAAATGTCAACTGCGGCCCGCGATCTACTTTCCTTTGCCGAATGCGGCCCGCGTCCCCATAAAGTTTGGACAACCCTGATCTAATTGAATAAATCGTAGCAATCGCAAGATAAAAATAAACTTTATGATGTGAGTTTTTATTAACATGACGATAATGAAATGTCTGACTTCTGGAAAGCGTATTAATAGATGTTTCAAGTGTAATTTATAGTTTCGGTAGTTATTAAGAAATATCGCTGCCATTTTTAAAATAACGATTAGTCAAAAACCTGATATAATTTTTTTTTATTTTTGTTACATAGTTATTGATCGAATTTTTATGTTTAAAATTTTGCTTGAAAATCAGTTATTTTCAATTTTTAAACAATTTTTTAAAATAAATTAATGATATTTTAAAGAGCTAATTATAGAAGTACATTCAGTCCCCATACACCCGTCCTATAATGTCGAGGTCTATGGACTTCTTTATTTTTCAGAACATTTAATTTTAGACAGTTTAGAAATAAAATATATGAATACTCTTATTTCAAATATTTGGTGCTATCTATGCGTCCATAAAAAAACTCATGAGCTATATTTAGAGAAATATAAACGATTCTTCAAAAGTAAACACTTGACTTTATAGCAGGGGCGCACATCTTCAAAATTATTGGGGGCGAAATTTTTTTCTTGCAATTTTCAAAATTAGTGGTTTGGAAATACCACGGGAGACCAAATATTCAAGCAATCCTTTAAAATAGAGTGTATTCAGCGCATACCTAAATTTATAAGACTACTTTATATTTTTTTTTACAAAATTGGTGAATTTAAATACTATACTTCCAGCGAAAATATTTTAATTAAATTTGCATATCGAATATAGTGGGCAGAAAAAATGCCCCCAATTAAAAAGTAGGGAAAAATGCCCTCGATTAAAAAGTAGGAAAATTGCCCCCGAAAAAATGCCCCAATTTAAAATTAGGAAAAAATGCCCCAACACAAAAAATAATAATTAATTAAAAAATTTTTTTTTAAAAAAGATATGTCAAAAAAAGATTTTTTGTAAAAAAAAAGTTAACTTTTCATCTAAAACATTTAAAATTAGCTCCCGGATGTGCGCCCCTGCTTTATAGATATAAGCGTTGAATCTAAAACAGAACTAGCTTTGGCTAATCGTCAAACACTAACCTAAACTTATCGACTTGGATATCAAAAAAAGAAAAAATCCGAAGATACGAAACAGTAGATATTTTTAATATCTATCTTAACCACATGCTGACATCTTTTTCTAAAATAATTGTCAATCAAAATGCTCACTTTACAGATTGAAAAAGAAAAATCTCACTTTAAGATTACATGAAATTATAGGAAGACTCAAACGCTGTGAAGTGTAATCACTACATAAGTGTGGGCTTTAGAATGTCAGAAGGAAATTTTTTCTGATCAAATTTCGAGATTAGAAAAATTGATTGCGTACTTTTAACAAATACCTTTATATCATCATAGAGTAGTAATGTTTCTGATTTTATACATAATATAATTTTGTAAAAGCAACTTGTCAAAACTGAAAGTTCTATTGATTAAATTTATGATCCATCATGACATGATGTATTATCAATTTGTTATGAATCTTGTCATTATTGCTTTAGTTATGAAACGCTAAAGCGCATAACTCTTTGGAGTTTAATCACTAGGGTTCAATAGTCAATTTTGCAATCAGAAAAGTCCTAGAAAAAAGTTTAAATCAGTTTGGCATATATTTGACATATTTTTGATCAATAAAAGTTAAATTAAAACATGGAAGATTAAGATGTTAAACAATCTTATTTGGATTTATTACCAGCTTTACAAAAGTCAATTAAATTAATTTTTCTTTTCCCTCAAAATAAGTCTAGAAAATGTTTCAAATAAGTTTAACATACATTGGAATTTTTTAAGGTCAATTAATGTCATTGTAATTTTCACTTGACAAGTCATAAATTAATCACTATAAATATGTTTTCAAATAAAATGATTCTTAAAAACTTACTAAGCTTTTTTATAACCTAAGAAAATCAGTTTTGTCTTTTTTAACCGATGCTACTAGAGATTATGGAGGGGAAGAAACCAAAAATTCCATCTAGTTTATATTTAAAACTTTAATATTGCTGTTTTGATATCAAAAATTAAAGAAATTACTGTCAAAAGGTAAAAATTAACTATAGTTTTATTACAACTCGAATTGTGTTTTCTTTCATTTTCAAAGCCATTATTTAAAAATTTTAGCTCAAATTCTATTCGCCGTTTTATGATTCGTTATATCATATTTTTACTTTAGCAAACAATCGTAAAATTCTTGAAAAACAACATAAAATGCAATACTCTAATGAACAGTTTTTATCGGAATCTCAAATAAGAAGTACAGGAATTGTAATTTTTACATAATAGACTTTTTATCTCAAAGGATTAAATGGATAATTGCATTCCTAGAGGAGATATCTAGTTCTAATTCTACAAGTGATAAGGCTATTTTGTTGAATGATAAGCTTCGTCTAAGTCGCAATATTGCAGATTATTCTCTTTTCATAAGGTTTTTTCTATATTAAAAAGAATTTATTTCTAAGTAGTTTTGACTGTCTATACCGTAATTTTATATTTGGAAAATAGATAGTAAAGAAATGCATCCATCCCTTATGTCCCCATATAATTTTTAGAGAGATAATAAAAAATAATATGATTTCAGTAAGAGAACATATTTAAATAAAAGATAAGCTACAGATAATATTGAGCACTGTAAAAATTATAAAATAAATCCAACTATAGCAGCCATGATTTCTTGGACAAAAAGGAAATCTAAAATATTAACTAAAATTTATAAAAAAACATGAAAGAAAACAAAAACTGCGTACTATTCTTTAATATAGTGTCCAAGCTCATAGGAAAAATATAAATTTTATTTCATTAAATCGCACTCTCAATTAATGCCATTGAGAAAAGAAAAATGTGTGCAACAGATATAGATTTATACTAAATATGCGGTTATATGGAAAGTTGATATTGGCGCTTCTTATTATTTTTTGCCCCGACTCTAAGAATTCTTAAAGAATCCTATCTCATTTAATTTAACAAAATTTCTCAAATATAATAAAAGCATTTTACAAAATTATGTATCAACTTAATAAAAAATTTCCTTTTTTTATATTTTATGATATTTTAATTTTATTTTCTCAAACAAAAATTCTTTTTATAGTATTTCACACAATTTAACACATAATACAATTTATTCATTTGTTAACAGCTTCTACAGTGATTAAAACCTTCCACATGATCTTCACTGGTGCTTTATTTTTTACCTACCACGTCGTCAACACAAAAAATAGAGATGGTATAATTTCTTTTACGTTTGGCACTTTCTATATGTGTTTTCTTACCCATTGATCCAAACTCTAATCTTTATATATCAGATCTCTTACAATCAATATTTTCAGAACACACTTTAAATGAACACCTTTTAAAAAACCATTCACACCTTCACAGTATATTTTTTCAAAATATTTATTTACAATTATTAAATTTTTTTTATTATTATTTTAAAAGGTTGAGTATTTCAGAAATTTTCAAGTAATTCATAAATTCAGAAGTATATTTTTCATATTCAAAGCAAAACTTACTTTATTTTGAATATCGGCAATGAAATTTGACATATTTTTGCTTCAAGATAATTCAATTGCAAAAAAAAAATTTTGAGCTTCAAGTTGATAGATAAGTGTGTAAAAAACCTGAATTACATTTTCATCCAATACTTACAATTTCTACTTTAAAAGTTATCATTCCTACTTTAGTTGGTTTTTTTTATATCAAAGCACTTTGATTCGTAGGCTATATGCTCGCATTATGCATTACAATTTGTGATTTTAGTTTTTAAGAGACTTTCAAGTTAACTTTCTCAATTTTGAAGTTAAAAATCTATATATATATTTTTTTTATGAAATCAAAAAATTGATTTATATATGACAGTTCATCTCAAAATGAAACTTTTTATCTATATAATTATATAAAGTTTCTTACACATATACCCATTTTCAAGTATGCTAAATTCAGTGGTCATACTCATTTTTTTATGAAAATCTATGAAACCTGCCGAAAAATTGATTTATCTCAAAAAGAAATATTTTATCCAAATAATAATATAAAGTTTCTTACACATACCCATTTTCAATTACGCTGTGTTTACTGGTGATATTCCTTTTTTATGAAAATCAATTAAACATGACAAAAAATAATTTAAATATGACAGCCCATGTCAAAATTAAAATTTTTATTTTTATTTTTATAAAAAGTTTTGTATATACTTATATACCCATTTTCAAGTATGTAAAATTTAATGGTGATATCAAACTTTAGGTAAGTGTAGAGGCAGGCCAAAGATGACATGGATAGAAATAGTCAAAAAAGACATGAGCAAAAGACATTTAGCATTAGGGAACGAGCAAAATAGAGATGAATGGAGACGCAAAATAATGAGAGATTAGATGCCATAGTGGTAAAAATCGGCTAAACCTCAGCGTGCTGGGAATACTAGCCGTAAAATTGATTATTATTATTATTATTAAAATTTAATGGTGATGGCCAATTTTTATGAAATCAATAAAACCTATAAAAAAAATCGATTAAACCTGTAAATCAATGTCAAATATATAAACTTCAAAATAAATTCTACTTGGAGTATTTCTCTGGTAATTATTTCTATAATTTATTTAATAAATCAATTTTAGGTGTTTAATTCGTTCAAATTATTTCATTATTCAGTAAATTAGGTATCTCGATAAGACCTACATTGTTTTCTATGTAATTTTTTCTATACTTTAAAGTATCTAATTTTGCTATTCACTCTATGATGATCATTTTTTCGTAGCTCTATTTTCATTAGACATTTATTTTCTTTAATGTGTTTGAAAAAACTTTTTTGAGGATTTATTTTGAACAGAATTTTCCTCTTTCAAAGCATTCTGATAGAAGCCTCTTGAAGATCATAGGCCTTTTTATTCGTATTGTGTATATTATTATCAGGTAATAAGAAAATATATTCAGCCTGAATATTTGTCAACCAATCCCAGTTCAAAGGTTTTTTCTGATGAATCATTCGTGATGTTCATTGTTCAATTACAAAAAGTTGGCCACCATCTTCATCTAAAAGACTCTCTCTTTCATACAAAAGGAAAAAGATGGACAAATTCAATTTAAATTGAAAAATATCATGATAGTGACTAAATCCTCACATATTGGCATCTGTGCCATTTTTGATAAATTTGACCTATTCTTAATTTTCAGTTTCCCTACCCGTCATAGTTAAATGATAATTGTAATCCTATATGATAAGCTATAGATTTAAAGATTTTTCATTAAATTTCCTTTGATGAAAATATTGTATAAAATCTCTTATTTTTCTTTCCTACTTTTACCGTTATCCCGTAAGTCAATCACACATACTTCTAAAAACATTTTGGTATAGTTCAAGACTTCACAAACAGGTTGATGTGTCCTAGCGGGTGCTTTGACCTTCGATATTAACCTTCAAAAGTTATATTTACATATAATTCTTTTCTTATTTTTGTTTATATTTACTTTAATATATATTTTGTGCACTTATTTTTATCATTTTATTGTATTTTTGAAAAATAAAGATTATTATTATTATTATTACTATTTGTAGAAGAGGAACTTTTTTATACGGTCAAAATCTTCTTTGAAGCACGCAGTATTAGATCATTACACCACTTCCTAGTTCATTAAAACATGGCAGATCTTCCATTTTGT